>CM031243.1:632474736-632624204 GCA_018340775.1 Taxus wallichiana var. yunnanensis | reverse complement strand
ACTGAAATTAAATTTCATTAACATGATACATCCATGATCTAACATCTAATGATATCGTCACATTACTCTAACATCTAACATCTAATTTTAGTCATTGATGATTAAAATTGATTACAAAGTGCTAATTCACTAAAGTTAAAATGAGAAATCCATTAGCAACAGTTCAACTACAAGTATGAACTTATGAAGTTACAAACTCAACAATGAACATAGAAACAATGAAAATAAAAAGCGAAAAAGAAAATGCTTAGCTGCATTGAACAGGCTCAATAATGGGGGACCCCGGGCATCATCAAATAATCTCATATTTTGCTCCTCGTCACTGGATCTGTTTGACTCATCTGGCTTGTGCAAGATGATCCCAACCAATCCTAGTAACACATCCTAGTCCTCGTCAACCTGCCTCAGCTTCTCGGACTCGCATCCTGTTGTGATGTTAGATTCTCCTTTTATTCATTTGTCTTGTGATCATGCAGTTGCAAATTATTATGTACAACAAAAAACTTCTCTATAATTAAAGGATATCTTCCTTAAAAAAATCTTGGACATTATCCGAACTTCAAAGGAGTGTCTACAAGCGCTTAAGGCATAAAAGAAACTCTTCTCCCTCCCTCAAAAAAATTAATTAGATAGAGATTTCGCACGACTCTCACGTGGAGGAGCTTTGGAAAGCTCGTGTTCAGGTTGTGGCCACCAAAAAAGAGAACAAGTATGTTGTCATCCAAGATTGTAGGGATATCATTCATGATTCCCCCTCTTGGGTGGTCACGCCTAGCATAAGAAAACATGATGTTGACATTAGGTCTCAATAGGCAATGGTGGCATCTCCATTGCTTGTTGGAATTGCAATGGTACCTTATGGTCTTCTCAAGTACCTTCCAAGATGTTGTTAATTCATAAGATAATATCTTTCTAACTAAGACACATGAGAGCTTTGAGCGGGTTCTCCCTCCAATCACAAGTTATGCTTGGGTCTCGGCCTTTCAACATGAGACTCGTAGATCTAGAGGTGTTCATGGTTTAGGCAAAGTGGCTTGCCTCATTCATGACAATATTAGGTCCATAGCTTCTAATGTTCATTGCATGCACGTGGTTACATGTTCAGAGAGGGGCCCACCTACTATCTGTGATGTTTTCATTGCAGTGTGCTACTTCCCCCACCTCTTCACCCTTCATTGTGCACATTGATGAGGACACATACCTTGAGACCTTTATCTAGAAATCTCCTAGTGCTCAATAGGAGATGTTATTTTTCAAGGCGACTTCAATGCCCATACGAGACCCACCAAACACCTATTCATGATCATGCACAAGAGAGTTATGCCTTTAGGATCCGGATCTTGAAGAGTTTGGTCTATGGAGAGAATCAACAGATGAAAATACTTCAATCACAACCTTTGGGAGGCACCTTCTCCAAATAGGAGAATTACAGAGTCTACACATTCCCAACGGGCTTCCTTGTTTCCTTGATTCTAATAGATTCACATGTTTCCCTTATAGAGGGAGCAAGCATTATGTATTATGTCCCCAATTTGTAGATCACTCATTCCCCCATCCAAGATTTCCCTATTTCTCATCAGCACCCACTTGCTGACCATATTGCCATGACTTTCATCCTCCATGTCGCTCCTCACTCTTATCTCCCACCGCAACTCCCAACGCTTGCAACACACTGCTATCCACTTTGATGATGAGTACACCATTGACTATGTTGCATGGTTATCCCAACTTACGACTAGATATTATTTCCTTCCTATTCCCACCGCAAAATCAATGTATGAGTTCTTATGCTATGCCCCTTTAACACAAACTTTGAGTCCTACCCCACATTGTACACTACTCTAGCTCACCTCGTCCCCATGGGTCATTCCTATGAAATGTTGAGTACAAAACGAGTGTAGATCCTTACACCAAAACTCTAATTTGTCCTTGCCCATGACCCTCCCTCCATAATTTCCACTTGTAGAGATTATTATTGTCTTCTTTGATGAAAGAACTGTGTGTTTTTTTGCATTTAGACAACTTGCTCTCCTTGCTGCCCTCCACCATTACCACAAGACCTTTTGGCGCACTCTCCTCTCCAAGAAAATCCCAACTTCTGACATCGACCCACATACATGGGGCTCCTACACCAGCTCTATTTACGACGTCCCAAAGCAGCTAGTTGTCATTGTCTCCACTCCACCACCATCTTGTACTTTTTTTTGTCAACACACTTGGGAGGCCTATTCAGAAGTTATGTACCAGCAAAGCAGCAGATTGTGAGGGCCTTCAAGCTAGGTTTCCCAACTATGGTGTAGACTCTCTTGCCTCCCCATTGGCAAAGCTTTTTAATGGGGTGGTTTGCTTGGATTTTCCTAGTTCCAACACATTATCCATTGCATTCATAAGTCTAGGGATAGCTCCGACCCTAGCAACTATAGGAACATTATGATCGGTCATAAGTTTTCCAAACTTTATTCGACGGTGTTAGACATGGAGCTTCTAAAGCGCTTGGAGAGAGTTAATCTTAGAGTAGGGGTGTATGACAAGCTAAGATGGATTGACGTGGTTGTCCACTAGAGCAACTAATAATGGGGATCAAATCTAGGCCTACACACAAGATGTAGATACCAAAGATGCTCAGGAGCACAAGGGTTGTAATTCTAGAAAATATAAACCCTATAACTATGATAGTTATAGGTTTCCAAGGCCTATATCTAAAGTAAAGAGAGGTATCCTACTAGGATTCATAAGATAGATAGGTGGATAAAGCCAAGGGGCATAACATAAATAAGAAAAAGCAATATACTAAAGCAAACACAAATCTACTCTAATCTAAAGCAATGAATGATCAACCATCCGCATAATAATAAACATAAGATAAAGGACAAAGAGGGGTTAGAAATACTTACCTGTGGTGTGACCATTGATGCATTGATCCTCCCCAAAGACAACAACACCGAGAGAGAATCATTATGGGTGGAGAAGGGGAAGCACAAGAAGAAGACCTCCAATCCTAGCTCACTATGGTGACCCAAATACAAGAAGGCAAGCTCCAAGACCTCAAATCCAACAAGTAGGTGCAAATATATGCGACAATATCAGGTGTGCTTATGTGATGTGATGATTTGATAATGAAATGACAAGACGGGATGTGTATATATATGTAGATATCTAAAATATGGCCGGCAGAGATCGACCGTGATCGATCCTGTCCAACGATAAAAATCATAAAGTCGGACAAGATCGACCATGGTCGACGTTGGCTTTGGGGGAAACCCTAAGGTCAAGGATGCAAATCAATGGGGAATGGAGGAAAGAGACATAATAGAGACATGACAAGGTTCGTGGATGATTAGAAGCGATAGGAAGACTAGGAATGAGTGTAAACAAGTGGTGAGACAAGTGGACATAATGATGGTAACATGTGAACAAGGGATAAAACAAAAGAGGATAGGGTAACTATGGCATCAAGGACAACATAGTGATATCTCTCCAAGGTGTTGTGGTCTAGCCCATGTGACCAAGTTCAATCATCCCCAATCCCAATAGGCCCCTTAACACCCACTAAGGAGGATAATGCATCAACAACCCCTACATAAGAGAAATGGTTAGCAAGCGTCAAAAATGAGGTGTATACAAGGGGCAGCCAACTTCAAGAGAGAATACCATATTATTGACCGCATCTTTACACTCCAAGCTATCATTGAGGAGGCACATCATTCATCTTCCAAATTCTTTTCTTTTCTTGTAGAATTTTTGAACGCCTTTGACTCGTTCAAGACATCTACTTTTTCAAAAGTTGAGTGAAATTGACATTATTGATTCTCTCATCACAATCGCTTAGTGGCTTTATTAAACAATACCAGAGTTTTGTTCTTCTCTCGGCCTTTCTAGCTTCGTGAAGAGTATCATTGGGGTCAAGCAGGATACCCTCTTCCACCAACCCTCTTCGGTGTTTATGTCAATGAGCTAGAAGATTAAATTCCATGACATACCCATGCCAATGATGGTTGCATTTTACATGATGTGGTAATAGCCACATTTTTTTGTCGATGATGTAATTGTTCTCTCTCACGCTGCCAATGAATTATAGAGACAACTGGATGTCCTTGCTTGTTTCTGCGACATTCATCAATTGGTGCTCAACCTTAGCAAAACTAAGGGTGTGATTTTTAACATCTCCAAACATTCTCTTCCCCAGCCCACTTCATCTATCGAGGGAACCTTTGGAGATCACATCAACCAACACTTACTTGGGGGTCAAGCAGGATACCCTCTTCCACCAACCCTTTAGTGTTTACGTTAATGAGCTAGAAGATTTTATTCCACAACATACCCATGCCAATGATGGTTGCATTTTACATGATGTGGTAATAGCCACGTTTTTTGTCGGTGATGTAATTGTTCTCTCTCATGCCGCCAATGAATTATAGAGACAACTAGATGTCCTTGCTTGTTTTTGCGGCATTCATCAATTGGTGCTCAACCTTAGCAAAACTAAGGGTGTGATTTTTAACATCTCCAAACATTCTCTTCCCCGGTTCCACTTCCTCTATCGAGGAAACCTTTGGAGATCACATCAACTACCACTTACTTGGGGTCCAATTTTTTAACCTTCTTTCAATACAAAGATTGCTTCTCGACACGCCTTTGCAGGGATTTGGCTCCCTTTTTGTCAAATCCACTTCCATGATATCCCTTTGAAGATGCACCTCTTTGATACAATCTTCAATCCAACCGTTTTGTATGGATCCGAGGTTTCGATGACCTAGTATGGGGTTAGTTGATTGGGCTTGTATTGAGATGGTCCAAACTATCATGATTCAACATATGATCCGTTGCAAAACGAACTATTCCTCAATGCATTTTCCAAGCTGAGTTTTCCACATAATCTTTACGTGTTGAGACTATCTTCAACTTACTTTCTACATTCATAGAATCAACCATGGGAGATTCAAATACTTCACAATGTGGGAGGTATCCATACTTAGCCCCATCTAAGAGAAAATTACATCATCGGGCCCCAACATGTGTCGATGTTGTCGATATTCTAAGACTAGTTCCCTCCTCCAATCCATCTATATCTCTATTGAGAGATTACCTCCTTTCGATACTCTTTAGATGCCCCTATTCAACTTCTTCATTGTGTTATCCCAAAATTGAGTTTCACGATTATTTTGGGGCAACCTACCAAATTTTTGACTTCGGGAGTTTTGGAGTTTGTCAACTTTCTAGAAAAACTAGAGTTTTTGCCCAAGTTGTGGATTTCCTTTTGTGTTTCGGTTTTCGGGCTTTTCTAACACATAAACATGTAAGATGTAATGTCTCCCAAACCCCGAAACCCGATACACTACGGTTTGTCGGACTTTCGGACATCGGGACATATTAGCACAAAAGCCTGTAAATGTTGGATGTCCCCCAAAGCCCGAACCCCACACACTACAGTTTGTCAAGCTTTCAGGATTTTGAAACATCGAAACATGTGAGCATGAAAACATGTTTTTTGCGAGGAAAGTCCCGAACTCCAAAATGAAGATGTACCTAGTGCGTCAAGTTTTCGGAGTCCAAGTGCACAAAGTCAAGTCATGTCTCGATGCGGTCAAACCCCCGATCCCCAGGTCAACTTAATAAATGCCAACTAAGATTTGACCCCCACATGTGTTGTCGACATGTAATAAATGCCAAACTCATTATAAAATTGGGATTTTCCACGTCATTTTCACCTAGTACAATTCATATTTTTACTACAACTTGCATTCGGCACTCAAAACCCCGATCGCATTTTTTTCCTCTTTCGGACATCTTTTTGATCAAATCTCTCATACCCATTTGTAAATCTAGTAAGTTATAATTCTTCATGGGTCTTTGCTAAGATTTTGCTGCATTACATGTTTGTTTTTGGCATTGTTTTCTTGGACTATGGTAAAACCCTTGTTTTCCTTCCTCTTCCAAGTTTTTTGTTTTCTCAAAAGAAAGTTGATGTTTTTCGCTGCTTTTGATTGTTACTTTTCATAAGAAAAGGGGTGTTGTCCCAAAATTTTAAATCGTCAAAAATTTGAAAAATTTAAAACTTTTCACGTCAACGTGTTGCACCAATCAATCATCCCGCACCATTTTTAACGCAATTTTTCTCCATACTCTCCAAAGAACCCACGATCGTCCAACCCCATAATATCACATGGTCGCATTTTCGCTGCCGCCATTGTCCAGACCTCGCCGTATACCCTCTCACTCTTTACAAATTGACACTAAACATTAAATTAATAATTTTAATTTAATTATTTAAAATTAATTAATTGATGATATTGATTTAATTAATGTTATTAATTAATTAACTTTAAATAATTAAATTAACGTTAATTGTAATTAATTTAAATTTTAATTAATGTTATTTAATTTATTAATTAATTAACATTATTAATTTTATTAATTAAATTCCTCATTTAATTATTAAATTAATGACGTTAATTTGATTAAAAAATGTTAATTAATTGTTTTAATTAATTAAACTACTAAACAAAGAACATCCGAGTCACTTCCAATTGGATAAAAATTAAAAACTCCCCATGCATGACATGTTACCATATTTTTCCATGCAAGAACGAACAAAGCTATTTTTTGTGAAGTTGGCTATTTTTGGCAAAATGGCTATTTTTAGCATTTTGGCTATTTTTAGCATTCGCTAAAAATAACGTGTGCTAAAATGGAAATTGGGTGAGTGGAGAAGAGTGGCTATTTTTAGTGTTCGCTAAAAATAACGAGTGTCCAAAAACAGAGTGCAAAAAGCATTCTCAAGTGCTAAAGATAGTTGGATTGGCGCCAAAGGTTGCATGAAAGGCATGCTAGAATAAACAGCTGACTGTGCTATTTTTAATAAAGCAGCAAAGTATAGGAGAATTGGCGCCAAGGTAAGGAGTAAAAATTGCATTGAAAAGCATACAAAAATAGCAGCTGAGTTGTCTAAATTAAAGCAGCAGTTGAGTGTAATCTTGGCACTAAAAATAAGATGAAAAGGCGTGCCAAAATAACAAATAGGATACAAATGTTATTTTTAATAAAGCAAACAGTTTCTTACACTTAAGTCTACGCAACAGTCAAAAGGGAAAAGCAGGGAAAAGACAAAAAAGAAAAGCAAAAGGTAGAATTAAAAAACATGCAGCAGACCGTAAAGTCCACGCAGCAGCCTTAAAGGATATTTTTTTATTATTTCAAGACACTTGCATGTTGCCAGCAGAGTCAAGGATGAATAAAATAATATATTTTATTTTTGCATGCACAGCAGGGGTCTGAAATAGATGGCAGCAGTCCTTAAAGACTGATTTTTGTGAAGAAATCAGATATACACACTCTTTCAGCTGTTCTACAATGGTAGTCCTAGCTTGTACTTGCATCTCTGAATAGAAAAACTCCATTTTTGCCTTCTCATATCGCTGGTTTTCTGAGTATTCATCGTGTTTATCAGGGTATTGTATTGCTTTGTTGTGGAATTTCTTCCCTATATTGTTGTCCCTTACCTAAACCTTTGAATTAATTTTGCAGATTAGCCTAGAGTTGTGCATGTGTGTGGATCTCTATATTTTTGTATGCAGTAGTACATGTGTGTGTCAAATCATTGGTGTATCACCTCAATTTTATATTTCCCGCATTCCTTCTCCCTTTTCCTTGTCAATTTTATTAGTTTTAGGTGATTCACAAGGGAACCAACCCACTCTGGAGGTTCACCTCAGTCATAGGTTACCCACAACCTTGAGGTGTTCCAATTTTGTCAACAGGAGAGAGAGTACACACCATTCTCTATCAGGGTGCACTTTTGGGTGACAACAATTTCTAGCACGCCCGGTGGGACAATACAAAATTTGCTAAAGAAGTTGATGTTATTCTTAACAAATATCAATGCTTCGAGACACAAATATTCAAAGCATCTAGCGACTCCATTGGATCAAGGATCCCATTTTCTCAATCAGCAGACCAATTTCCTTCATATTTTCATATTTTTATGAGGTTGTGCAATCATGACTTCAATTCCTCATTGGAATTCCCAGTTTCAAGAGAACTATTACTCCCCTCCACCTCCTTTTCCTCAAAATCCTCCTCCAGATCAGTACTATAAGCCCTATCATAATGAATATGCCCATGATCCAAACAATTTGTATGATTATCCTAATCATGGTGTTTTTCAAGAGCAGGTATATGCAGATTATGGAAGCAATTCCATACCTAATGATGATTTGCAGATGCAGGTACTACACTTGGAGTTGAAGATGGTACAAATGAGAGCAACAAGCACTATCAAAGCAACAAAGCTTGGATTCAGGGTACCCTACCCTTGGGCCGGTCCTATGCCATACTTGGTATAGCCCTCAAGAGAAGATAGACTTTGTGTCTGAATTGATACCACAAATATCAAAGTGGGATGAAGAATTGGAAGCTTACCAATCTAGTGTTGAGAAACCCTGTCAATGGGGTAATTCTTCACTATCATCATGCAGCCCTCCCATTCCTATTTCCCAACCCACTCAATCTCAGTCCCAAATTCCTAGCTTTCTTAAAGCTTCTCCTCCATAGGATCTTACCCCTCTCCAATCATCTCAACCATTGCAAAATCAGTTAGCAACCCAACCCACCCCTTCCCTCATATTCCCAAGTCCATTATGGAATGAACCAAATCTAACAAAATGGAGCTTACAGTTTGAGGGCATAGAGATTCCACAGTTGGTTAAGCCTACCATAGAGGAGTGCACGAAAGTGGTTGAAGTTACAGAGCAGCAGGAGGAATATGACCAACATGCAAAGGTTAGACAAAGTTTTCTCAAATCTCTTGAGATACAACATAAAGATAATGTTTCGAAGGAGCATGTGAGTGTTTCTAAGGATCAGATCAGCAATCTTGAGCCTATATCAATATCAAGATCAACATGCAAACCGCAATAAAGAGGATGAGGTTTTATCAGACTTAGAAGATTCTGATGATGAAGAAGAGCCAAAAGAAATTGTAAGTATTACACCTCCATCATCTATCTTCTTCCATGAAGAGTCTCTTGTTATTAAATCTTCCTTTGAGCTTGAAAAGGAATCAAATATGAAGTTGTTTGCAAAAGATGAGGTAGAAAATGTTGCAGATCAGTCTACAAGCATCCAATATGAGCAGGAAAGGGCCTTAAGCACTCCAAATGATGAAATTACACAAAAAGAAGAGGGGCAGATCAGAAAAATCAGTTTGTCAGTCATGAGAAGACCATGTCCAATCAGATATTTGGCTAATTTAGAGCCACAAACAAAGTTGCCATCAGTTGTGCTCATTTCAGAGCATAAGAAAGAGCTTCAAGTTGTCAAAAATCAGCCTCAACATCTACAAAGACAGAATTCAGATCCTACAGAGGTGTTTATTCATTTATGGGTTGATATTTTGGGCAAATCAATAGTGCAAGCCATGTCTGCACTCATACCATGTGATCTAGTTGCAAAATTGATCTCATGGCCCCACTTTCTAAGGAAAGGGAGTTATTTCTCTCAACCAGTCTGTGGTTTTGTTTAGCTTTCCTTTTCTGTCTGGTTAGAGTAGGGTAGTTTAGGATTTCAATTCAATAAGTGCTTGCATGCACATTGTTTTTCCAGTTTTCTTAGTTAGTTTTCTTTCCAAGAAGTGCTTGCATGCACATGTTTTCCTTTTGTTGAAGAAGGTAATTCGGTTCTTTTGTTCAGAGGATGCAAGTTATTGACAGAGTATGTGACTCCATAGCCCAATGGATGCAGAAGGCTACTAATCTCTTGTTTAGCAGGCAAACAATCCCGTGATGTCGCCAAAATGTTACCATATTTTTCCATGCAAGAACGAACAAAGCTATTTTTTGTGAAATTGGCTATTTTTGGCAAAATGGCTATTTTTAGCGTTTTGGCTATTTTTAGCGTTTGCTAAAAATAACATGTGCTAAAATGGAAATTGGGTGAGTGGAAAAGAGTGGCTATTTTTAGCGTTCGCTAAAAATAGCGAGTGTCCAAAAATAGAGTGCAAAAAAGCATGCACAAGAGCTAAAGATAGTTGGATATGGCGCCAAAGGTTGCATGAAAAAGGCATGCTAGAATAAACAGCTGACTGCTATTTTTAATAAAGCAGCTAAGTATAGGAGAATTGGCGCCAAAATAAGGAGTAAAAGTTGCATTGAAAAGCATGCAAAAATAGCAGCTGAGTTGTCTAAATTAAAGCAGCAGTTGAGTGTAATCTTGGCGCTAAAAATAAGATGAAAAGGCATGCCAAAATAACAAATAGGATACAAATGTTATTTTTAATAAAGCAAACAGTTGTTACACTTAAGTCTACGCATCAATCAAAGGGAAAAGCAGGAAAAACAAAAAGAATAGCAAAAAGGTAGAATTAAAAAAACATGCAGCAGACCACAAGGGTTAGCACCAAAGGAGAAGGGTTTTGGAGCCTTAGGATATTTCTAAATGATAGCAGCAGACCCTAAAGTCCACGCAGCAGCCTCAAAGGATATTTTTTTATTATTTCAAGACACTTGCATGCTACCAGCAGAGTCAAGGATGAATAAAATAATATATTTTATTTTTGCATGCACAATAGGGGTCTGAAATAGATGGCAGCAGTCCTTAAAGACTGATTTTTGTGAAGAAATCAGATATACACTCTTTCAGTTGTTCTACATTGGTAGTCCTAGCTTGTACTTGCATCTCTGAATAGAAAAGTTCCATTTTTGCCTTCTCATATCGCTGGTTTTCTAAGTATTCATCGTGTTTATCAGGGTATTGTATTGCTTTGTTGTGGAATTTCTTCCCTATACTGTTGTCCTTTACCTAAACCTTTGAATTAATTTTGCAAATTAGCCTAGAGTTGTGCAAGTGTGTGGATCTCTATATTTTTGTATGCAGTAGTACGTGTGTGTCAAATCATTGGTGTATCACCTCAATTTTATATTTCCCGCATTCCTTCTCCCTTTTCCTTGTCAATTTTATTAGTTTTAGGTGATTCACAGGGGAACTAGCCCACTCTGGAGGTTCACCTCAGTCATAGGTTACCCACAACCTTGAGGTGTTCCAATTTTGTCAACGGAGAGAGAGTACACACCATTCTCTATTAGGGTGCACTTCTGGGTGACAACATGACCCATGCGGCAAATTTTTTTCCTAGTGATCCACAAGGAACTTTGCCAAATGCCAAATCTGGTAAATGGCAAAACTCAACCCACTTCCCCACTTTCCACTTCCCGCTCTTTCCCTCTTGTATTCAATTACCCACTTCCCGTAATTGACGGAAAAAGTTATCTGGGCACGAAACTAATTAATTTCTTCTTTCATTCTTTGTGTCTCGAAGAAACACTTATTAACAACATGCACTACAAGAGGATTTCAACTCATCGTGAAGAATTGCCTTAAAAATACCAAATGGTTAGAGAAGGATACAAATCCGGTGACCAAATTTGTGCAAAGCAGAGCTTTTTCAATTTCTTCGATCCACCCAAACTCAAATGGATTTTATGTTTTTGATAGGCAATTACTATGTTCTAGTGTGAACATTAGTAATAGTATTATTTAAATATTAAAGTGATTTAGTGTGTGCAAATAATGAGTTGGATTTACAACTCATCTAGATAGGAATTTGAAGAGTGAGACTAGGATGTAAATGAGAGAAGATAAGACTTGACTCCTTTATAGGATCAAGCAATTGTATTTATATCCATCTCACACATGAATAAAATTATTAGAGTGGCTTTCTTATCAAATTTTTCTCTGTGACTTTTGTTTCCTCTCTCTTGAATTATAATCAGTAATTGTTGTTATCTAGATTAGTAGAGCTCTTAAATTGATAACATTTGGTATCAAAGCAGGTGAGGTCGAGATATGAGAGTTCTTTAGCATGCGAGATCTCGAGTTTTTTTAAACTTACATCGCTATTTTTTTGAAGTTTGTATTCGACACACAAGAATCACCATCGATCGCACCAATCGCCAACGATTCTGCGAAACGCCAATGATCTATCTCGATCGTCATCGATTGTGCCAATCACCAACGATTTTGTGGATCACAAGTGATCCTCTCTAATCGGCCATGATTACTATGTAAACATGACAGTGAGTTTTTTTAGCATTCTTAGTAAGTGTTTCTGATTTTCTAATGGATATGCCAATTCCTCTAGATAAATTTAATGGTTTGAACTTCTATACATGGAAGGTAAAGATCCAGATGCAGCTAATGAATAAAAACCTATGGGTAATAGTAAGTGGGAAAGAAAAGAAACCTATAGATGCAAGTAAAGTAGTGGAATGGGAAACTAGAGATGATAAGGCTAAAGCAATCATAGGACTTGCATTATCAGATTCTAAACTTCACCATGTTGATTTAGAAAAATCATCTAATTTCATTTGGGAAGAGTTGAACAAAACATTTGGTGGAAAAGCTTGTAAATGTTAAATTCACTTTAAAATTGCAATTGTTCAAACTTAAAATGAATGATGGAGTTAGTATGTCAAGTCATGTAAATGAGTTGAGATCTCTCATGAGACAATTGAGTGAAGTAAAAGCAAAAGTAGATGAAGAGGATGCCAAAGCTATTTTATTAAATAGTTTGCCTCCTAAGTACAGTAATGTTGTTTTTACCCTTGGTCAAATGTCTTCACATACACTAGATGACATGATTGCAGCTCTTCTAGTTGAGGAAAAAAAAACTAAAGAAGATATAGAAGAAGAAACTGCATTATATGGAAAAAATAAGCATACAAACTTCTCCAAGAATAAAGAGGAAGTTGAATGTTTCTATTGTAAGAAAAAGGGGCATAAATCTTCTTTTTGTATTGTTCGTGCTAGAGATATTATAAAGGGTAAACTCAAAATAGATGAAGCCAATGTAATTGTTGAGGAGGAATCTGATCATGAAGAAGAACCAAAAAACAAAGAAGGTGGGTATAATTATGATGAATACCTATATTAAGTAAGCGTCTTTGGAGGATGGAGGAAACGAAGGAAGGAGGAGTTTCAACGTCTTCTCGTTAGTCACCAAGGACGGGGCCGCATATGCATTGGTGGATTATTTATTTTCAGCAGTGTGTTTAATTTCTTGTGTGTTTTTATTTTGAAGAATAATACATGTTCATAATGTAACATGAGATTCCTATGTAATCCCCATTGTATGTGTATGATGTGAGCTAAAAAGTACGTTGTTATGTAGTGGTTGTTGGTTAACCATGTAAAACCTTCTTTGTAGGGTTGTTGGTTGTCCTTGAAAACCTTCTTTATAGGGTTATTGGTTGTCCTCGAAAACCTTCTTGTGGTTAATGGTAAACCAAATTGTAAAACCATACTTGTGGTTGGTGGTAAACCAAATTGTAAAACCATACTTAAACATGAGCAGGTACAAGATGAAGCTTTCCCCTGTTCACACTAAGGGGGTGATTGATAGGAAATTACTATGTTCTAGTATCAACATTAGTAATAGTATTATTTAAATATTGAAGTGATTTAGTGTGTGCAAATAATGAGTTGGATTTACAACTCATCTAGATAGGATTTTGAAGAGTGAGACTAGGATGTAAATGAGAGAAGATAAGACTTGACTCCTTCTTTATAGGATAAAGAAATTGTATTTATATCCATCTCACACATGAATAAAATTATTAGAGTGGCTTTCTTATCAAATTTGTTCTCTACAACTTTTGTTTCCTCTCTCTTCAATTATTTTTTGTAATTGTTGTTATCTAGATTACTAGAGCTCTTAAATTGATAAAAGCTTTTTCAAACCTATGTTTTTCATTTTTAACAAAGTTGGCTACTATGGTATGGACAAATAGAGTTAGAATGTGAGATTTCACCAGGTCCTGGTAATGCCATGTTTCTGCAAACTGTTCAGGATTGCACAGCTGCCACATATGTTATCAGGCTTTCAAATATTAAAGAGATACCAATTCTTTTCCCTAACATATGATTGTGCATATCTTGCAGAATAATTTCTGAATACGTGAGATTCAGCCTCGTTTAACAGCAATAATGATACAGAGTGGGGATTAAAGAACAGATTACCCAAGTAAACTCGATGAAGGATTGAAGAAGGCTGAAGGAAGTACAATATAAAGAAGAATGTAAGAGGCCAGTATTAGGTAAATGATAAAATGGAGTAAACGAGCAAGGTGGAAAACATAACAGAGCTTTCAACAAGCGATGAATGAATGTGAAATCGATAATCAGAGAAAAGGAACAGAAACTGAATGAAAATTTATTTTTTCCTGCACAATTTAGAACCAATGCTCTAAGAGTCTAACACCAAGAGAAAATATTAGAGAGAAGGTGAAGAACCGCACCTTTCCAGGAGGAAAGTATTATCAACTATGAATGACAAATCTACTGATTGATAATTGTAACTTAAAAGAATGAAATCACATACACTATAGTGGAATTTTTATACTGTTTAAAGGATGTCTCATGCAGACATATACCTACCTTAGTAATAGCCATGCCTTAATCAACAATTAGTAAACAAACGACATCAATGCCTTAAAGTATATCAAAATAGAAGGATGAGAAATTCAATATAAGCAAGCATCAATGAGGTAAAATCCCAATAATACCTCCGAGAATATGTAACCTCTTGAGAATTTATAAATTAACATATCTGAGAGCAATTTCATGGGGAGCATCATCAGAAGTATCAGTATGGTATGTTATTGCTACACTAATCTATACAGTGATAGGACCCATATTTAGAATCATAATTGGGCACCTGTATTCTTCTTGGTTCAATAAATATGCAAATCATAAGCATTGAGAATCACACAATTTGTTTCCCTGTGTCTGTCAATGTTAACAAATATTCTGCCATCTGAATTGTCTATCTTAAACCTTGATTGGTGTCTAGACATTAGGCATTTTGTTTATGATTGATCAGCTGTGATTTTCTGGTTTTCTGTAGTCTGCACTCTGGCTACAATGCACATTGACATGTAATTGCTTCTCCTACTCTTAGTAATCTGCTGCCATTTTCTGTTTACTAGTATAGGATTTATTTGTCTAGCAAAAAAGCTTTCACAAAATTTGGCATTTGAATGCTAAGAAAGGATGCAATATTTTGCCTTCCAAAACTGGTTATTTTGACAGGTGTATCTAATCAATGAAATTCTGAATGAATATAATGGTTTCAAATCTTCGCAGCGACTAAAAGTATTTGATAGTATTTATGTACTGTACAATTTCATGTATGCATGTCATGGTCACAAAGGTTATTCATGTGCATGTAGGACAAAAAAATACAGCATCCTAATGAGATACAGAAAGTACATTAAAGAAATCTAAACAGTACATAAATAAGAACAAAATGCAATGTCTTAATGAACTTAAGGAAAATCGACAAGGAAAATGAAAAACAGGTTGCCAGTTAACTTAAGCATTAAATCTCAATGTAGTTCAAATTTTCAGTCAAGAAACATTTGCTTGCCTCTCTTCTGTCAATGCTATAACTGGGATTACTTATAAGTTATAGGCATATTTCTTAACTCTTAACCCCTCCTCTTACAAATGAATGTTCTAACCCCATTGACAGAATTTATAAAAGATACATGAAAAAAGAAGATGCAATTTCAATGTGATAGTAATTTTACCTGTTTTATGAACAAAATTCTTCCCTTGCTTTTGAAGCCTCTGCAACAAGCTGAAATATAGCATCTCTGAATTTCAAATAGTCATCCAAATTATTGTAAATTTGATGAGAGATTCTTGCATAAGCTCTGCAACTTGACTCGCCATTTGATTGTAAATCTGTCTCTGGTGCCCTGTAATAAATTGGAACTTCCACTGCAAATTCATTCCTAAGACGAGTCCTCAAGTCCAAGGCATCTTGTCCCGAACAAACCTCCAAACCGTTTGGCAAAGCAACCATCACCATGGATGAGGCCAACTCTGGCGAAGTCCCCAACCAAGTCCCCAAGCATCCGCCAACATTTCTCCCATTGCAACAACTTTTTCATGGTTCTTTCTCCTAATAGCTTCAATGCCACCTTGAAATTTTTAGTGAACTCCAAAGCAGAAGGCACACAGAGTTGTGCACTGTAGTCCCTAGTGCCAACCCAAGCAGACTCAGCAGGCAATCCATTTCCAAACAAATGGGAAACAATTGGATGATGAGCATTTGAATGAAATGAGTGCCTGCAGTATAGAAAGGCAACAGAGGGTGGGCAGAAAAACCATTTGTGCAGATTGCTGGTGTAAAAATCAGCACCTATGTCTTGCATATCAATATCTACATTCCCAATGGCATGGGCTCCATCTACAAAAACCTGGTCTACACCTTCTTCTCTACATATCCTAACAAGCTCTTTTACAGGAATTAGAACAGAGGGCATAGAACTTACATGATCTATAACTGCCAGCCTAATTCTTCCATCATTTTTCTTGCTTATGTCCACTGCTCCTCTGAAACTGCCTATTATGTCCTCATTGGATCCAACTGGAAATGGCAATTTGGCTTCAATAATGTGGGCCCCAGCCCGGCCTGCATATGCCTTGATTGACTTCTTCACAGCTCCATAGGCATAATGAAGCATGAGTACAACATCTCCTTTCTGAAATCTCTTCTCCGCGAATTCCCAAGCAACCTGATATTGATAAATTTAGTAGCTAATATTCGCTAGTTGGTTGTTGTTTTTCAAATTTTCTCTCAAAACCTTCGTTGCTGAATATAAAGACTCACCTCAATTTGTAAAAAACATCAAAATGTGATTGATAAGGCAGTGGATCCAGTTGACCCACAACTTCAGAAAGTTGTAAATTGCATCCAATGTTCAAGCGGGAAGTAGGACATTGGAGAAACGGGAGATCAATCCAAACTAGGTAAAAGAACACAAGAATGACACTATGTACAACCGAGTAGAAATATCAACCCTAGCTGAACCTCGCTGAGCACTCAAATAAAACAAAACACCACATTTGTTTGGAATACATTAGGAGCATTGCCAAGGAAGGGCACCATACTAAGCCAAGAATTAGATTGAGATAGAAATGCATTCAAATTATCTTAACACACAGTTTATAGACTTAACCCAAGGGACTTGTAGAAACCCATTATAAACCTTACTGAAAGAAACAATATGAGTGTACAGAAACTCTTTGCAATTGAGGGAAATACAATATTTGGTGCATGCACTTAGTTGAATATATTTTTACAAGATGAAGGGCAGACCTCAACAACCTCGTGCATAAATATGTATATATGGAAGAAGGTTGATCTAATTCCTCGCCAAGTTAATACTCATGAAAATTTCCCCACCTGAAATTTTAAACTCAATTCTAAAAAAATGGCGAGGATTTTTAAACTTCTATAAATGTTGGCTTGGATTTCTAAACCAATTTTTTTATAAACCACCTCAAGTCTCACGAAAATTGAAAAAAGTTTAAAATTAATCACCAAACCTAAAAATTGAGGAGAAAAAGTTTAAAATTAATGACCAAACCTAAATATTGAAAATTCAATACTGAAAACAAGTAGCTTAAGAGTTATAAACTCGCCATAGACTTGGCCAAACTTTCTACAAAGTTACAAACCACCTAAATATTAGGGAAATTGGAAAAAAAAAACAATTAATGACAAAACATTAAGGAATTGATCATCCAATGCTGAAAAAAATTGGCTAGAATTTCTAAATTCGCCATATTCCTTCCCTTTTAAACTTGGCCAAATATTTTACAAACCACCTAAATTTTAAGGAAATTGAGATTAAAAAAATTATGACCAAATCTAATGAATGAGGATTTTAGAGTCATTCAACCAATTTGAAAATGCATTGAAGAGGTCTGCCTTAGAGTAGCACAGGCATATTTTTAGAAGTATTCAAACAAAGATTGTTTTGGAATTATGAAGTCACAGAGAAAGAAAGACTAAAGCCGTGCAAGTAATCAAATTCAACCCACAACTAATCAACAATTATGTAAGTAATGGACCATTTTTACTATAACCTCTTCCCCATTGCCTAAGGATCATGGTATATTGGGTTTATATATTACACATGGACCAAGCCTATAAATTTGAAATTTCGATATTGAAAAAAATTGGATAGGATTTCTAAACTTCTAAAAGGAATGACTAGGATTTCTAATAATCAAATCCTTAAAATTATCCCTACCTGCTGGAGCACAATTGCAACTGCTGTAGTGACATTGTCGACCAATGAGACTTCATCTACGTGTTCAGCATTGATGATCTGAGCCACTGTCATCCTAGACTGTAAAATCCCATCTTGAAGGGGGCCATAATAAAACTTATCAGGCTGTTGCAGCCACAAGCCTGCCCATTTGGCCTGCGACTCTAGAACTGAAGCAGGGCAGCTCCCAAAACTCCCATTGTTTAACCTGGACATGCCCTTTTCATGGTGCTCAAATTCTTTTCTGATCAAACCCGTCTCATCCCCATTATAGTTTTCTGCACTGGTTTTGGATTCTTGTTCTTTCTTAATCATGTATGTTTCCTCCACCCCATCTGCAACGTCAGGATAATCTGAAGATTCAAAACTCTCCATGAAATCTCTTTCAATTTTTCCTTTTTTCAGGTACCCACTTTGTTCTCTGGTCGGCTCTACTTTCTCCCTGTTTACATCCTGATTCAATAGCATCATGATTTTATTGTTTTATTGGAGATTCTCAGGCCTAATCCAAAATGGAGGGTGCCATTATAAATATAAATGAATCTCTTGGTTGAAAGGGATTTAAGCTTATATAAATACATTTTAATGTATAATAAGTATAATGGACAACCCAACAAACAGATATTTCCAAAATACACACTTCGCGTATCAAAGCTGCAGTCCTATGTTGTTATGTCCGACTCTGCCCCTTCGCCACCTTTAATAGTCTCCAATAATGTAATGTACTTTTATAAATTGATACCTTTTTGATAAGGTAAGGTTTAGTTACCAAATTAAAATCAAGAATACAAAATTATTGTGTTAAATTGAACTTTTTATATTCTGCCTCTTTTTTTTGTTGTGTGGTCATGCTGATACTATTTTTTGGGTGGGGGGATTTTTTTCCATGTGTGCATTAGGGGAGAGGACCCTATAACCGAGCGGGTACAAAACATGTACATCTCTTTTCACTATAGGTTGTTGACAAAAGCACCAATAGTTGTTCACTTTTTTAATTACACTTTTTAAGAGTTAATGAGAATGTGACACATAGGGTGCTCGGTCATTGGTCACTTTTTCAAATGTTTTATATTGATTTTCTTCATATTAAATCAATTCAAAAACTATTTTCCTCGAATTAACACACGTGTCAATATGGCACGATCATACGCTTGTGATATAATTTTTTTAGGCTACCGACATACCTACATGTATTTGCATGCCCCTAAAGTTAGGTGCACGGTTAGAGGGTCCTCTCCCTAATTCTCAACATTTAATTTATTTTTTTAAGGTGACTTTGGCTCTTAAATATGGCTCTCATCCACCCGAGGTGTAATATTAGTTGTAGCATGTGGTGAGAATGGCTCTAAAATATGCGAGGAAATTTGTTCCCAAGGTATGATTATGGAACTTCTCCTCATATTTTGATTAATGTTATTTTTGTTGAGTTTATTATTAAGTGGTATGAGAACAATTGCCTTATAAACTATGTTGATTGTATTCCTAAATATTTTCTTGAGACACTGGATCGAACTCCACTAGGAGCCCAATGGAATCCATGTCTCGAGTATTAAGAACCTTACGTTGGGCTTTTTATGTTCTCCTTCGAGGATCCTTCGCAAGTTCAAACACTTCTCGGTAAGTCAAGTTGTTGGTTTTATGGAATACTCTCTTATTTCTTTCACCTTGGATTTGAGACTTCAAAGTCTCCAAGTAAGTTTTCCTCAAAGTCTTGAGTTGATGCAAACTCCCAAGCCTCTTGGTTTCTCTCTAGGATTTTATCTCGTGGAATGTTAAACTTATTGGATGGGTTATTTGCCATGAATCAAACCCCTTTTACTCTACTTGACCAAACAAGCAAGTTTGCATTGAGGTTGACCTAACTAAAAACTTGAAAGAGACTTGATATTTGGGTGCTCTAAGTGTTTTTCTCATAAAATTACCTATATCAATCTACCTAACACATGTTTTAGATGTCAAGTCCCCAACCACAACATACGAGTGTCCCCTTGTGGCTCAACCTAAGCATATCGATGGAGCTTTACAATCCAAAATAGCCAAAAGTGTATGTCAAAATGATGGTTAGACCATTGTGGCAAACAAAGTCACCCGCATGGAATAAAAGTTCCTTTACGACTAGCATTGTTATCAATATCAAATCCCTACTAAATATGCATAAGTTTGAAATTGTATCAAGCTTAAATTAATAACAATATATGAATTTGATTGATTTAATTGGTATTGAATATGTAAACACCTAAAATCCGCTCACGTAGTTTTATTGCTAAGATTGTACTAATTATCCTCTTTCCTATCATTTACATTATAATTAGTGATTTCCCACTAATTAACTAATGTTTCCCTCTATTTTGGTCAATTAACAACACTTCATTAATTAACTAGTCTTTATCACATTCCAAATGTCAATTAACGACACTTCATTAGTTATAATCCTCTTCCAATTAATTAATTAACTATTATGAGTTAATTAAACCTTTTTAATAATGTGTTTAATCATTAAACCCTTTTATTAGCTAAATCTCTCTTTCAAATGTTTCAAAGCATATCAAATTCCTCCTAAATCACTTGCAAATAGCCTAAAAAGCTTATTCTAGCCTATTAATTAATCCTAGTTGATTAATTAAATCATCTCCAACTTCATGAGTTGTTAATCACTTGTTAATTCCTATAATCAAGCTTAATAAGTCTAAATCTACTTTATCATTTATCCCACATTCATTGGGATTCAAGCTTCTCCCAAATAGGAAAGCTATATAAAGGACCCTCCTACATCCTTTCACACCTACACCATACTTTTGCTAGTATTTCATATAAGACATATGATCAATAGCCTTCTCCATTATTTGGAATAGCTAATTCATCTTGTGCATCCATTCTACCATTGTTGAGTAGAAAGGAAGATCCAAGCTTGGCCTTGTAGCCATTTCTTGGTGAGATCCTTCCCTCTCTTTGGTAATCAAACACACAAATTTGATTACTCATGATCTAAAGAGGCTCATGTTGTAGAGTAATCATACATTTTAGTAGGAATGGTTAGCAATTAGATGATTTCCTTCATGTTCTTGCATTTATTAGCTAGTTTCCATTAAGCTTTAATCATGATGTACTTAGTAAATTAACTTTGTTTAGAAGCTACTTGGTGTTAGTTTCTTTTGATATAGCTTAGTTAATTTAGTATGAACACATTTGGCATGCTCGGTGGGGCTTACTTCATTGTCCTTTACATTCATTTTCAAACTTTGTAGATTAATTTCAATTTTTGGTTTACTAACCCTCTTTTAGCAATTATAGATAAATATGGAGTTTCTTAACTAGTTTGGTTAAGGTTGCTTTGTTTTAGTGCTTTTACAGGAATGAAGGAGGTGAGGTGCTGCCAAATTTGGATCAAATTGGCAAAATTTTGAGCTTTTTGACATTTTTTTTTCAAATCTCGTGTTTTGATGATACACAGGTACCTTGCGCTAGCGTGAAGTACCCTTGTTGTTATTGTGGTTAGACTTACGTCAACATTCATAGGCTTGTGTTATTGTTGTTAGGCTTGCACTACCCTTGTTAGGCTTGCGCTAGTGTCTCTCTGTCTGCATTACCATTGGCTTGGTTTTTGTTGCTAAAATTTTGCTCTTTGTGATATTTTCTTCACTCATCGCTAGGCTTACACTAGCGTCTCTCTATCTGTGCTAGTGTAACATTGTGTTCAAATGTTTTTTTGTCTCATACCTACATTTTTAGCATTATGTTTTTTCTAATGTGCATAGGCTTGCACTTTACCGTTCATAGGTGTGTGTTCTTTGTTGTTAGGCTTGCGCTAGCGTGTTGTGTCAAATTTTGGCTCAAATTTTGAGGTTTCAGTTAATTGAATTTTTTTTTTATGTTGTTTTACAAGTTTTCCTAACTGTTTTCTATAGGTTTTCACATTTTTAATCATATTTCTAACATGTTGATAAGCTTTAATGAATATCATGTTTCCATGTTTTGCTTAAGTTAGACTAAAGTTTGTGTATGCTCTTCTCTTGCACCTTAGGGTGATCTTGAGAATCAAAAGCAACTTTAGTTTTCATTTTTCTAACATTTGGTTAATTGGAAACTTAATCTTTCATTTTTTCTTAAGGGAATGAACAATTTATCAAGCATTGTTTAAAGTTCATTTGATTTAATTTTTCCTTTACATTTATCTAGTTGAGTCAATTGTTGTGTATGCTCTTCCCTTACGTCTTTGATGATCTTTATAATCAAAAGCAACTTTGATTCACTTTTTATAGGATACTACTAAGTCTTTTATGCACAAGACCTAACACTTGTCAAATACTTGGGATCTAAACAAACTCTAACTACAACATGTGTCAGTAGGTTGTCAAAGGTGTACAAAACCACATGTTTAATACAAGATAAAAAATGCACCCATTCATATTCAACACATTGTATTTGCATGTTTTTGCGGTTAAGATATTGTGTTACTATGACTTGTCCACTTAAAAGCTGGAGGAAGTATCTGGCATAAGCCATAAAACTCATTACGAGGTTTACCCTAGGAACCCCAAATTAGTCCACACCTTGAGAGAACGGTGAGCGAAACAGGAAGTGCCCCGCTACCCACTTGACTAGTTAAAAACCCTTATGATAAAAGTTGCAATTTACAAAGGCCTTGTTCATTAATTTGATTGTGGGGTAATGGTCCATTGTCTAGTTTACTAGAAATGTGTACCTCTTCTAGGAAAGAATTGGTGAGTTTGTGAACAAAATCCTAGGAAACCATTTGGCATTAGGGCCAACTTGACTTTATCCATCATGTTCTAAAGAGATCTCACAAAGCAAAAAATTCTTCAGATTCAAAACCTTGTTAGTTAAACAAGGGAGAGTTCATTGAAGTTTGCACCACATGTTATTCATCACAAAACTTACAAGGCATTACTTTGTCTTAGTTTCTACCTTGTCATAAGACAAGGCAAAACTTTGCCAAAGTTAGGCTAAGTATTTTCATCACCACTTGGTCTACTCCTTTTTTTTTGTTTCCCATTTGGGACAAAAGAAAGCATACATATGCGGATATTGATAGAAATAATTGTGTCCACCACTTTTGTATTCTACTCACATGACTAGGTTGCAATGTCGGAATGTGAGTGTTGAAAGTGTGAATGGTACGTCTTCATGTTATAGTAGGCCCTTTGTCTCACACCCATATTGAGACTCATTATCATTATAGCTAGGTTGTCTTATCATTGAATTCCTTTGAGTTGTTACGTTGCCCACATTATATCAATACAGTTGTGATACTTACATCTTGTTTCCTTTGTGAAACTTGATCTAAGTCTCTAAGTTGTATTGTTACGCTACTCGCATAAATAACAACTTCTTGATATACTTAGACTTAGTTTTGATCCCAAAATTGCCTTGAGTTTTGGAAAGTGTTGTTTATGCTGCTCGCATTGTGGTAACATCATTTTGATACTAAAATCTTGTTTTTTCTACAAAGTTTGATTAACGTGTCCAAATAGTGTTGTTGTGTTGCTCACATTTGTAGCCTCCATTTTCAAAGACTTGGACTTTGTTTGTATCTAAACTTGTTTTAGTATACCTTGTTTAGAGATCACGTCAACACCTTCTTAGTATTTAGGTCTTGTTTATTCTAAAAACTTTACCTAAGTGTTGATATTGTGTTTTCATTATTTGCACCAAACCTATCTTTGAAAACATAGGGAACCATTATTCTTGTGATTGGATCATAGTCTTATACTTGATTGGTTAACCTAGATACTTTTACTTATACTCACTTCTATATCCTTGGGTCATACTTTATTATTTGATTCCTTTATTCACATTGCCTTGATTCTTTGGGATTATTTTCCTTGAGTATTTGACATTCTCATTAATGACGTTTGTAGTCGTCACACTACTTGATTTTCCTAGGGTCCTTATAATACATGTACACATTTTTCAAACCATAAAGAAAAACATTTCCTATTAAGCAACTTTTGAAACAATCAACATTGGAAAAGTCTCCTTTGCATCCATTATGTTGTTAAATTTTGATCAAAACCATTCTAACATTTACACTTGTAACTTGTTTTACAAACCTTACTGATTTGTCAAAATTGTGTCATCACAAAAGTAAATGGGAGTTTTCCTTAGATACCCTTCGATGTTACACCCTTAATCATATATCTTACATTGGATGTATATAACCGACTTGTGGCTATCATAACTTCTTATCATGATGTATCTCTTTCATATATGTTATATTATCATTATTGGGTTGGTCTTGGTGATGGCCATAACATAGGAATAATATATATAGGGTTAGTAGGTAGTAGTTGATCATCATATCAAGCATTTGAGTCTTATTGTATGGTTTGGAGGTTGCCTCCTCAAAGTGGCTAAACTATTCTACTTGCATATTGAGATCATTTATCTACAATATTGTGTTATTTGGTGTTTTATTTATGTTAATAATCATATTTATCAATTAATTTCATTACAAGTGGTATCGAGCTTGATCTCGGCTAGCCAATACTACGTCAAACCCTAATTTTTAAGGTTAGGTATATCTCAATGTTTGTAGCGAATTTTTTTTCTATAATTTTTTTGTGGTGTGGAGAAATCATTCAAGTAAGCTCCTCTCCAAATTTTAAGCATTTTTTGACTTGTTTTACAAAAGTTATAGTGGTTTTATGTTTTTTCATAAATTTTCTCCCTAGTGTGCAATTTGTGGAATTTTTCCAAGTTCTTTACATTTATAGAAAGAGGATAAAAAATTAGTTTGAGTTCATTCTTTAAGTTTTTTTGTATTTGGTTGAATTCCTATTGAAATCCCAAACCCTAAATTTTGACCTTGATCCCTAAATCCTACCATTTTGGGGCATCATGGTTAGGCCTTCCACAAGAGGAAAAAAGAATCCCATCACTCCAGGTAAAAAACCTTACAAGGATGAGATATTATTGAGGAGTTAGAGTCATAAGGGGTAACTACAAAGTCCTCAGGGTTAGGGTTTACTTCAATGGACCATAAGGTAAGCCAACTTGAGTTTGAGTTGCGAAACCTCGAGGTTAGAGTGGTCAAAAAGAAGATGTAGAAAAAGATTAGAAAATGATTGGAGGATTTCATTCACCAATTTAGTTCCAATCTAACGGGTCATCATATCCTTCCTAATCAGCCACAACTCAATCATACTCATATCAACCAAGGTGGATCTTCAAGTCAAAGTAATAGACAAACTAGCCAGGGTGGATCTTTGAGCATGCCCAATCTAAATACAAACACTCTGCAGAGCCCATAACATGATTCCAAAAGTGGAAATGTGTAAGTTTGATGGAAAGGATCCACTCAATTGGATTAACTAGATGGAGAATTTATTTGATCTTCATTAGATTCCATCGGGACAAAAGGTTACCATGACATCCTTGTATCTCAAACCTTGACCAATTCATTTGGTATCGATGGTTATGTAATCAAAGGAAAAGATGGTCTTAATGTTACATGGACAGTCTTCACTAAAGAGTTGCAATTGCACTATAATTCTAGTGTGTTAGAGAAATTATTTCATCCAATTAAAAAGTTAACACAAACCGATCATCAAGGATTACATTCATCAATTCCAAAACCTTTCCTTACAGGTGGAAAATATTACTGAAGAGAATCTGAATGACTTATTTCTTGGGGTCTTAAGGAACACATTGAGAATGAGGTGCATATGTTTAATCCTCATAAGGTTTTAGATTTTATTATCATGGCACGTAGGGAAGAAGAAAAATTTCTTTCCAATAGGAAAAAATTGTCAGTAAATATCAAATATCATAGCACCTTTCCACCATCATTCCATCGGCCAATTAGATTGACACCTCAAAAATTTGAAGAAAAGAGAGCCAAAGGGTTATGTTTTAATTATGACAAAAATTTGGACTAGGACATAAGTGTGTTGAAAATAAGTTGTTCTACATTGAGGGGCCTAATGAAGAAGAAGAGAATGAAGAAGACAAGAGGTAGAGCCAAAGGAGGATTTAGGATATCCCCAGCCAATGATATCATGTCATGCAATTTCAGGTATTAGCACTCCCCAAACTCTCAAAGTGGTTGGATTCTTAAAAAAATAAAGGGTAACAATGTTGATTGATTCGAGAAGTACTCACAACTTCATCAATCATAAGTTGGTGGTACACTTGAACTGCTTTGTTTATCTAACTCCAGAATGTCAAGTAATGATCATTGATGGGGAACTTGTTAGTTGTTCAAGAAAATTCCATAACATTAATCTCACCATGGGAGATTACTTGCTAACTAGCCCTATGTATGCCATTTCCATGGGAGGAGCAAGACATTGTGTTAGGAGTTTAGTGTCTTACCACCTTGGGAACCATTGAAATGAATTTCCAAGAGTTGTTCATGTGATTTTAGTCAAAAGGGAGGAATTTTAAACTAAAAGGATTAAGAGAAAAGTCCCCATAGTTGGTGAGTTCTCATCAATGCAAAAATGCTTAGAAAAGGTGCAGAGGGTTTTGTGGCACAACTATTTTCATTGAAGCACATCATTCAAATACATTTATACCCTCAGATATGCAAAGTAGTTATAGATGAGCACTCAGTTGTGTTTGGAGAAATGCCAAAGGGTTTACCTCCAAAAAGATACCATGACCATGCCATCCATCTAGTACCAGGGAGTCAACCACCCAACATCAGACCTTATAGGTACCCCTATATGCAAAAGAGTGAGATTGAGAAGATAATACAAGAGATGTTAGAAGCATGACTTATTTTTCATAGTCAAGTGCTTACTCTTCTCCTATAGTGATGGTACAAAAAAAAGATGACAATTGGCGCATGTGTCCAGATTACATAGAGAACTCAATAATTACACATTAAAGATAAGTTTCCTATTCCTATAATTGATGATTTTCGATGAGTTGCATGGTGTTGTTTACTTTAGAAAACTTGATCTTCATTCTTCGGATATCATCATATTAGAATCAGGATGAAGATATTCATAAAACAACCTTCATAACACATGAAGGACATTATGAGTTCTTGGTAATGCCTTTTGGACTAAAAAAACTCACCCTCTACATTTAAATTTTGATGAATTCTATCTTTAATCCATTTTTGTGGAAGTTTTTTTAGTGTTCTTTGATGATATATTAATCTATAGTAAAACATGGGAGGAACACCTACATCATGTAAATAAGGTGTTGGAAACTCTTGAACAACATCAACTTTATATAAAGCCTTCTAAGTGTTCTTTTGGAGTGAAGGAGGTTGAATATTTGGGTCATATTGTCTCTTATGAAGGTGTTAAAGTGGATCCTAACAAGATAAAAGCCATGCTTGAATGGAAGGTTCCCAAAACCCTAAAAATATCTGAGGATTTTTGGGCTTACAGGTTATTATCATAGATTTTAAGGAATTATGACAACATAACAACACCACTCACAACTTTATTGAAGGACTCTTTCCATTGGAATGAGGAAGCTACTACAACATTTGAGAAGTTGAAGGAGGCCATGTGTACCACTCCAGTTTTAACCACCCCATATTTTTCCAAAACATTCATTGTTGAATGTGATGCTTCAGGGTATGGTATGGGGAAATACTCATGTAAGAAGGTCGACCCATTTCCTTTGAGAGCCACTAGTTCAAAGGTAAGAATATATCAAAACCAGTTTATGAGAAGGAAATGTTAGCCATACTTCATGCAGTGAAGCAATGGAGACCATATCTAATGGGTAGACATTTCAAAGTAAAGACAGATCATGATAGTTTGAAATACTTCTTAAAGCAATGTTTATCATCTAAAGAACAATAGAAATGGGTCTAAAAATGTTGGGGTATGATTTTGAGATAATATACAAGAAAGGGAAAGAGAATGTATTTGTTGATGCTCTATCTCAAAAGGATGAATCAACCGAGGCATTATTGTGTGCCATATTTGTATTATAGGAGGATTGGATAGAGGATGCAAGGTCTAAATGGAAAAATGACCTAGGTACACAAAATCTCATTCAAAATCTCCAACAGGATCCAAGCATGTTAGAAAAATTTTTATGGAAAGGATATGCTTTATGGTACAAAGATAGATTATATCTATGCAAGAATTCAACCCTTAAAAATAGGGTTACTATCTCGAGCTCCATGCTTCTCCAGTAGGGGGCACTCTGCTTCTTGAAGACTTATCATCAAATCAAGCATGATTTCTTTTGGGAAGGGCTAAAAGGGATGTTAAAAAATTTGTGGCATAATGCATGGTTTGTCAACAAAATAAGGGAAAAATAATTAAGTCCCCGGGTCTTTTACAACCTCTATCTATTCCTAGTTAGAGGTGGGAAGAGGTGTCCATGGACTTCATCACATGATTGCCTAAATCAAAGGTAAAAATGTAATCATGGTGGTGGTGGATAGACTCACCAAATATGCCCATTTTTTTCCTTATCACATCCATTTGTTGCAAGTACAGTAGCAACAACCTTCATGGATATAGTTCAAAAGCTACATGGGACACCAAGATTATAGTAAGTGATCGATACCCTATATTTACTAGTAATTTTTAGAGTGAATTGTTCTCATGTTTGGGCACACAACTAGCTTGTAGTTCCTCTTATCATCCCCAATTTGATGGGAAAACAGAGGTGGTAAACAAGTTCTTGGAGGGATATCTTTGTTGTTTTACCTTAGATAAGCAAGTGAGATGGGTCTAATGGTTACCATTGGTAGAATGGTGGTATAACACCTCCTTTCATACTTCATCTAAAATGTCTCATTTCTTGGCATTTATGGGTACCATCCACTATCCATCACCTCATCTTTGAGATTCCAACCAAGGGTTTGAGCAATTGAAGAACATATTCAAAACCAACAATAGGAACTTTCTAGTCTCGGGAGAATTTGTTCATGACACAAAACTACATGAAACAACAAACATCCAACATTGCAATGAAAGACATTTTTAAGTTGGTGATTGGGTATTTGTGCATTTACAACCATATAAGCAAATGTCCTTAAAACAAAAAAAAGGATAATAAGCTTTCACCTGAGTATTATGTCCCTTATCAAGTGTTACAGAAGATTGGTAGTGTAACATACAAATTGGAACTTCCTTTGCCACTCAAATTCATCTAGTCTTCCATGTATCTTGCCTGAAGAAGGTAATTGGATAGACAATATCAGCCCAAATAGTGTTACCAGAGCTTGATGAGGAGGGAATAATCATCCTGGAACTAGAATGCATCCTTCATACACGCACTAAGTGATTGAGGACAAGGGTCATCACTGAGTATTTGATCAAGTGGAAAAATATAGAAAATGAAGATGCAACTTGGGAGATGCAAATTTCTTGAAGTAACATCCAGAGATTCTCAACATTGGGTAGAATGTTGCTTCGAAGGGGAGGGGCATGTTACACCCTTAATCATATATCTTACATTAGATGTATATAGTCCGACTTGTGGCATATCATAATTTATTATCATGATGTATCTCTTTCATATATGTTATATTATCATTAGTGGGTTAGCCTTGGTGATGGCCATCATAGGAATAGTATATATAGGGGTTAATATATGAGTTGTTCATCATATTGAGAATTTGAATCTTATTGTATGGTTTGAGGTTGCCTCCTTGAAGTGTCTGGCTAAGCTTTTTACTTGCATATTGAGATCACTTATCTTGTAGTATTTTGTTCTTTGGTGTTCTATAATAATCGATTTATACAATTAATTGCATTACATTCGAAAATCAAAAACATCTCCATACTTACAAAAATTTAGTTGGTTGTCATTATGCTTCACTTCGACATGGAACTTCTTTCCATTTTAAGGAGTTCAAACACACTATCTAGGTCTAGGAATTTGGTCCCAACAATGCTAACCATGATCTCTATTCATGGTTCCTCACACTTATGATAGTAAGGAACCTAGGTTTCAAAATTCACATCAAAAGATGAACATCACGAGAATTCACATTTTGTTGGTGAATTAATTTTTTTGCAGGCAGATTATTGGTTTTCACCAATCATGAGAGCCACGCCACTCCTTCTTGGGTATGGGGATGCTCCCATTTATTGAATGCAAACTAATTAGAACTATGGGGTAGATGTTAGGTTGGGTATCACACAATAATAATACACTAAACCTATGAAATATTTTTAGCCGAATTTTCACATGCTTCCAAATTTCTTGTACAATGTACAAGGGAGGAATTTTCTTGAAAAAGGTAAAGAGAAGTAGGAAAATAGAGAGAGGGGGTTAAGATTGTGAGTAAGCACTTGCAGATTCTCACCAACATTAACTAGAGTAGGTCCACATTCAATAGGAATAAATCAACCATGTAAGAAATAACAAGACTAATAAATTAGAGACACAAAGTTATATGGATTCATTAATCAAAGACACAAAGTTCCTTCTTGGTTGTATAAGATTACAATGCTTGCAAAGTTAGAAAGTAGAGAGGGTAGTAAGAACATAAGAAAGGAAATAGAAGAATGTAGCTTATTGTTTATAGTAGTAGTGATACAAAGGATAACAACTAATAACAAAAAAATGCTAACCCTCAAAATGGAGAAGCCATCCCAATTTATAGCTTTAAAATGTCTCTTCCTCCCCCATGTGACTTTTCATCTTGCCACCACTTGTGACCTTTCACATTCCCTAGAATGAAGTTAAGTCCTTTTCTTATTTTTGAAAAGGGAATTTTACAATGACAAATTAAGTCACTTAAGTGAATAAGATGAAAGAGTGAAAAATTACATTCCCAATGAAGAAATATGATGTTAGAGAGAGAGGGAAGGGGAGAGAGAGGAGAATATAGAAGTGGGAATCTAGAGATAATTTCCTTCTTGATTGATTAAGAATTGTAATGGGACTTTGAGGAAATACTTCATGAATGAGATTCTTTACCTTTGACTTCCTCTTGAATTGAAGTAATGGCATTGTAATTTAATACTTCTATGAGATGTGGACACACTTTAGGGAATTGAATGAGTGTTTAAAAACATTAATGCAAGACATTGCACTGTGTGACTTCATGATCTTGCAAACATGATGATCTTCTCCTGTAACCACTAGGATGAATCAAACCATCCAGTCTCTTGCAAAGGTGACCTTTTCAATTATGAATATCCCACTAAGAATTTCTTCCCCTCTACATCTGCTCGTTGTTCAATCAACATCCTTATTTTCAAGTCTTCCAATTTTACACTTGTTATATCATTATCATTCTTTGTTAGGATACTCAATGTTTGAAGTTGAAATTAGCTCTAAACTTGAGTGTTTGAGCTCCATGGTGACAACGACCAGTGAGATGAACTAGAGACAACTGAGTGTGCAAATTTTGACCACAATCCTAACACATGTTATTTTAGTAAGTCCAATTCTAGGATGTCTATTTTTAGTAAGTGTCTCAATTTAGCACTTTTGAGTGTTCTTGATATGCAAGGAGAAATGAAAACTCAAAGAGAATGAACCATTATAACACTTACTATTTATATATTGTGAAGCATGAAAAGAATTACTATTTTATAAGTTTGTCTTCCATTGTCATTGCTGAGACAAAAGTGGTATTAAAAGTTTCATTATTTTTAAAAGATGTTATGCTCTGAATTTTAGATGATTCTCTCCTAGATTAGTGGGAAAGTGAGAATTTCATTGAAGAGGGAAGAATACTGAGAGAAAAAAAGTCCTCCATATTTCCAAAAATAATTCACCTCATCATGTAAGAAATGGCTTGGATTAAAGATAATTTTACAAGGATCATATGCTCCAAATTTATGGTAATTTGGCTCGTTGAGTCAATGAGAAAATGTAAGTTTATCTTCAATTGTTACGGGAAAAAATGAAGTCAATGGCTGGAAAATTATTTCTAAAATATAAAATAAATCATGCCATGTCATACTCCAAGTGATAGGTCATGTGAAATTATTTTGCAAGAGGAGCATTTTGGAAAAGTTTTGTGGAGATTGGGTGCATGCAGTTTTGGAGATACGAGCAAAATTCAATTTTTGAGCTTTATGTTCCAAAAAAACCAAAAAAAACCTTCAGCAAAAATGGAATTTTGGGGGAATATCATAAATATTTAAATTTAAAATGTTTAACTTTTTTAGTTGTGGAGTTATTTCATTCAAATGCAAGTTTTAACTCAAATTGAACCCAACAAGCTAAATTGAGGTTAGAGGAGGGTTGACATGTGGTTCCACCCTAAAAATTAGGGGATAAAACGTAAAAATGGACAAGAGGAAATGAAGTGCAATTTTCACCTAATGATAACATGTGGTAGTCTTTGGTGAAGTGTGAAGGAGATGTGGGGGACTGAAATGGCTTTCGGCGGCTCTGAAACTAGTCCTTGATATGTCCTGGGGTTTAATGGAAGGAAGAGGAGCACATTTTTATGTCCCCCTGTCCATTTTTATTTTCATGCAATTTGAGGGTAAACCATCATATGAAAAAATTTCCATGGTTCATTATCTCATGAGGAGGGGAGATGTGGTTTGAGAAGCATGCAATTTTGATGTTTTCTAGGGGCATAAAGTTGTGATTTGAAAGTTGTGAGGAGAGGGGCCTTATGGGAAGCAAAATTTTGTGTCCCCATGTCCCTTTACATGTTAAATGCACAATCTAATGGGATGGTAAAGTGATCCAAAATATGCCATGAGATCTTGGGAAAAAGTGCAAGGGGACACACATCCTTGAAAAGTGCGCTCAAGCCTTTAAGTGATGTTGATATCATCATTCTAACACAAAATTAGAACACGCGGCTTGCCTTTTAAATGCCCCAAGAGTGAAATTTGGAGTTCATAGGTGAAACATTATATGAATTTAAATCTAAAGCATTGACTGAGTTCATTCTCAACCATTTTAAGACTTGAATCAATATGAAATTTGAGTTTTGGCACCATTCACCCTTTTAGCATGAAAGAACAACAACAATAACTTGAGCTATCATAGGATATTTTGAAGTATTGGACCAAAATTGATGTTTCCATCATATGGGGATTCTAATATATTCCAGTTACCTATTTTTTTACCTCCCAAATCCTCCCATGGATCATTAGATCAATGTGATTTTATACATTGGAGCCTTTGTTCTGAGCCCAAAATGACCCGATTTTGCTTAACTTGTTCCCAACATCAATTATCTCCATAATTTTTCCCTAAAATACCTCAAATAACATCATTTCTCTCCTTCACAACTTCCATATGGATCAAGTCTTCCCTATCATCTTCCGGAGGATGTCCTTATGTTGCAATATGGCTAAAAACAACCAATTTAGTGCTTTGGAGGGCATTACTCTACATCGAGCTTAATATTACAATCAAGTCAACTTGGATCCATTCCCCTACACATGAAACACACTTGAAAACCATTTTAGCATGATCCTTTATCCAAAATGAGGATAACATGGACCCAAAGGGGTTGCGTTAGTTGATGGGCTTTATAAAAATTAGAGGAAAGGTTCACAATGATCGGGAGAGGGGTTTTCAAATGGTGCCCGCTTAGTTGTCATGGTCAATTTTTTAAATTTTGAATGCTAAAATATTTTCATGAAAACACATTCCAATATTTCACATTAGTTTAGGCATTTAATAAAGTAAGAACAAATGATACCCTCAAATCCTTTGGGATTTACACACATGTACACAAATACACTTTGCCCATAATGCGAGGTGTTAGGAAAATCCTTGTTATTGCTTACATGTTTTGAGAAATTTTAGTTTACATGTGGGTTAATATAAAATATTATATGAGAGTGAGTTGTGAGAATAAATCATGTAGATAGGTGCATGTGAGAGAATAAAGGAGGAAGGAAAAACCTTGGGAGACATTTCGCATTTGAAGGTTAGCTTTGACTCCTATATTGTTAGATCTCATTAAGCTATATAATCCTCCATATTTGTAATCATCATGAATATATAGAATAATATAGTGTGTGCATATTATTATTCTCTAGTTTTATTTGTCTCTACCTTTCTTTGTATTGGATTAAATTTTGCATAAGCTTCTCTAATTGTCATCAATGGTATCGAGCAGAGACTTCATCTCTGTAATGGAAGAATCTATGAATAATAGTTTATAGGGAAGTCATTTATCATTTTCCCGAGGATGGTAGTATATATACAAAGATTATTTTAGTGTTAATGATAGAATATTTATAATGAATTATATATATTCGTCCTAGCCTATGAAAATTGTGAATGCACAAAGTGGTAGATGACGTTGTAATAGTTTACGAAGCATATTTGAGTTAGGAAAGTTCCGGAGAAAAATGTAGATTCATCAATTTGATCTTGAATTTTCTTGATCTTGGAGTTTTTAGGGACATCATTGTTGGTTCTATATAGATAATAGGCTATATTATGTGTGAGGATTATGCTTAAGCTAAATGGTCCAAATAGTCATAAGTTTTTTTATTTAAAATAATAATAAAAGTCAATATGAAATGTATATATGTCAAAATAGTTAAATGTAAACTCTTCTTATAGGGATGCAATATCTCGATGAACCCGATATCTTGTCAAATCATCAAAATTATGGGGAGATTATTTGCTAAAATTTACATGCAAATGAATTTCAAATTCTAATTTGTTGAGTAAGCATCGACAAACATGAGGATGGAGGCAATAGAGGAAGGAGTAATTTTAACATCCTCTTGTCACCACAAGCTGACGGGGATGCACAATGATGTTGTGGCATATTTTTAGTTGTGTGTTACAATGTGTTAGAAAATAAGAACATATGAAGTAGTATACCTGTTCAAATTTGTAATAAGGGAGCATATCTCCATGTATTTTCCCCTAAAGTAAGATAGTGATGAAAGCTGATAAAAGTATTACAACATCATGATATTTAGGTTGTTTATTACCCTAAGAAAATCATCTATGTTACTAGATGCCATGAGAAAACCATTTAGGTTTGTTGGTTGTCCTGTAAAACCTTCTTAGTTTTTTGGTTGTTGGTAAGCCGTTGTAAAACCATATTTTTAGTTGTTGGTAAACCATTTGTAAAACCATCATGTTTGGTTGTCGGTGAATCACTTGTAAAACCATCTTCCTAAAAACCTTCTAGATCGTGAGTGAGTAGAGGTGGCATGTTGTAGTACAAGATAATATTTTTCCCATGTTCGCAATAAAGGGTATAATATTAGGAAAATCCTTGTTAGTGCTTAAAAATTTGAGAAATTTTAATTTGTCTCAGGTTAATATAAAATATTATACGAGAGTGATTTGTGAGAACAAAAGATAGGTGTATGTGAGTGAATAAAGGAGGAAGGAGAAATCTTGGGAGAGATTTGTGCTTTTGAAGATTAGCCTTGACTTCATCTTGTAGGTGCTCATCGAGATATATAATTTGTATTCCTCCATATTTGTAATTATCCTCAATATAAAAATAATATAGTGTATGGATATTAGTATTCTTGTCTTTACCTTTCTTTGTATTAGATTAAATTCTACACAAGCTTCTCCAATTATTGTCACCACATTTGTAGCCCCTGCTCTAAAACTTCCACATCAATAAGAGGAAATATAAGTTTACCACACAACCTTTGGAAAATACCCTCATACACATGGAAATCATGTCCATCATACAAACAATAAATCTCTTTAAACATGGTTGATCACCCAACCCCAACATAAAACTCACACAATAGCTCGCGTCGAGCTTCCCACCGAATGGTAAAATTTTGCCTGCTCCACACTAGGAAGGATGGGAAGAAGAATACAAAGGCCACAAATTTTGAATCTAAAAGGCCATACTCCATGCCCAAGCTCCTCCAAATTGCCATGACGGCCACCACTAGATAGACTTGCCCCAAATGAAAAACCAAAACAACCCAAATTAGCATTTTCCTATAAATTCTTGTTGATATTGATCAAGATTATTATCCATCAATTTATTTTTATTCTACAATTACATTATGTCCCTATAGATAGCATAAATACACCTTGTCTAAAAACACAATCTCAAAGCACTTAGATTGATTTTTCATGAACCTCTCAAAGTTTCTATCCACATTTTCATGTTAAATGTTGATTGTTGCCAAAAGGTGTGAATCTATTTGCACCCCTAAGATGGCTCCTAATTCCATTGCAAAGCCAAAATAATATGATTGATTTCTTCTAGGAGGAGGCAAGATCCCTTGAAAAGGTCAAAATAACTTGAATTGACAAACAATTTCATTATGTTTCTAGTATCACGTGTGGTATACTTACATGCTAACTTGACACCATCTTAGGAATGAACACCATAAAGCTCCACCACTTGCCTAACTTAGCATACTTAAGAAAGCATATTAGGAGGAAGGAGGAAGGTCAAAACACCCTACGATGACCAACTAAAGGCATTGTGAAAATGACATTTAAAGAAAACATGTGGATAAACAAAAACAATGTAAGATCGTAGCCATACAATCACATGATGGGGACCTGAGCAAGACATAAAAATTGTTATCACTAGGGAGGGCATTACACTTTCTCCATATTATTTATTTTTCGGGTAAATCAAGGGAACCATTTTTAGGTCACATCCATGAATAACATAATGGTTTTATCATTTATGAGAGAAAATAGTGGCAACTCCTCTACCCATAACCCAAGTTAAGTCACGAAGTTTTTGAATCAACCTATGAGATAAACACGAATGCCAAAGTTTGTGATTGCTAGTTAGAGTTAAATTATCACGTTAGATAACTTTAGTGATAGTTGAAAGAGAAAACCTACAACTTTAACTTCTTATAGATAAACATTGTCCATATCTAGAAAATTTCTATAAAAATCCCACACATGTATTTGTGAGTGGATTTTGTTATACCCCTTACATTATAAGAGAAACAATTCATGAGGTCCCTATATCAAGAATTATATCCTATAAATTCAAGACATCAAGGGCTTCATATCTATTCTAAAAATATTTTTGCTGATTATTATACAAAATCATTAAGCTTAAATTGATGCAAAGAATTGGGAATAATTTCTCCTTCCTCAAGTTGATGAGAGCTATAGGATTGATGAGTCACAAACTTACGAGGAGACATTTAAAAAGACTCGATTACGAGTTTCGAGCAATATATTGAATGTCGGATGTAGGACAAAGAGAACACTAATAGATGGGGGCTATTGAGTAGATTGAGAATTGATAATGTCTTGAGATGACAAGGGTTACCCTTGTGTTTGGATAATTTAGGGTGTGAAAGACATCATGTGTTGATCTAGATTTAAGAGCGGAAGATGAAATACTAAATGGTTTAGCATTTTTGATATTAGAAGCACCCATAATGGGCTATTACTAATTCCTTTGTTGAAATGTGTTTATGACCACCAATTGTTGTCCAACTAGATTTGCCTTTTGATTGATGAGTATCGACATTAGGATTTCAAATAAATTTAGTGCACACAACTTTTAATGGGCAAGTGTGAATCTTATGTTCGGAAGATTGAAAAAATTATTTGCTAGGTTGATATAAAGAGCTTTATGGTTATATCAAGGAGTCACACAATCAAATATCATTGGACTCCTTAAAGACTCAGAGAGGTCAACTTATACACCTATGTGTTTCCATGGTATAACAAAGTAAAACTTCGTGTGTTATGTGTAAATGAAACAACTAATCGTGGTGGCAATCTAGTCTAGAAGTGCTTACAAGACATGTGAAGACCATGCAATTGTCCCTAGACCGGGACCTTGAGGAAGTATGTTCAAAGACCCCAAAACTCTATGTCCAGGAGATAACACGACTAACTTTGAACATATTAAGTCATTTGCTTTCAGTAAAATCATTGAAACATGGGAAGGGTCAAAAAACTAAATTAAAAAATCCTTTGATCATATTTTAGACTATGTTCAATTTTATATCATGTTGGGCCCAAGCAATTTGTACACAATATTTCAACATACTTTAAAAGGGAATCATCTTGACAAAATAACCTATCAAATAGAACCATTCAATCCATTTGCAAGCAAGATAACATTCGAAACACATGTAAAACAATATCCAAAGTAGGGATATTACCTCATGGAACACCTTTCGAACATATTTGTATAGTTGTTTCCCCAGAGGTGCCATCACACTTGGTCATAGTTTCAATAACTAGACTTAAGAGTTTGGGAAGCATATAAAAGGTCGTCGAGGGCGAAGTTTCTAAAAAGGGCTCAATAAATGGAAAACATGCAAAACAAATCTTGCAACTAAAGTAAATGTGTGGTGTGACAAAGAGGGATAAGCACTAGACTATGGTAGTGTGACATAAAACCCTATCAAAGCGCTCTCTTTTCACCTTATATCTAATCTTTCTTTTTCAAACAAAAATAAAATTGTATGTTGAGGCAATTTTTTTATAAATATTCTCATCAAGATATCAAATCTTATTCCCCATTAAGTGAATTTAGAGGTTTCTTTGGTTCCTTATATTGGCTCCACTGGTTGTAAAATTTCAAAGACATTTGTGTCCAACAGAAGTTCGGTAAGTAAACATTAAATTATATAAGTCCCACTCCATTAAAAAAGTGCATGGATTTTCTCAAACAAAGTCAGAAAGGAGTACGGGTATGCGTATCAATGTTTTCAATACTACAATAGGTACATCTAAATCTAATGCTTGACCAAATGGCTTCCAACACTTTTTGCATGCAAACATTTTGTTTGGTTATGCAAAAATGTGGTAGAGAGACCTGCACAATTCCTACGCTTCACTTAATTTTAAATATAGAGTGTCGTAAAATTCCCTATGCAAATTTGTTTTGTCAGGAATAAGTATTTAAAGCAAGAGAGGAAAATGGAGGATTAGAAATACATTGAATATGCATGTGTTTTGATATCAATGTCAAGCATGGAGTGGGCTGAATAATAGAGACAATAAACCAGAATTATATTCGATTAATTTTATATTGTGATGGCAATACATATTTATTACATTGAGAAATGACCATTAAGATCATCTCCAAGATAACTGTTTATTTAATCTTAAGGATTACGCAAAAATTTTAAATTACGAATCTCTAAGAATGCAAGCGCTACCAATCAACCAATAGAAGAGCGTGTAAATGATAATATAAGAGTATTATGGATTCGAAAGGAAAACTCTAAAGACAAGTTTGTGTAGTGTGTCTAAATTGAATATTTTCTTAGCCATGAGGTTTTTGGGTGATTGGTAAATTCCATTACCCTAAAGATCACGCACGTTTGCAGTCAATAATAAAACTAAGGTTTTGACTTCGATATACTAAATTTAGCTGTGGTGCATTGGTGGGTGGCAGGAGTTGTTTGGAGGAGGTCAGAGGTTCGATTTTACTCCCCACCATCACGAACGTGCGTGATGGATAGGGCCAGCCGTAAATTCGGGCATTTACTAAGAGGAGGTCCAAGGTTCAACCCCAATGAAAAGTCCGTTGTATGAGGAATAGCCCGACCAATGTTTTTGAGTGCCAAAGGAGTAGTCCAACCAATTTAACTATGTGTACGACAGTTGTATGCGATGGTGCCACCGGGTAGTAGTCTCGACCAATGTGTACGACAGCGGTTGTATGCGATGGTGCCACTGGAGTAGTCGACCAACGTCACTAAGTGTGCATCAGCTATAGGTGGTGTGAAACTTGTGAACTTGGTGGTCCCATCCTCACCTAGGAGCGACAGATGTACGATGGTGCCACTGGAGTAGTCCGACCAACGTCTCTGAGTGTGTGCCAGCTGTAAGCGGTGTGTGAAACTTGTGCACCTGGTGGTCCCATCCTCACCTAGGATAAATTCACCGAGGCTGGTAGATATTGTGCTAAAAATGTAATATGTAATGATTCCTCTAATTTCAAAAAAAAACTACCAAATTTCAGAGACAGTTGCGGCCAACAAAAGCTCGGTAGAAAAAACATTTGCCACTCCATTAAAGAAATCCCAATCCGCCCCATTTTCACAGCACGTCAAAAATTTCATTGAAAAATCCGGCCGCCTCAGTCCTTTTCGGTTGGGATTTAATTATTTTTTGAGTTCAATAGAGAAACTTCTATGGCAGTGCTTGAACTGTCAAAAGTAATCTGCTTGTAGTTAAGTTTTAGAGGGATTTTGATCGGAAATTTCCTATTCTCCCTGAAGAATAGTAAGAACAGTGAAATTTATTAACAGTAAAATGATGGCACTGAAGCTTGGCGTACGTAACAGCCTTGGCATCAAGGGTGAAGAAGCACTTGTTTAGCAACTGCATAATTTTTCTCGGATGGGAATGAGGAAGGAAACATGCAGATATATGGGCTACAGAAACTATGGAGAGGGAAATGTAGGGGACAAAGTTATTGGTAACCCTGAGAAACTCAGAAAATAACCCATGCCCAGAGAAGTGGCCATTTACTGGGATGCGGAATACTGTGGTGTGGCCCATCCTCCATGCGTTATCTTCATATTTATCAGAGCATCTATAAATATCTCCTCAGCCGTGGGATTCATAATGAACTCTTCACATGCTTTTATGGTTATGGAAATACAAATCTTCCCCAACTTATGAATGTTATAGATGCTATTGAGTTTCACACACCTGATAAAATGGCAGTTTTTCAGTGGAATTCTAACGGGTATGTACACCTCTATAAGGAGCAATCCTCCTCCGAGAGTTATTTTAATTTCTGCTGATAGATATTTTTCTGATGTTTTGCTCAAGTTAAAAGAAAGATGTTACCCTATTGTAGTTGCCCAATTTTATAATGAGGGTGACTTGTTGGAATGGCCTAAAATGTGTAGTCTAGATAAGAAAATTTTTAACTGAAATACTTGTGAATTTGTGTCCACGCCAAAGGATCAAATAGGGGTCTTGAATGGCGAATTGAAAAGAATTCTGAACCAGGTTATAGTTATGAATTTGAGATGACACCAAAGGACCACATAGGGGATGCCGCAGATGTTGAATTACACAAGATTTCTGATCCAAATACGTGTGACTTTGCATCCACACTACAGGGCCATACCGGCACTACCTTGGATCTTGAATTCGACAAGATCTCATAACCAAATACTCATGAATTTGAATCCACACTAAAGTGTCAACCCAGTGTCCCCTTGGGTGTTGAACTGAACAAGAGCTCGAACCATGTACTTGTGAATTTGAGTCCATGCTAATAGACCAAACTGTGGTAGCATTAGATGTCGAACTGAACAAGAGCTCAAAACCATATAATTGTGAATTCGAGTCCGTGCCAATAGACCAAACTGTGGTAGCATTGGCTGTTGTGAACTGAAAAAGAGTTCAACACCATATACTTGAGAATTGGAATCCACACCAAAGGACCAAACTGTGGTACCATTGGATGTCAAACTGAACAAGAGCTCAGAACCATATTTTGTGAATTTGAGTCCATGCCAATAGACCAAACTGAGGTAGCATTGGATGTCGAACTGAACAAAATCTCAAAACCATATACTAGTGAAATTGAATCCACACCAAAGGACCAAACCGAGGTTGCCTTGGATGTCAAACTCAACAAGAGCAAGGCCAAGCCATGACTACTGGGTGTATTCTGGGATTTAGAAATATGCAGTGTCCCCAAAGGAGTACCTTATGATGCCATTGCAGTTAGCATCAAAAAGTTTCCGAGTAGGAATGGAATAAATGAAGAGATAAAAACTTTTAATGTTTATGGAGATGTCTTTATTGTTCCCAAGATTCTATAGAGGGTTGCAGCAAGAAAGGTATCAACATAATTGATAAACAAGAAGATTTAGTTTTGAGAGCCATTTTGGTAGATATGTCTATGTTTTCTATTGACTACCTTTGTCATTCCACGATTCTTCTAATTTCCGACAAACCCTATTTAGATTTTTGATCTTTTTGAAATCTCTCGAATCACACTCTACCATGATTCTTTTGGCCGTTCCCAATGCGAAAACAACATCCCATATCCTTATTCGTGATTATGGGGAATTTGCTTGGAATGGCATGAAATGGCCACAAGTGGCTATGGAGAGGTAAGTGAATCCTAAACACTGAAATGTTATTTTGACATTTACAATTTGCTTTAGTTTAGGTTTAGAGTAACATGTGAACTATTGAAATGTAATTTTGAGATGAAAGGCATGAAATAAGTCACATGTATTATATTTTTCCCAGTTGCAAGTTTACATATGGTGTCCACTTGGTTAGATTTTATGCATAGCTTAAAACCTAGGTAGTCATGAGATAAATCTCCCTCATTTAACGGTGAGGCTCCCATGTAAGATGTTTATCAATTTGGTAAGGGTGAATCCTAATAACTATTTCCGGGGTTTTACTTTAATTCCCACAACTCGTGAACCACAACTTGAGCAATTTTGCAGCAAGTAAGTAGTTGTGTTGAGGATTATTTGCAGAAGGGGGAAAATAGAAGTAGGGAAAGAAGAAAGGAAGATGTGTTGAATCAACCAATAGTTATCAGAGTTGGTCTCATCCACACAAATTAAATAAACAGATAAAACTCACAACATTCAGCAGTAAGGAAAAAGAATAGCTTCTAACCTAGATCTGAGATAACACAAAGTTTATCTAAAACCTTAAATAGAAGTGATCAAAAAAGCACCATAGACACAAAGTTCTCTGGAAAATCCACCTTTTATTCAATCCCAAGCCTTCGCAACAATCACACCAAGGGTTCCAACACAAAGTTTGAAAACTCAAGAATGCTCTAATTACAAAAGCTCTTGCTAAAACAAGTTTTGATAAAACAAGTTGTGATCCTTTAACCCGTAGGCTCTTCCTCTATTTATAGTGCATAGAGGGAAAATACAAATAGGTAACTTTCAATGAACTCCCACATGTGGAAGCTCTAAAGGAAACAACTGGCAATCTATCTCCTGGAGTTCCTCTTTGCATGACATGCATCTGAAGACTAAATCAATACCCTGCATGTCTGCCACCTATTCCCAAGTAATTGACTTTTTCTAGTAACTCAAAGTAACAACTTTCAAACCAATTACCTAAGTTTTACAATTTAATTGATTACTCAATTGCTTTGTCGGAGAAAATAAGAGAAAGAAGAAGAAAGAAAAGAAGTTATTCCAGCTACAACACTCTCCGTTTTGTTCTTCTTCCATACTCTGCATGCTGATCCAACCTGTATTGCACTTCTGCCTCATGAATGATCTGAATGATATCTTTGCCTTGAATCTGAGATGCTTTTTCTTCTCCCATATGTTGTTGAATCCTTCCCTTTGATTCTCACCAAACTGGATCTGGAAGCAGTGACTATGATTTGCTTGCGGGTGTTGCCTCTGACATGTCTTCTCCTCTTATCCTTGAAGCTTTTGCAGTTCTTCTCAAGTATGTGCACCAATGAAATGTTTGCCATAAACAATTCAGACAAAACTCACCACCTTTTTATTTTTAATTGCATATGAGCAATTCTGAATTCTGAAAATCACTCTGGGTGAAAGCAAATAGAAGTAGGCTTGATGTGAGCTCAACTGGGAGATTGGAAATAACATGCATGGGCTTTTAGAGGGAATAACTGGGAGACTTTGCATGCATTTTCATGGGATGCGTGGAATATGGAAAAGTTAGCTTGAGTGGTGATCCAATTTTGGCGTGGATTTTGCAAAGAGAGGGAAACTTTTAACTTAGCAGACAAGCCCCCTAAGAACCACGACTTGCTTCCAAACTGTTTGCTTCTAACCTTTCAAAAATTGTGTTTAAAATCCAAGGAGACTCTTTGTTGGAAATCCACGACTTGGTAGAAGACTGGGCTGCCAGGAACCACATAATTCACTTAAGTGATTTGCTTTTTATTTAAAACAATTGTGTGGATTCCAAGGGAGGAGGATTATGTGGATCTAGAAGGGAGAGGATGCTTTGCAAAAGGAAGACAAGACACCGGACATCCACACAATTCACTTAAGTGATTTACTTTTTATTTAAAACAATTGTGTGGATTCCAAGGGAGGAGGATTATGTGGATTTAGAAGGGAGAGGATGCTTTGCAAAAGGAAGACAAGACATCCGAACATCCACACAATTCACTTAAGTGTTTTACTTTTAATTTAAAAAAATGTGTGGATTCCAGGAGGAGGATTATGTGGATTTAGAAGGGAGAGGATGTTTTGTAAAAGGAAGACAAGACACCGACATCCACACAATTCACTTAAGTGATTTTCTCCTTCCAACTTGTGCATGAAAAATAGAAGACTCTGCTGCTAGAAACCACGATTTGGTTAAGTGGAATTGCCCCTTTAAAATATGGCATGGATTTCTAGAGTGAAGGCTGCTTGAAACAAGAAGACAAAGGCATGAAAAACCACAACTTGCATAAAAACTTCATCTTTGGATAATTGCGTGGAAGTTTGATGATGAGGGCAGCTTGAAAAACCACATTTTGGCTCTAGACTGTATTTCTTTCCATTTTTGGATTTTTAGTGAAGAAAACACAAGTACAAAATAAAATTTTCCATTTTTGGAAAGGGTTTGGGAAGATGTAGCAAGAAAAAATTTGCAAGTGCCATAACTTTCACTCTGTGGCTCTGTTTTAGGTGTCATTTTTTCCAAAAGTGCATATTTTCTTGTAGAAATTTCAGGTTTATCAAGCCTGAGTGAAGGTGCATAACTCATGTGTAGCTCATGATCCTTGGAAAGTGTCAAGTAAAAAATGGTAGGATGTTTGTCAATTTGTGATCACAATGAATACCAATGGCATGGAGAGAATGCCACTTAGAAAGATGGATAAGGAAATAATTCCCTTTGAATGTCTGTCAATACCTCTATGAGTGAAACACATAGAAGGTAGAGATTATGCAAGAACCAAATGCAGTGGTATGCTTCTCAAAAGATCCATGCATGTGAACAATTAGGATACACTGCAATGCGCTAATGCAATAGGTATATGTGTAGAAGTAGAACATGTAGTAATAAGTGTGATAGGCTCAGGGCATCAAGTAAAAGCAAACTCAAATACTGAAAAAAAATTAAGGTTAGTGGGTATATGAGCAATATCTTCTAGTTGACCAAGAGAATGGGAATAAGTGTTCACAATGGGAGGATGTCAGAAGTGATCTTTGTTGTAAGCGAGTAAGTGTATGTTATTGGGAGTGTATGATGTCATCTTTATTCGAGTTATCGTTAAAAAGTTATGATAGATTTAATATCCCATCATTAATGGTCCATTTAAATTTTAAAATGCATTTTTATAATTTAAAAACCTATTTCTGTAAAAATAAATTTGAGATCTTTTGCCAACCAAAAAATTGGGGGTCTACACTTAAGCACCCACTAGTAGGAATCACCCTTGTTAAGCCCTCATGTGACATCCCATGTGACCAAGGGCTAAGGTGTAAAATATTAGGGAGAATGAAGTTTCCTCTTGTTGGTAAACAAATGGAAGTCCTATATGGCCATAATGTCGAGAATAGCTTTAAGTTCCAATCTCTTATATTTACTTTATTGGCTTGAGGAGAATAAACTTCAATGTTTTATTAGTGGCCTCAACATGGACATTCAATTGAGGATAATGTAAGGAGGTTGTGTGAAGAGATATTTTAAAACTCTCACACAACTCATGTACCTCGCCCTTCTTTAATGATGATCCGTTATAAGATATAATGACTTGTAGGACACCATACCTACAAATGATATGGTTAAAAATGAATTTGTCAATGATCGAACTCGAGAATCATGGTCATAGGCATTTCCTCTCCCCACTTTATAAAATATTTAATGTCCATGATGATGAAGTTATTTCCATTAATAGATGTAAGGGATGATTTCCCTATTAGATCAAGGCTCTACATAAAGAAGGTCCATTACATAATTATTGAATTTAGATCATAGTAGGGATGTGTATAACATTTGAAAACTCTTGACATTTTTGTCATTTATGCACATAATCCACAACATTGTGTTCGAGGTTGGGAAAAACATAAATTATTCAATGAATCTTTCAAGTGGTCAAATGGCCATTGAAGTGTCCTCCAAAAACTCCATTGTGGGATTTGAAGATAATATTCTCATATTCTTATTCATCTATGCATCAGAGAAGCAAACCATCAAAGGCATTTTGATACATAACTTCTTTGATGATAACGCATTTGACGTATATGATGTGAAGTCATCATCTTTACTACGAGTTAGCCCCTTTTGGGTAGGCTCAATCTATTATATAAGCTATTATGTCGGCATACCATGGACATGATGTGACTATAGAGTTTTCAAGGTAGTAGATGCATTCATCGGGAAATATAAGTCGACCACCTTGCCACAATCCTATGGATTGTCACTAATCCATCAAAATGATTTTCCCTTTGACTAATTCAGGGAAAATTTAGTGGCGAATATTCATTAATTCACGAATATTTTGGTTTTCAAAATTTAAAATTGCAATTTTTTTAAGGGTAGGAATAAGGATTGAGTCGCCAAATTTTTTTGGGTACTAGTTAATTTTAGGGGTTTGTTCACTAAGGTGTTTACACCAATAGCCGATTGTTATCATTCAAATTACCCTTAGCGTAAAATTAAAATATGCCAAATTTGCCTCATATATATATATATATATATATATATATATATATATACTATTTAAGTATTTATAATTCATTATTCATAGTTCCAAACATCCAACTTCCCCTTCCATAAAATTGTGATTATCAAATATTCCTCACCTCACAATTCCTTTCTTCTTTAAAGATCGTCATCGTCGATATTCCTCGCTTGATATTTCCTTTCTACTTTCAAGGTACTTTAATTTGTTCTATAGCATTTTAAGTGCATAAATTTTCTACCGGCCGGTTGCATACTCCATGCTATCGGTCATAGGATAAAAATGCTACCAATCGATATCATATAGTATGTAATCTACCGGTAGCATACACTTACGGTATGCTACCAAAAGTTGCATATTGTGGTATTTGCATGCACTTTATTTGTCAGTAGCATACCATATTCTACCGATCGGTAGCATAGAGTATTCTATCACCTAAGAACATAGCAGTATGCTACTGGCGATACATAATATGCGGTATGCATGCTACCAGTATGATAGAATACTCTATGCTTCTACCGTACAATAGCATATTATATGATGGTGGCGGTAGCATGTCAAATGCTACTAGGTGGTAGCATGCAATGTGCTACCACCCGGTAACATAATGTTCATTTTGAATTTGGTTGCATTTACAAATTTTAAAATATTGTTTAGATTTTGATTAAACTGATCTATTTTAAAATTTATGATGGATAGGTATAATGGATTCTTTGAACAATAAAAAAAAGTAGATAAACTAAAAGAAAACATAGCATATTAAATTATTTTAGCCAACCAAAAAATGAAGACCCAACTTGCATCCACTAGAAACATTAACACGGGTACTGGTAAGTTGTAATAGATTATCATAACCTTTTCCTCTTTTTCATCAGTTCAGTTTAATTTTTTAATATCTTTGTAATAGTAAAAAAATCGTTTTTGAATACAGAGAACCCCTACTGTTAATTGTATTCATCATGAAACAATAAACCAAAACATAAACCCTAAAGAAACAATTATTTCAGTAGATGAAGATATAATTGACCCAAAAATGCCGAACTAGAAGAATGTCCCGATTGCCAAAAGCCTTCAATAGATGAATGTTCAAATGAAAATATTCCAGCAGAAGATGATATTGATAGGACCCTTCAAAAAAAAATTCCTGTGAGAAAGAAGAAAATATCCTGGATAATTGGAAGGTCTTTTTCAGGTAGATTGGGCAACAAAATACCATTCATTGAACCTGTACAACCAGATAATGGTAGTGATACTCCCAAATAATGTAGATGTACTATTTGTGGTTGGAAATTGGGTAAAGAACATAGAATGCAACTTAAATTGGACACTATTGAGAAACATTGTGGCAAAGTATATTACATAGTCACTTGAAAATGATGGAAAAATAACAAAAACTCATAGATGGAAAACTACAAAAGAGTGCATGCATGTAAGATATAAGGAGGAGTATGAAAATAAGATGAAACACTCTAAAAACTTCAGAGAAAGGAGGAACCATTAATGCAAATTTTGGAAAATATGTAAATGAAAATATGAAGGCAAAAACTACCCAATTTTCAACCATATTCTTTATTCTTAAAATGGGCAAACCAATTTCAAATTTTTCAAAATATAAGAAAATTTTCAAGTTTAATGGGTTTCCAAACCTTCCACATTCACATTGGTCAGAGAGCAATGCTTGGGAGATAACAATATTTCTTGCAATGATTAAATAATAAGATTTGAAAGAAAACATCAAGAATGCAAGTTTCATCTCCTTTCCATTGATGAGGTTACAAATTGTTGACAACACTTCTTGGGTTTGTATGCATGTATATACTTTCCAGAACCACACAAGGACACCTCATCTATTATTTGTTCATAAAATGTAAGAAAATTGCAATGCTAAAAATATTTTCAAATTGGTTATATCTAATTTGAAGGATATAAGTAGGAATGGATAATTATTCTATAGCTACAAATCTTATTTGTGTTGGTGTTGATGGTGCATCAGTGATGCAGGGTCATAGAATAGGTCTATGTGTGCATCTCCAAACATTTGTTGCTCCTTATATGATTCCTATTCATTGTATGGCTCACATGATGAATCTTGCATATGATAGTAAGCACATTTGAATGTGTTGAAAAGTTGAAGAGCTTATCCATGAACTGCATGCCTATATGTCAACCAATCCAAAAATATTTCTAGAGTTTCAGAAGTTTTCATTTGGGGTCACAGATGGTAAGAAACTTCTTAAATATGTTGATACAAGATGGATTTCTATGTATGAGCCTACACGCAGAGTTTTGAGGAATATCCATCATTAACTAGTTTCATGTTTAAGAACCATAGGCAAGTTGACAGGAAAAATATTTTCTTTACCACTTAACAGACTTGGAAACATTGTTTACACTTTACAGATTCTTCCAATGTTGCATGAAATGAATTTCTTAACAAAGCTTTCTCAAGAAAGATCCATCTATATAGCGGACTTCATTAGGTTCAAGAAAAGGGTGTGTTAGACTCTAGATATGTTATACAACTCTGATGAATGCTTTCAAGGACATGTATTCAATAGGAAAACTATGACAAATTTAAAGGATCCTAACAACTACTTCATATTCAATATATGTGGTCATCTTTGTATCTTTGTTAATGGAAAGAGATTCAAATGCACACATTTGAAAAATGAGTGGATATTGTTGGATCAAAGCTTGAAGAAGTACCTATTACATGTAATTTATATGAAGCTCTTATATCTGAAACAAGAAAAAAATTGTAGAAAATTTCACAATGTTTATCCAGTGAGATCAGAGATCATTTTTAAAAAGGTGAGATTCTTGAGGCCATGGGAGTGGTCAATCCTAACTTTTGGAATCTTGTAGGAGGCAGAGCTATAGCTGATTCATTTAAAAGACACATGGGTACTATCATTAAGCATTTTGGACAATCAGTTGAATGTAATGGATTTCAGATTAATGGTGTTCTTCAAAAGGAATCACTTGCATTGCAATCAACTGATTTCGGCTAGGTAATGAGTGAACAATTTGAATTACTGAGTGAGCCAACAGAGAAAGGAGAAATTACACTTCTATGGAAAAATTTGTATCCTAGTACCATCCTTCGTGAAAGCATTAGTGAATATTTCTGATTGTATGAATTATGTCAAACAATGATATTGGGATCAATTGAAGACGAAAGAGTTTTCAGCGCATTAACATTTATAAAATCAAAATATCGAAACAAACTGGATAAAAATATTGAGACTTTCTTGAGATTGTATGTTTCACGATATGATGTGGATACATTTCCTTATGAATGGGTAATGGTAGTATGGAATTCTCTTGTAGAGAGGAGAGGGATCAAGTAATTCTAATACATGGGATCATGGATAACAACAAAATTATGACTAAAAATCATAGTGAAAGATTAGATAACAATGTGTTGGGAACCAAAATTTTCAAGATATGTTTCAGTTTGATCTAGTTGATATTGAGTAAAGAAGAATGAATGTACATTTTAATTCTAGAAAGAAAATTTCATATCAGATTATAAGTATGTATATTGTATTTTTTTATATGCATGTTCATTATTGAATAATATTTTCAATGTTGCAATTTGTTTAGAGTTTTTAAATGAGAAATGTCATACTTATTTTTCTATTGTCTTTTAAATGATAATAATATCATTCCATTTATGGTATATTTTTCAGTCTTACGCATGAATATAGTACAAATACAACAACATATAATTTTTATGCTAATATTTTCAGATAATTTCAAATTTTAGTGTTTGTTCTTTGAAAAATAATTTCAGTGTTTGGAAATGAAACTTGTAGTTTTGTCCACAGAAAGTATTTGAAAATGATAATAATCAGTAATGTATTATGTAATAGTAATATCAAACACAATTGAGAATAATAATCACATTAAGAATCCATTTGAATAACTTATGCACTAATATAACAAAAGTAAAATAAAATGCCACATCGATTGAAATTTGAAACTTTCAATATTTTCATTAATAAGTATATATATTTATATGCTGAATTTGAAATAGTTTTACAAAAAGATTCTAAAAATGACAATTAAAATTTCACAATTTCTTTTTGCAACATCATCCTTGAGAAGATTCTTCTCTATGTGTTTCAGTTTCTATCTCCTGCGCAACAGAACTTTCTTTTACAACACCCGATTGAACAAGATCCTTTGCTGCAACTTCGATATTCAAAAGAATTTCTCGTTCTGGATTTGTTGCATCACTAACAGATAGAAATAATGTTGGATCCTGTTTTTTTTATTCTTCAACAATATCTCTGATCCATTCCATTTTCCTTTATTATCCTTCTCAAGGTATTATTATGCTTGTTTAAGATAACAAGCTTTTGCTTCAATTCAATTGTTGCATTTAAACTTTTCCTAGCACTTTTTAAATGCACATCAAGCACTGTAGCCTCATTTTTCAAATTTTCATACTTTGACTGCATTTCAAAATAGAAAATAATTAATTAAGTTTTAAAAATTGTAAATAATATTTAAAAATTTAGTAAGACTTACCAATGCCTTATCTCATTCCGCATTTGCAATAACTACAAGGCCCTTGTCTCTCAACCACATATTGTGGTAGGCTTGTGCTTTTGCATTTAAATTCTCAATTCTATTCAACATAATGTCCAACACTTCATCATCATAACTATTTTCAAAAGATACATAACCAAACACAACTCGATTCAACAAAATATCAAGCTTTGTTGGCTCGTTTTGAACAGAAGAATACAATATATGTCTTTGGGAGTGATTTTTAAATCATGAATTTATTTCTTTAATCATAACTTTAGCCCTAAACTCCCATAATTTTAATTGTTCAATATCCTTCAATAAAACATCAACATTGGCTTCACAATTGTCAGCCAAAAGAGCATTAAGTGCAAAAGTAGTTTTTGGTCATCAATTAAGTCAATATGTACTAGAGAAGGTGTGCTTGATCTATCCACTCTTATTGAGAAGGTTTCCTTGCCCATGAATCATATCTTGGGGATTGAAAGTTCCATGGGCTTGAACCCCACTTTCAATCCCTAGATATTCCTCATCCAAATCAATTTCATTCAAAACCAAAACACCCCATCCACTAGGAACATTGTCCAATGAAAACGTTAGAAACTTAGCTGTAAAATTAAGGGTTTCCCATGCTTGAAGTTAGAGGAACAAATGAAATATGCTTGCCACTGCACTTGGTCTTGATATTTTGTGGTGGAGGTGGCGGAGGTGGCATCTTCCTCTTCATAGTAGCAAGATGGATTTTGAATTGGATGTGGAGGAGGCCCTACAACAATCAATTGTAATTTTGTAAATAACATAAGAAAATTCAAATGAAAAACATAATAGGATTGAAATAATAATAAATATAATGTTATATCATGTATGATTATAAAAATTACTTAGTTGAGTGGATTCCAACTGAGGTGTAGTTGCTAATGGGGTATGTTGCAGTTGATGTGGTTGTTGTAGAGAAGTAGACTGAAAAGTCTGGGAGTTGTACTAGTAGGTGTGATCTAAACATAATTAAGCATCAACGATTGATGAGCTTGTTGAATTTTATTTTAAAAATATAAGCAAAAAATACAAAAATGAGATTCATACCTAGAGCCAAAGAGTGAGGTACCGAAGATATTTCTACCTCATGTGTTTGATCAAATTCATATACATTTTTATTGGGCTACCGTGAGCCTGATGATATAATCTTGTGCTATTGGAGGTTTCTGCAGCAAAGCAATATAAGTTACAAGAAATATTGAAACATATACAAGTTTTAAATAATTAATTACATTTATTTTCAAACATATTGAAACATATATACATCATAAATTAAAATACCTGTGATTAATGTCTGTGGTATGGTGGATGTGTCAGTTTGAGGGTTTAAGGAACTCCTCATCCATTTGGTAGATTGTGGAGTGGTGTCCTCCTCTGTGTGTTGATCATCTAAAACAATAACTGAATCTCCTGAACTTGGTGGGAAAGGACCTCTGATGGAAGCTTCCCTTCGTGATGCAGCCGACAACAACTATCTTATGTGATAATTCAATAGTAAATTGTTTATTAATCCCAAATATTAATTATAATAGATAAATATTACAAAAATAAAGAATAATAATTAAAACCAAATAATCAAAAATTGGGACTCACCTCTTACTCTTGAACTGTTAATGACAAAGCCGATAGATTTGCATGCATTGTTGTCGGAGGAGTGTTTGCCACGTAAATTATAGAGAGATTCATAATATAAACCAAGAATAAATTTTTTGAGTTGATGGTAACATTGTCATTCAAATGAATGTTATCCAAATCAGCTCTTATCCTAGAGGATAAGAAGTTACACCAATCAAATTTCTACCCACTTAGGGTGTGAACGATATACGCCAAAGCCCACCACAGAATATCTGTATATCGACCTTGTAATATAATTCTATCCTGAAGAACTACACCACAACCTGTAGAAATGGGTGACTGAAATCCTTGAGTTGAATTCCTCTTTTTGAAGGGTTTTGGGAAGTTGTAAGTGTAAATACAAGGAGACACATTTTGTTAATACTGAAATGAAATGTAAAATTAAAAATCAAAATGAAATGTAAAACTGAAAATAAACTTACGAGCAGTAGCTGCAATTACATCAATAGATAATTGAAAATGAGACTCCAAATACTTGCAATCTTCATATGATAAAACAACCTTCATCATGATAGGATCCACATCCTTGTGTGGTAGTCTGTCGAAACTCAATGTCCTCGAGTGAAGTTCCAAATGACTATGCATGAGATGGGAGTTGAATATGAAAGGTGAAAGTGGAAGTGTCATAGTTGAGTAGAAGATTGTTAAGTTTTTTTGGTCTATCCAAAATTGGGGCATATACACTAGCCCTATGAAACTAGCCACTTCGATCCATTGGGAAAACGTATTAGGATCCTCTAGAAATGTGTATAGTTGAGGAAATACCAGGATCTTGAATGAAAACTTCTGCATATTTGTTGTTGACGCAATTGGGCTCTTGGGTTGTGTGGAAATTGTCTTTCTTCTTGGCATTTTCAATCTGTTTAATAAAATTCTTGGCACTTACTTCCTATTTGTAGTTGTCATTTGGCATTCTAGTTTCTTCTTGTCTGGATTCTACAGATCACCTTATTTGTTGAGGTTTTTTCCTCATATGCTCTGGCTTCTCTCATTTGTGTAGAGTGAAAATGACTACCCTCATGTATATATAGGAATTTTAATACACCTATCAAGTATATTTTTGCATTCTATCGACCGTGAGCATGTAGAATGCCACCGAGATGAGTATCATTATGAATGTTATCGGTTAGTGACATATTCCAGTAGCATGTAGAATGCTACCAACCTAGTGAAGCATTCTATATGTTGCATGTATGTCGGTAGTTCATGCAAAATGATACCGTCCAGTCAGGTAGCATTTTTTCATGTTAGTGAGTGTTAGCATTCTGCATACTACTACTAGCTGGTAGCATTTTGTATGCTACTAACTAAGTAGCATTCTACATGTTACCTACATGTAACATTCTAAATGCTACTAGCCGATAAAGCATAAAAAATGCTACCGATCGGTAACATCTGTTATTCTGCCACTCCAACTTTCCCTAAATGACATTAAAAATCACCTTCCACATGAAATAAATTTTCATGTGATTTGCCATACATGTGAAAGTGGTTTTACCAATATTCACCAAATATTTTCTAAGGATTTTTTTTGGAGGGACCCTTATAATTTTCCCTCGACTAATTTCTAATTTACATATGTACGCTTGAATTTTTATGAGATTTTGAACCACCCAACCTTCTTAGACAAGGTTACTTGGGTAAGGAAAGTATGTAGATGTTCCAAATTAATAATGAATCTTATTTCTTGATTGAGTATATAGTCTCTTATTCATTTGGTTGCAAAGACAATGGTAAGACATTCCTTATCTACTTGGGTGTGTCTAGTCTCGTAATTGAAAAGAATGTGATTGATGAAGTAAATGGCACATTCATTCCTATCTTCATATTCTTGTGCTAGCATACACATGAGAAATACATATGTGGCCCTATAATAAATAATCCATTGACGATCAAAATTGGGTGGAAAGAGAGTAGGTGGAGATAGAAGAAAATGCTTTATGAACTCAAAAGCATCATGGCATTATTATTTCCAAGTGTTGTAACATGTATTGTTGAGGAGACCATTAATGGGGTGTATGGAACAAGTGAGGTCAAGAAAACCATCTGATTTCCCAAGCATATGAGAAAAATATATAATGCCACACTCATTTGTAGGAGCGGTCATTTCAAGAATCCCCTAAATTTTCACGTATCTATGTCCACCTTCGGGAGGATATTATATAGCCTCGAATTTTCCTATTTATCACTTTGAAAACTCATTTTTCAATATTTAATGTGACAACATACTCAATTAAGCAAGAAAGGATGATTTAGAGGACTTCAGGGTGATCACCCTCTTTCAAGCCTTTACTAGCAAGTCATCCACAAAGGTTTCGACAATTTCATGGATGGGGTCATGGAATATATAATTAATTTTCCTTTGATAAGTGGCATCAATATTCTTTAATCTAAAGGGCATGAATGTGTAACAAAAGGCTACCTAGGGAGTATTTAAGGTTGTTTTGATTTAGTATTCCTAAAAATCCTTATCTAGTTTTAACTCAGAGAACCAATCCATGAGAGACAACAACATGTACCTAGTTGTTGCATCAACAACGATTTCTATGGATGGTAACGGGAAATTTTATTCAAGGAAAGTCTTGTTAATATATCTAAGTCGATGCAAATTCTAAACTTTCCATTATTTTGAGACAGAGATGATATTGGAAACCACATAGAGTAGTCAATTATCTTAATAAAACCTACTTATAGAAGCTTTGTCACTTCTTCTTTGACTATTAAGGAAACCTTTAGTTTAATTGGTTTTAGTTTTTATTAATTGGATTAGTGTCAATTTTAGTCACTAGGTTATGGATGACCACATCAAGGTTCACTCTAGACATGTATTTGTAGGTGAAATAAAATTCCAAATCTTACTCTTTAATAATTTTAGTATGCTCCTCCACTTCCTCTAGGGAGAGTAAAGAACACAACTTTAGAATCTTAGGATCTGCATCGGTTCTAATGTTGATATTGTTTGTGTCCTCTATTAGAGAAGAATTTCCCTCATTGAATTTTTTTGGAGTAGGGAAGTTCAAAAGGATCATTGTCTACCTCAAAGATTTCAAATTACTACATGGAGGAGCCAAAATCATCTTTTTCCCTAAAGTAAGATTGAATAATGGGGGTGAGAGAGAAGTCTCTCTTCCGGTGATTTTGAGAAATATCATTATATACGTGTAAGAGACACAATTACTTTTTCATTTTTGATATAACCTATAGTGACAAGATCATGTATTTTTTCTACGTAAGGGAGGATAACTGCATTTGACATCCTTCATAATAAGGGTTCAAGTCACATGGACACCATGAACTAGGTTTCTAGTTAGTTTTCATTTAGGAAAAACCAATAGAAATAATTATCCATAAAATCATCCATTCAGCTTTCTCTCCTAGGAATATCTTCGATGGAGCTAAAATTGAAATATTTTCTTATCTCGTAGTCACAAAATCACGTACTTACTATTGCATTTATACCACAAGTATGTTATTTTATATATGAACTCATGTAATAAAAGTATTCACTAATGACTCATCCCCTAGTCTCATCATAGTTAGTGGTCGCCATCGTAATTTTTTTGTACAGTCACGTCGATTGTCTATTCAGTTTTGGTCATCTCTCAGGGAGTATTAGGTGTCGTAATTTTCTTGATTGTCATTTCCAGTCCTTGATTGATTGGGCACCTTGGGTAGTGTTGAGGTGCCCATGTGATTTTAGTGCCCCGGTCCCCATAACACTTGGGTCTAATTTATCTATTCGAGGTCGGTCTTTGTCATTTTCCTGTTTGTTACCCTAGGTAATAGTTGGCATGTCGGGTCATTAGTGTCAAAATTTGAACAAGAGATCCCTATATAAACATAGCATACTCACTACATTATGGGAGGACTATCATCTATCAAAGGTTAGCTATCTACTAAGGCAAGGGACTGCATTTGGGCATCTTCTACATTTGCATCACACAAGCATAGGGGAAAAGGGTTGTATTCTTTCTATTCCATCCACCATTTTCATCTTTACATCTAGTTATTGCCCCTTACTTTTGCGTCATTGGCATTAGGGCATCCTAGGCACAAAATTACACACATGAGCACATAGAACTACATTGGGTCTAGAATGTAGTGCAACACTTAGTTATAAGTCCACCATTGTGGAAAATAAGGTCAATCTGACCTATTCATATGCATTTTTCTTTTTAGGAATTTGATGCTTTGAATAGGGTTTTGTAGGTAGATCTTCACATCATATCCACGGTGACATAAGCGAAGATATTGTAACAATCACGTGACAAGGATAAAGACATTTCAAGACCTCATGCGACACTTCCATATTAAGATCTTGAGCTTTTCTACAGATCAAAACACCCAGAATACACACTAAGGCACCCATATACACCCCAAGATCTCCCGATGCCCCATTCGACAAGATCTCTAGCTTTTACACTTCTCAGGTAGCTTTTTCATATTCTATCTCATTTGCACACCACTTTTCGAGGCCAACACACACCGTAAGGTAAGTTATATTCAACTTATTATCTTATCCCTTTTATTTCAACTATTTCATTTCATTTACATATTAAATAGAATTATTTAGTGTCATTACTTTAGTCTATATCCGTTATTACATTGATATATCTTGCTTAGATTAACTATAAATAGATATCATTTCTTTATTTTAGTTAATCATTTTGGTGAACCTATCTTTTCGAATAATTTTCCCTAGGATCCAATCAAACCCTAATGGTTAAAGATCACTCATCTTATTCACCCATCATGTCTCACTTTAGTGTTAACCCTATTTATGATGAGGCTATCATAGCTGAGCTTAAAGCTCTATATAGTGTTATGCTTGCTACACCTAATCATATTCAATAAAAACTCTTAGATGGCCAATAACATGTGCCTACTAGTTTTGCAAATTCTCCTATAGGCATTAACATTGTTGAGGATCCTATCACATTTACTCATTGTACACCATGCTATATGGTCACTTGTGATCCTCCTTCTGATCTTTCACAAGAAACTTTAGATGATTCTCTTATTGATTACTTACTAGGTATTGACAATCATTCACAAGTCCACAATGATTCTTCTATCACTTCGCCACTGATATAGTTTCTTCTCATGATTCTCCCATTTCTTACATTACTTCCCCTACTACATCTCTTACTAGTTTGCATGTTCCTTCACATTATGTTGACAATCCTATTGATAACCTCTTTAGCAACGTTATCACTTCTACAGCTCTATCCAATACTAGTGAGGCAGATGATAGTCATGGTTCTCCTTCTTTCTACACTGTTGAATGTGACTCTCCTGATCCATTGTTACCTTCTCTTGATATTGCATCTACTATTGTTCCTGAGTCACCACCATCTATCACTTCTTCTTTGCCTCTTATTACATCATCTGCAACTCTTAGTCCATCCTCTCCTATAGATGTGTCTCCATCGGTCACTTCATCTATTAAGGTTGTTTCTGATGATAGTCCCACCATAGCTATAGCTAATTCATCTATCTCACCTCCTATAGCTTCCTCGGCACCTACTCCTAGTGTTCCCTTAGCATCAGAATCTTCCTTGTCACCTCTTGATATTCCTATGATTACCCATAATGGAAAACTACAACCGCTTAATACTTTGTTTCCGTCTTCCACCATTACTTCACACAAAATCATCTCTCTCATGCATGCAATAGGTAAGCTCCAATATCAAGTGCACTCCCTCACTTTAGAAAGTAGGGCTTATTATGCTTCTATTGACAACAATTCATTACATGGTAATCCGGTCCCTAAAAAGATTCATAACTCTACATTTCCTCAAGATTTTTTCATGCCTACTTTCACATGTTTTGATGGTACTGGTGACCCTCATGCTTGTCTTAACCATTAACACTAGCTTATGGCCTCTCATTCCAATGACGGATTATTACTTTAGGCCTTCTAATATAGTCTTATTGATGAGGCACTACAATGGTACACTCGTATCCTCCTCCGGGTCCATTAGTACTTTCTATGACATGGAGGAAACTTTCCTATGTCGCTTTATCATCAATAATGGCCCTAGAGTTACTTATGATCATATACCTACTTTACATCAGGGCTCCTCTGAACCTATTAAGGATTATATCTTGTGATTCAATGCTTGTATGCATCAGCTAGTATTCCAACCTATTGACTTAGAAAACAATTTTTTTCATGGCCTAATTCCTCCACTCAAGAAAAGATTACAATATGATACATGTGAGTCATTCATTCTCTTGTGTTATAAAGTTCTTGACCTAGAAAAAATATTCTATCATCACACAACATAGAGCCTACACATATTTCTCCAGCCATTGCTTCATCTAGTATTCCACTCGCACCTCCGATTGAGAATCCAAAACAATCTCCATCTTTGCCTCACATACCAAACAAACACACTCAACCCACTCCACCACCAAAGCGTACTTCTTCTCCAACTCTGTGACTAGCTACTACTCCTACCACTCCAACTCGATCGCGTGAGCCTCTACATTTCTCTCCTCACACTCGACCACATGATGTGATGTGTGTGTTACTTAATGAGTGATTAATTCACTTACCCTCCAACCAACATCATCCACAACACCGCTTACAACGTCAACGTGACCAACCTTATTGTAATTACCATCGCATAAATGGCCATAGGGAAAATGATTTTCTCTCCCTTCATGATCGATTACAAACAACTAGAGGATATGGGTGTTATCTCATTTGGCTCTTGTGAGCGGTCCATGTCTCCTCTCCCACATCAAAGCAAAGGCCTACTCCATCGTGTACTCGCTTATAGGTCACTCATCGCCATCCCATGCACATTCTCCACCTCATCCACTACCACCACCATCATATTCATTACATACATCGCATTCACACTATCCACCACTTCATGTTGCTCCATCACATGGGCTCCTTCAACCCTCTACATATCCCACGGCTGCTCCATATGATATTCAGTTTGGTTCATACACTCATGTTGCATCCATCCCACATGCTTCCACCGCTTCACGCCGCTTGGTCTTTGGTAGGTGATTGTTATCACCTTACTCCCCAATGACACACTTGTGTTCTTATGGTTCTTACACAACTATTGAGGGATTTTTTCTAATAACCTTTCATCACGCACTCTGTCATTTCATCTAGTACACTCAATCATTTCCCGATGACGTACTCTTTCTTATGCGGCTCATACTTGACTACTAAGGGGTCTTAACTAAATGAGCCTATTCATTCACATGCCTGGGGGCATCATTAATCTTCCCCCTCCTATTTTCATCACCCTATCCTACTACGACTACATTACATTCTCACACATTCATTACGGTACATTCATTTCACTATCATACATTTTTCTATTTTCACATCTATTATACTATAATCATTACATTAACTACGCGCTACACATTTTATTCAATAAAATTTCATCAATCACATTACATTGGTTATATATATTGTCATCATTCACCACACATTTTTTCTACCACTAATAACATCATAATGCGAATCTACATTAATCAAACATGAACAACATATTACTATCATCACAAAATCATGCACATTAGACATTATTTAGCCTTGGTTTTCATACTACTATTTAGAAGGTTCTTAAGTGAATAAAGTAACAATTAATCCCATCTTTTGGACATCTTATTTTGATTTTATTTTTTCATTCCCACACATTTCTAGATACATGCCCAATTTGTTTCAGAACTTTCTTGTCATTTTAGCCTAAATCGGGTGCCTGTGCCTCGTACTTAGGCGCCCCAATCCTTGTTTTACTTTCACGCTTATTTTTTGGCTCTTTTTAGCCATTTTTATTCTTATCTTTTCCTAGTTGGCCATGTTAGGGTTAATTATGAAATTAGAGAAAGAGAACCCTATAAATATAAAGTTATGAGACCATAATGAGGGTCCTAACGTCACATACTACTATCACTCCATCTAGAGTTACATCCATTGCATCACTTGCATCCACATAGTGCCATGCATCAAGGCTAGGATATTTACATCAACACACACAACATAGGGGGAGGGATTCTATTTTATTCCATGCACACATGTTATTACATTTTCTATAGTTATTATTACTCTCTAATTCACGGAGTGTGACTCGACACAAGAACACCTAGGCATGACATGCATACACACACACATAAAACTATAATTAGGTCGGAAATGCAATGCAACGCCAATTTTTTAAGCCCACTGTTATGGTAGTTGAGGTCAGTGCAACCCATTCATTTTTTATTTATATTTTTGGGGTTTTTGATACTTCTTTGTCTTTTACAAGTCATTCCTTCATCTTATATTATTTGTTACATCTGACGCAATTTAAAATTCGGTGTGACAGAGTAGGAATATTTTAGAGTATCTTGCGACACTAAAGGAACCAGATTATGATATTTTACAGAGACCAGGGCACCTATTATGTAGACTAGGGTACCCCAATACCTTCCTATGTGCTCTAGTCTCCTTATATCTTCTACAGATGACCTTTATAGAACTTCCGAGAGTGATCGCTCCTACTCCCGAATCCACAATCAGATCTCGAGACAACTCATGAAAGTCTTCAACAATCAACTAAGTCCTTTCCTTTTACATCTTTGCATACTTAGGGTTTTATTTCATTTAGCATAATTATTTAAAGTTATTCCATATTATTTTAACGTATTTTACAACATTTTAGTCCTCCTATATTAGATTAACTATCTTAGCATACATTAGTTTATCCTAATTTTAGTTAATCATTTTGGTGAACCCGACGTCTCATCATGGGTAAGCGTAATAGGAAATGTACCCCTTCTAAGTCTCCAATTATTCTCATGTAATTTAATAGTCATGGTCACACTTTTGTTAATACCCCCACTAATCCTTCTGGTTATAAACCTTGCCCTTATTTCATTTAATTTCCATCTTCTGATATGGATCCTAGAGCTATCGATGTTGATGTTTTCGCTTATCTCGTGTATTATCAATCCTGCTATTTTAGTACAAGCTCTTCCCCCTTATCCCATGGTCACATCGTGCTACCATTATTGCACCACAAGATCATTCCCATGCACTTGGTACTTCTCATGTATTATGCATATATGATTCTACTGATACAATAGTTGTCCCCACTTCTCCATCTTCTACGGTTGAATCTCAATCTCTCAAGCTCCACATGACTTAGTTCCTATTTTTTGTATGATTTATATGATCCCTTTTGATTTGCCATTTACTCCAAATATCACCAACACTATGGTGTCAGTATACATAGACTACTCCATAATACTCTCTTGCTTTACCTATCCTTCCACCACCTCCCTTTATAGACGAGCTACCACTTACGGGCATTATTCGCATGATCAAGCAATTCCATCCTCGCCACCTGCCACTACTACTATTATCATTCCATATTAGGGACCTTTACAGTCCACGGATGTCGTTCCATCATATACACCAACATCATCCTCTCTAGTGTGCCCACCATTCACCTACACTCTCTTCATGAATAATTCTTATTGGGAGCATATACCACTTGATACTTCATACATGGCCATTGTATGTTCACATGATGGTCTCCTTCAGCTTGGTTTTGATTTTGAAGACCTCCATTCTCCTTTATGTGATCCACATTTGTATCATGGTTTTGTTATTTTCACCGCTTCATATGGCCTGCATGTTTTCCATCTTGTCATTCATCTTGCACATTATCATACTACTTCTCCAATCACCTTAGGCAAGTCTTGGTTAGATTATATTGAAGGCACACTTGATCCTGATCACATTGATATGGCATTTCCCATGCCATTTGGCATCAGTGCACATTCAGAGAAGTTCCTTCCTTTGCTATTCACCAAACTTCATTATTTGGTATGCTCAAGGATGTCCATTACCCCCCTTTACGGATGAACAATACGCCATGGTCATGTATATCTTAAGTACTCATGGTTATTTGGATGACCAACCACATACCATTACTTATCAGTTTCCCATGCCATTCAATACAATTTTGACAATAATGTTGATGACCTTTTAGAAGCTCTTACTCCTCCCCTACCTCCTGGCATTACCAACAATCCATCACTACCTCAAATATGTCCTATCTCCACCCATTTAGTTGATGAAATTCCCTTTCACAGTCATCCATCTCATACACACCTATTGGATTCAATACATCATTACCATAAAATCAAGTGCTAGTCCATGGAAGCCACAATTGCATCTCTCATTATTGAAGTTGAGCAACTTAAGGATGTTTCTTGATCACATGTTGGTACTCATGCCACACCTCATATGCCATCTACATTCGCTACCTCCCATCCCACTAAGCCTCTAGGTATACCATTGCCTCCACCTCTCATCTTTCACTCTAATGCTATGGCATATGATATTTTCATTCAGCTTCTTAATCATCAGATGATTACTCTACCACCTACTCATCACTATCCTCCTTCTTGACTTATATAATACCACAATCATCCATATTGCCACTATAATTGAATTTTTGGACATCATACTAATACTTTTCATGGTTTTTCACGTATAATTAAAGATCTTGCATAGCTAGGATCCTTTCATTTATTACACAATCTTCTCCTACTAATCATCTAGCCTATTAGGCTCATTCACATCATAAGTTTCAAACGAGTGCTACTTCCATACCTCCTCAACGGTGACCTATCACCGTAGTTTGTCATTTTCCTCTGCCAATTATCACTACAACGTGCTCCCACATTCCAATCTTCATCATTTGTTCATCCTTCATGCTTATATAGATTCCATTCATCGGCGCCACGTTTATCTACTATACTACCACAATTAGATCATGGTCCTCCGATTCCATCATCACATGAACCAACTAAGGGACTTTTGTCCTTTGCCCTCATCGGCTAATTTCTGCTTCATTCACACTTCGAGGGGCATAATAATCACAAGTATCCCCTCACTTTAGTTACATCTTCTTCTATAGGTATACTTATTGTACATTCTAACACTCATGTGGTACCTGATGATGCACTCTTGTGCTTCACTTCACACTTGACTGTTGAGGGATTACCATTACACTGAACCCCACACACCACACCATAAGCACTACATATTACATCTCATCCTACATCGTGCATCATACACCATTCATTCTACACTTATTTCTACATTATGCTAGTCCTCATCTACGCATTACATCTATGACGGTATCTACTTACTTAGTCACATTATACATTGCACATCTTCACATCATACATTTTCTATATACTATACTAGTCGTCATTACATATGAATCTAGTTTTTACATTTCATTCCTACATTCTACATTTTACTAGTCCTTACCCTACACACCACATACATTATTAGGCTATCCATGCATAACCTATACATAGTACTATCATACACTGTGCATTTCCACATACATTCTACATACTACGCTAGATTACATTACATATGGGTCTAGCTTTACATTTTATCATTACATATTCCATTTCTATCTACACTTATTATTGCACTTTACACATTACACATCCTACACACCCTACACATCCTATATTGCATTGCCCACACCGTGCATTTACAAAACCTACTCATCACATGGTCATTTATTCTCACTACCACCTATACTACATTGTTTTCTACGTGCTGCATTCACCACCCTATGACACACTTTAATTCCCAACAAGACTCGACTTCGAGGGTTTACCAATCAAATGGACCTTACACTCACCATGTGACATTTCTAGCTTAGTGACATACGCTTTAGGCTAAATCGTCACCTATTCTATCATTTTGTAGTGGTATACACCTTAGGTTACATCACCACTCCTCCTTTCATCTTGTAGTGACATACGCTTTAGGCTAAATTGTCACCTATTTTTATCATCATGTAGTGATATACACTTAGTGCTAAATCATCACTCATCCTATCATCATGTAGTGATATACGCTTAGTGCTAATTCATCACTCATCCATTCCTCTCATATACTTAGTGCTAAATCATCACTCATCCTTTCATCTTATAGTGATATACGCTTAGGGATAAATCATCACTCATCCATTCAACAAGTTGTGATATATAATTCAGCTATAGGGTTTATGCACATCTCTCTATAAATCACATCTCATCACCACTACACATACACATTTATCACAATGTGCTAGACACAACAAACACTACTTGACCATTTCCGATGACGCACTCTCGTTTATAGTTCATTCTTGACTACTAAGAGGAAAACAAAATAAACCTCATTGCATACACTTCCATACACTCTGGGGCACGTTGCTCCTATCATTCCATCTTTCATTTCATTCCATCCATCCACAACATGTTGCATTGTCTTGGTGGCATTTACTCTTGTTTACTACTATTTTACATGATCAATTTACTACACATGTTAGATTGATTTCTTATATGTCATTATCTATATCATACACACATGCACATTCATGCCTTTGTTTAGTGTGATCACATATACAAGAATCTACACACGACATGGATGCTCACCTTCTACCCTTCCTATACTGATCGGTCACTGGGGGCATCCAAAATCATCTCATCCAGGTGTTATTGTTTCATTTTGTACTTAAAATGATCTATTACTTGCTCATACACGCTTTAACATATTAGTTAGTTATCACTCTAAAATAATAACATGTGTTCCATGTGTAACACTTGTTTTGCAGATTATACATCTCCATGACTCATTTGTTTGTTTCTACTTGTCTACCATTGTTTGCCATCGTATGTAGGATCTTCCTTGTCTTGTGTGCACACTTGTTTGTTGTTTGTGGCCATGATGGCCTTGCATGTCTTGCGACATCATGAGTGATGTCCCATGTTTACAACCCACTTTGTGTAGTCTAGTTGTTTTCTTCTTACGTGTCTACACTACTTTTTTTGGTAGTTACTACATTGTTTGTGTATTTTACACTTCTCTTATTACATACATGTGTTTTCAAACTAACATTTATTTTGGCTAGCCATCCCTTTTTTTCGCACCTTGGTTTCTACCAAGCGCTTTCCCTTTCCCTCTATAGGCAGATTTACACAAGTCGAGTGCGATAGGTATTCTTTTCGAGGTCGATTCTCCTTTCATCGACGCCACATACACCCCCAAAGAGGGGGGCATCATCAGAGGGTGTATCCATACTAACACAATGAATTTTACACTGGTTCAAGATAAAGCACTTTCCACCCTTGACATCAGTGGGTTTACATATAGCGAGTGAGTTCAGACTAGTCTACAAACTCCATACATTACGCCTTTTACAGACATGGTGTCCTTTGGCATTTATGGGAAGCAGATATAGGTCAGGGTTATAGTGGTTGTGCCTCTCTACACTACTTTATCCATTTTACGTCCGATCGCCCAAAAATAGGATGCTACAGAGATATCTTTTGCACATTTTAGTAGAAGTGGTTAGAGTTAGAGGATACAAAGCAGCCTTCTCCCTACACTTCTTTATCTAGGATGGCGTGAGATCACTCGAAAAAACTCACGGTAGTACAAGATATCCTTCTACACCCTTTTTCTCGACATGTATTAGGTGCACATGTTCCATTTACATTTTCATGCAACGTATTTTACACTTGCATATTTTACATAGCATATTTGACATTTACATACATACATATTTGACTAATTGATCATTTTCTCCTTGGTCCGCCATATGAAAAACAAGCACCAAATTCAGTGGAAACAACAATAATGACAATGAAAACGATAATGCAACGACAACACACCACGACGATAGGTGCCTTTACTAACCATGCAGGTACACTACATGCAACAACTACATATGCATTTCAGCCTAGGTTCACTCTCATCACTTTTTATGCACATTTTTCATCTTTAGAACCCACGCTCCTCCACTTTTCTTTTTTCATTCCATTCTTGAGTCTAGTCCATCGACACATCTCTACTACACTATACATGGATATCAGGTACACACTTCTATCTACTTTATGTTATCAAGATTTCCACTCACCAACATAAAGTGGGGGCAAAATATAGTAAAAAAATCATGCACATTACACATTATTTAGCCCGGTTTTCATACTACTATTTAGAAGGTTTTGAGTGAAGAAATTAGTAATTAATCCCATCTTTTGGCCATCTTATTTTTCTTTTATTTCATCATTCCCACACATTTCCGTGATAAATGGCTAGTTTGTTTGGAACTTTCCCGCCATTTTAGCTTAAACTAGGGCACCCACGTGGTCCAAACCGGGCGCATGTACGATAGAAAATAAACACGTGACCTTCTTCACACCCGACCTCTTGAGGTCATGCCGAGACAACCAATGGTAGAATGAATGTGAATGTGAGTGTGGTGACGAAGATCAAGCTAATTGGGAAATATTATATCTTCAACACACAATGTCAGGATCTACGAGTCTAAGGAAAATAATGCTCTCCTAACTTGAAGTGGTGTGATGGCTCTGGTCTGAGATAATAGTCACTCAAAGACTCCAATCAATGTCGAGATCTATTGAGATTCTGTTTGTTGGTTGTTGAACACGCGGAAAATGACCTGCGGGTGCCTCGTATAGATTTCCAGACAAGTTCATGGAAGTGAGAACGAGAGGCGTGACAAGCCACAAGTATTTATGGTCGATTTTCTAGTCTCGGTCCAAAATTCTTAGCTTGATAAATTTTATGTTCAATAAGGAAAGTTGTGCAATAATATCTAGTGGAAGTGGTGAAGATCTGAATACTAATGTATGCAAACTAGTGTCAATGTCTAACTAATTAGCATGCTCGTTAGGTTATGGGACCTGAGGATCACAACCAAAGACTCGTGGAGGTTGTGGCCTCAGATGGTCATGCGCATAATCAAGCCCTATTGCTGGAGCATTCCAAAGAGTCGTAAGCTTGATTAGCGGTGATGTTTATCAGTATTGAGTTGTTCTATTTTCTTAATAAAAGTTACATGTGTGTGTAAGATCACAAACGTAAATTGGTATCAATGTCGCTTATCAACTCGCCCGTTGGGTTATGAGACCAAGGGATCACAATAGTATGTCTTTTCCTCGTTGTGGACCATTGATTGTCATACAAAATGAAAAATTATTTTTGATAAGAAAACTAATTATCAAGGAAATCTAATCTATGTTTTTGGATTTTTCACAATATATCGGAATTCAAGCAAAAAAGCAAACTAATCTACCAAAGGATTTTTTTCTTTCTTTTATAATTTTTAAGCAATGTATTCTAATCTAATAAATAAACTAAAAACAAGTAATCAACCGGATGTAGTTGGTTTCTTGTGTGAATGTGTGAATCCAATCTAAAACAAATAACCTAATCTAATAAAACCCATCAAACCATATCTCGTAGTCAAGAACGAATCATGACCCCGAAAGGGTTATCCTTCCCACAGCTTCCCGGTAATGTTAAAGAGGGAAGCTTACTAACAATTTGATCTACTTGTGATTGACTAATCTATTGAAATGAATGATTTTATACTCTATTTGATATGTAATTGAAACTAGTGATTTGAGATTGACAATTTAACAAATAAGGCAAACAAGCACACAATTCCAACTTGGACCAACAAGAGCTTTAGAAAACTTGGTTGTATTTGTATTTTTCCCTCAATATGTTCCTTTCTTTCTCCAAGTGTTCATGTGAGTCCAAGGAATTGGGAATGGAATAACAACAACATGAGGATGACACTTGAGCAATGGAAGTTTGATGGCAATTTGATGCAATACAAGTATAAGAGAGATTACGCAAGAGATCATAGCTTGGCTATGCGATTCCTAAAAAGATCATAAAGCAACAATATAATGCAAGATACACAAAATTATCGGGCCTTTTTCTTGAATACAAGCATGGAATATATAGGAATGGAGAATGGGAGGTGCCTTCATACACAAGGCAAGAATAACCAGCCCAACTAATTAAATCTATTTAAAAATAGGAGGAAGGAGAACTAAGTAATCAAATCTAATTTTAGAAAATTTGGCTCACAGATGCATGCTAAAAGTGAAATTAAGTGAACTATCGCATGTTAAAACACACATGGGGAATATGAAAAAGCGAGCAGACCGCCGCCTGTGCAGGGTGGTAGTTTCAGTGACCGCTGCCATGTTTTGGGTGGCATTTTTCATAACCACCACCTGGTATGGTGGCATTCCCGGCACTAAAGACCAAAACATGCGCAGAAGAGGCAAGAAGTTTGGAAATTTTTGGGAAGGCTAAGTAAAGACATCTAGGTGATAAATATACATTGTGAATGGAAATTGGAGCTCGAACACCTTCTTGAAAGGACCTGAATCATCATTGGGACTTTTGTAACCATTTTTCTAGCAATGTAGCACATGTAATTTAGGTGCATACATCACCCTATCCTTGTTTTACTTTCCCACCTCTTTTTGGGATCTTTCTAGCCATTTTTTGTTCTTATCTTTTTCCTAATCACCATGTTGGGGTTAATTTCAAAATTAGAGCAAGAGAACCCTATAAATATAAAATTATGTGACCATAATGAGGGTCCTAAAGCATCACATACTACTTTCACTACATCTAGAGTTGCATCCATCGCATCACTTGCATCCACATAGTGCCATGCATCAAGGATAGAAGATCTGCATTAACAAACACAACATAGGGAGAGGGATTCTATTTTATTTGATTCACACTTGCTATTACCTTTTCTATAGTTATTATTGCTCGCTCGCTTAAAAGTGTGACTCGGCACAAGAGCACCTTAGGACATGACATACACACACTCACTAGAACTACATTTGGGTCCGAAATGTAGTGCAACGCTCAGTTTAGTAAGCCCAATGTTGTGACAGTTGAGGTCAGTTTGACCCATTCATTTTGCATTTTTATTTTTAGGTTTTTATACTTCTTTGTCTTTTACAGGTCATTCCTTCATCCTATATTATTTGCTACATTCGGTAGAACTCGGAAAATTTAGAGTGACCGACAAGGAATATTTTAGGTATCTTGTGACATCAAGGAACTAGTTTATGAGATTTTACAGAGACTAGGGCACTTATTCAATGCACTCAAGGTTCCCAAGACCTTCCCGGCACTCCAATCTCCTTAGATCTTATAGAGTTGACCTTTATGGGACATCCGAGTGATAATTCCTACTCCTAAAATCCATAATCGACATGTGACAACTTGTGACAATCTTTGGCAATCAACTAAGTCCTTTCCTTTTACATCTTTGCATACTTAGGGTTTTATTTCATTTAACATAATTACTTAAAGTTATTCCATATTGTTTTAGCGTATTTTACAACATTTTAGTCCTCCTATATTAGATTAATTATCTTATCATACACTTAGTTTATCCTAATTTTAGTTAATCAATTACATGTACGTGTAGACCCCAAATTTGTGTCTTACGACCCCCGTGCCCCGCATCTCATTTCGCAACCTAACCTCATCACCTAAACCTTACACAATTATTTATTAATTACCTTATAATTAATAAATCCACATCGCCATACTCGCCACCTCATTTCGCCACCTCATCATGACCTAGTCCCGTTGGTTCGAAAATCATAAGCTGGGTAGATCTATGGATAAATGAGCCAACAGCAGTGCAGGCATAGCCCTCTTTAAGTCAAGCAGTTAAACTGGTTTATTGCTATTCTACCAGCAGGAATCTATGCAAGTCTCACGATTCTCCTTTGGGGGTTTGGGATCTCATCCTGTAGGGGTGTTTTCATCAAAAGAAAGGAAAGAAAGAGGGGATGAAGAAAGAGCAGTCCGAAGGAAGAAAAGAAAAGAATTCCAAAGCGTAAAGGTCGAAGGTTTATGTTTTGGGATCGGTAGTAAACAGAGCCAAACCTACTTGCATAAACGAGCAAAGCAATATTGATGATAAATAAATGACAATAAAATGTATGCGGATCCAATGCAGAATAAACACACATGATCTAACGTAAGAAAGATCTAATGCACATAACACATGTATTCAGCACAAAGTCTAAATATTGTATTAATATTTTCCTTCTGTTACAAAAAGCTCAAAGTCTTTTCTCCTCACTTCTATTTTTCATCTGAAAGATATTCATTCATCCATAATACAACAAGTATATGGGGTATTTATAGAAGAAGAAGAGAAAAGAAGGCAAAAAGGAGCCAACAACTAATTTACAAAGATATTTACAAAATATCTAAAAGTCATGTTGACTTTTTATAACTTGATGGATGACATCATCCCATGATGCAACATGGATGATGTCACCATTTGTATCAACATACTCCAGATATTCTCGAAGAGAAAGCCAAGAAGAGCGAGAGAGAAGAAGAAGAAGAAGAAGAAGAAGAAGAAACAGCTACTTATCGCCGCCATCCTCGCGCTTGAAAGGGGGTGGACTGCTTTTGTTGTTGCTCGTGTGACGAGATATGGAATTGAGAGCGGTATTCCATAAACTTGCTGATCATCGGGCCCTAGCCGATCCCGGAAGGATCCTCAGTGCCTATCACTTATTGCCTCACAAGTTTCCCGCTCATCCGTGAGTTTCTCGGGAGCTTGGAATAGTCTTTTTCCGCCTCAATGAGTAGCCCAATGAAGTCTTTGCGAGCCGCAGGTTGTTGATAGACTCTGCGTCAAAAGTGACCTCTCGGCCCTACGCCTTGAGAAATGATCTCTTCAAAGATCCGAATGGTCTCCTCTGCCTTTTCTTAAAGTAAAGGAAGGAGTAAGTAACCCCGCGACATGTTAAGAACGATTCGTTCCATTTGGTGCATCGCGTCCAGGGCTTCTTCCTTTACTTTGTCAATCTTTTCCAAGACAAATTCTAGCTGATCCACCCGGTAGTCCAGAGTGGACATGATTTTGTTAAGGGCCCTGGGATGGCCGAAGACGCCGAACTTAACCAGATCTTTGACTGAACAGTCGAACATTTGTTGGAAGGTCTCGTGCTGCAGTCTAGCATGTTCCAGCTCTTCTGATATGGGCCCCGCCAACGCTTGGAGCTCTTTATTCACCTTATTGATGTTTAAATACAAGTTAGAGAACTCAAGTGATTACTTTTTCACCGTCTTTGATGATTTGGCTCTCCAAGCAAAAACAAACATACCCCTCGCTCACCGATTTTTGCGTACTCATTAATTTTCTCCTGCCGAGAAGCTCGGTCTCGGTGGCAGCTTGTGGGAGGTGCACTACCCATCTTCTCGTAAGGCTTGGAGCAGATATTTGTTTTGCTCTTTCAATTTCTTTTCTCTTATTTTGTCTTTTCGCTTCTTGCAGAGGGCGTCAACCGCAAAAGGGCTTCCCCTAAAGGCTTTTAAGATGTCCCCATTGTGACTTGGGTCATAGTAAAATCTATCGGAGATGATCTTTTTCTCCTTGAGGGATTGGGATACGCAATCTCCATAACCCTCTCTCCCGCAAAGACACTTTGAGAGAAGCGCGTAACGGGCTTCGCTTCTTTTGCTCCCTTAGATGGGATTACGTAAAAGTCCATCGAGCGATGGGAACTTTCCTCTTTTGCTGATTTAAACATTGCTGGGGAGATCCAGTGGACCTATGGGAGAAGGGCCGGAAATGGAAAAGGGGCAGCCACAGAGGGAGGGAAAAAACATGGAGACACGTGGGGCGGCATGGAAAGAATAGCCAAGAAGTGTCCACGGGAGGAAGGGAAATTGTAGTCATGCGGAAGACATAGGAAGGGAAGGGAGCTCAGAGATGAGGGAGGAAATAGAGGAGGAAAGATCCACAAGGGAAGAGAAGATAGACGAAGAAGCGGGGGAGGAGTAGAAGAAGGGGGAGAGGACACGACCAAAGGAATGGCCGCCTCGAGTCACTGAGGAGGGGAAGGAAGAGAAGAAGAAGGGATAGAAGGGACCTCGGTCAGAAGAATGCCGACATCCCGAGTGGATGGGCCTATTGGAACATCCTCTTCTACGCCTTTCTCTGCGAAGCCAAAGTTATAACCTCGTCGGTGCCGTGGAAGGAGGACTTGCCGAGCTTCTTCCCGAGTGGCACCGATTCACGCTCTATGCCTTTGCCCTTGCCTTTAGGCCGCTACTGGATCGAGGAGGTGCGTTACCCAAAGGGGGGAGGTTGTGAAATCAAACCCGAGGTAGATTAACCCGCTCATCCGGCACCAATGCTCGCTCGTAGAGTCTCCTTAACCCTCTCCTCAATCGTCCGAGGTGCCTTAGTTCTATCAATAGCCGGAAAAGGCCAATTGTCCCCATCTCGTGTTAATATATACTTGATTGACTTCGCCCTCGTGGTTTGAAGCCTTTGGGCACAATTGCTATCCCATATTGGATGATCTCTGCCAAAGCCAAGCGAGAGTGATCTTTTCTCCTGAGCTCAACCTCATGGATGATGTCGATGTAGATGTCCTCGATCTGAGGGACATGGATTGGATTAAGCTTTGCCCTTGGTAGAAAATTCCTTGGGTCGAAGGTAGGCCTAGCTGGGAAATCATGTCTTAAATTGAGCAGCTCCGGCTCTCGCGAACATGTCCTTTGCCTTGTGGTGGGTAGTGCATGTATATCGACCCACCGTGAGGGGGAAAGGAGTCCCACCCTTCTTTCTTTTCGTGCATTTCTCATGATAGGTGATCACCGCCTTGACACCCAAAGAGACCGCGGTTTGGGTCCAAAGATACCTCGGTAGCTCCGGTTGGCTCTCTCAAAAAGTTGGCAGCCCTTAGATAGGTGAACGTGGGAAACTGGGTGAATAGGGCCCCCCATTTCTCAGTGGCTGCTACTATGCTTTTGGTCGTGCGACCATAAGTCATATTTGGCCTCAACAGGCAGATGATGTGATAGAAAAATACATCCTTAATTTTTGTGAATTGGGAGATACTATTCTCCAGCCTCAATTCTGGGTAGTACTCATATATTTTGACTCGGTGCCAAACTCCACTTCGCATGACGTGCCCAGTAGTCTCTCTCTCGATGTCAGCAAAGATGTACAACATAGGAGTTCATGTAGAAACTTCCCGTTGTAAGAAATTGTTGAAGCCGCTTTGTAGATTGTGGCCGCTTATTATTTCTCCCAAAGAAAAGCGCCGATCGTGCATGTTCTTGTTCATGGTCTCCAAGTATCGCAAAGATCCATTTATGGAAAAAGTGGGCGTCAGAAGCCCAAACACTCGCTTAGAATGTGATAGTTTCGCTGAGCTCCTCTCGAGAAGTCCTCGGTGGATGGTTTGAGGCCATCGGGTCACCACTTTTTTATTCTTCAAATAGACCTCATTCATCACCGCATACACCGACCTTCGTTATCATCCCGTGCCTTAATACAATCTTTCTACTGATGACCACAAAGTGCCTATGATGAGGGATGCCGAGTATTATTTCGAAATGGCAGGCAAGTGAGGTTAATGACAACCTCGCCCTTGTCATTCACGACACACCTCAGGTCCTTGTTATAAGACTCGCCACCACCATCATGAATTCGTTGTTGACGGTGCTTGATCGGGATACCTCCAAAGAAATGTAGGGTGCTGCCCATTAGTTTGTCCATCCACGGACTTCTAGTCACCTTCCGAGTTCGACCTGCAATTCCTCCATATCAATGTGACCCACCTCCGAGTCTCGATGTCTAGGTCGCATTCGGCCCGGGAGCTGTGCATTCGACTCTCCGATACTTGTATTTCAACTCTTCTTCTCGTAAGTTTGGCCTTGCCTTTAGATTTGTAGGTCTCCCATTGATGTAGACATGTATTCTTTCGAGCTTAGTTGCTGATCTGCACGAAGAAGAAGCGAGACCCAATCCAAAAAGGTTGTATTAGCCATTTGATCTTCCATTGAAGTGATATCAGAAGAAAGAGTTAGTGATTTGAGGCTCAGGGCACAGGGCGCATGAAAGCTACAGCTTACAGGGCTAAATAGGTAAGGCGCACAGAAAAGAGGTGTTGCAAAGGTTAAATCAGCGCCAAAGGCGCATGGCGCATAGAGACTGCAGGGTATATTTTGCAAAGGGCGCATGAAGATTTGGTGCTACAAAGAGACAGGATGCGCCAAAGGCGCATAGATTGTTCATGTTGCATGGGAAATGGGCGCGCCAAAGGCGCATGTATCTTTTGTGTAACATGAACTTTTCGTGCGCCAAAGGCAACTCATGGTGCATGGAGGGTTTACATGACATGATGTTTTTGCGACGAGGAAAGCGCCTGCGCCTTTATAACTTCATACTTGGCACAGATTAAGCTGGTGTTGCGCAGATGCGGGGTGCGCCAAAGGGGCACATGTATATGCGATGTAACACTGAAGGTTGGTGCGCAAAGAGGGTGCAAGGTTAGCGCTTGCAACATGTGAAGGAGGCGCGCCTTGAGGGCGCAAAGGTTCTTGATGCAACAGGCGTGATGGGTGTGCCATTGGCGCGATTTTATTCATGTCGCGAGGGGGACAGATGCGCCAAAGGGGCGCAACTGTTTTTGATGTTGCAGGACGCGCCGATGCGCCAAAGGGAAAAACAGGCTTCTTTTTCTCCATTCCTCTCTTCTTTTGCAGGGTTATTTGGGAAATAAAATGGTTCAACCAAAAGGGAATAAAACCATGCTTTTAGAACAACTTCCTCTACCAGCAGATCTGGACAGAGGGGGAGGGATATGGATAGACAGAAAAGGGGGAGGCTAGATCAACATTTCCATATTTCCAAACTACAACCAGACCACCAAGCACACAGAGAACCAAAAACGTAAAACGCACTAAGAGATAAGAACCTCTTACCTGGATAAATAGTAAAAACTTGCACACGGGTCCACAACGCTGCCGACAACGACAGGGCAGTGCCGATGCACTCAGAGAGAACACAAATCACGTGTTCAAGCGCTCCGAGATAATGACATTTGTTGCAGCACGCAAACATATATTATATATATAAATTAGCAATAAATGCGCCACCAACTTTGTAAGGGGCGCACCAAAGTCTCTGTCGACATAGAAAAGCATGCGCCATTTGGCACACCAAAGCGTATGACAACACAAAGGTTACGCGCGCCTTTTGCGCACCGGAAGAGGTGTCGACACATGATTATGCGCCATGCGCACCGAAAAGAGGCGCAACAAATGAGTTATTGACAAGAAGGCACATGCGCATGCGGCGCACGCAGGAAGACTCAACATATTAAGGCGCACCAAAAGGAGTGTTGACACAATAAAATACATGCCAAAGGTTTTAAGGGGGCGACTAAAAAGTGATGTTACATAGATGACTCCTCACCCGCACCTAAACCAACCTCATAATGACTTGACCAAGCCCGCAACTAATCCCTCGGGAGAAAAGGAGGGAAAGTTGGCTATTTTACTAAAAATAGCCCACTTTGACCTGACCGATACCGGTTCCTACTCGACCGCCGCTACATGTAACCGCCATCGGCTCCCTCAGAAATGACCTCTCCCAACCAAAAACAAAGGGTGGGATTTTTCATTTGATCTCGAACGAGAAGTCATTGGAAGAATCCGAATTTACTTGGCCGAGCAGAGACAAGTGAAGGAAAGAGAGGAGTTTGCAGAGAAGGACATCAAGCCCAAGACTGCAACTGAATAACCAGAGCCCAGCGACACTCATCCAAGCATCGAGAGGAGATAGCTCATCTTGATTGTCAGATCATCCTACTTGAACCCCGCCTTCATCATCACAAATCCCGAACCTCGCATTTTTCATCAGAACTAGTAAGTAAGTCTTATACGTTCTTTTTAATAATATTTCTTAGATTTCTCAATCACGGTAATTACAAGTCTACTCCTGCATCCACTACCCGGTAACACTCTCCATCTAACTTACATTCCTCTACCCCTACATTGCCCCAAGAATGCCCCCATACTCTCTCGAGTCTTCTCCATCACCTCATTACCTATCCCCACTCATTTTACCAGCCTTATAAACACCATAGCTATCATATAGCCATCTTATAGCCAACCTTCACCAAACCCCTTAAATCACTACCCCTACCGATATCGGTTATCATCAACCGGTACCGGTGACACTGACCGGCATCGGTCACTGTGATTCAAAATCAAGACCAACCTTTTCTCTATTGTTCTAACAAGGTAAATAAATTGTAAATGGACAATAGCTTATTTGTTAGAATTTGTGTTAATTCATATTAGCAGGGAACTCACCACCTTCAAAGGAAGTCTCATATTTCCTGCCCAAGGCAGCTCCTCACTTATTATCTAATTAGAATCTGTGGTCTTGTATTCTTACTTGCAGGTAGTCCTTCCCAAACAAAAAGGAGTTCTTTGCAATCGATCTGATCTCTCTCTACGGTACGTGCACACCATCTCAACATTCAATGTATTCCTCCTAGCCCTAACCCTTATCTCTGCTTCTCAAAGGAATGAAAGGATAGAAGCAACTCTATCCCGAACGGAAGCATTTCTGTGCGAAACATTTTGGCACGCCTGGTGGGACCCATTTCGGTTTCTTTCTTTCTTGCTTGCTTTCATATAGGGAGCATACTTGCTGTTTTCTTCTTCTAAAAATTTCACACGATATTTTGTTATATTTGGTAAAAGAATTTGTCTTGCTTTCCCAGTTTTGCATTAGTGAAAGTCATCTTCTTTGCTTCATCGAATACCATTTTCATTTGGGTTTAAAACACGTGCATCCCATTTTTGCGTGCTATTTTTCAATTCTAGTGAACGTAGATTAAGTAATAAAATAGTCGTACACGTGGGGGTGATATCCATGGTATTGACAAGAAATTAATCTTACTTTCACCGCACAACACATACCGAATCACTTCACATAATAACACAACACCAAACATCCCCCTTTTCCGCGTATTCCTCCGCCCGATTGAGGTAACCTTATAAGCCAAAACAAACTTGACATTTCCCCTAAGTCTTTTGTCTAGGATTGACATCACTTCTGCGCCTAAGGCATAAGCCCACAATAATTAAAACTAATCCTAGGGTTAGTCTCTCGGATTTGCTGTGTGCATCTTGCTTGTTTTTAGCTTTGTTTCTCTACCTATACCGCGTGATCACTTCAAATAGTTTGATAGATGTACTAAGCATTGTTAAAAACTCAAATCAGCAGCTTCTTACGCTTATACTAGTCCTATTATACCGACATCGGTTAAGTGACCGACGCCACTACAAGATAACCGACATCATAGCAGACTCGATATCGGTTACGCTTTTTTACAAATTTCGACAAACCAAAGAACCTACCAATTTCAACATTCTCGGGGTTGTTTCTGCTCTCCCGATAGATTGAAACCCTACTGTACTCTTGTCCATGGTTGTTATCACTGAAGCAAGCCGCCACCATGGTTTCACATGCCTCGCTCTCGTGCCTTTCCCGAATCGCCCTTCACATTCTATGGGGAACCCTACTGACACCAAGTGAGGTTCCCAAAATCCCTGTAGGAGATAAGGAATTTGTAAAATTTTTGGACGCTAATCCTAGCGCTGTATAATACTATTTGTCTCATGCCCCTGACCGTACGCCCGATGGTCAACTCCTTGTTGGCATGCCTATTAGTATAGCTGCTCATTTAGCTCCTTCTCCGCCTGATAACTCCGCTTTGCCTTTTGCATCCTTAGCCCCGTCTCCCAATCCAGCGGCTTCAGGGGTTCATACGGCATAGATTGGCTTTCCTTTGGTTAATCTTGGGCCCCACATATCATTACCGCCGACCACTCCTACCTCGTCTCTCTTGCAGACTGCTCCTTTCATGACTTGCTCTCTGCCACCTATCCACACGAGCTTTCCTTCTCAAGCTCCGCCCACCTTTTCATTTCCACACACGTATCCGGTGACCTCAACATCTTATATAGGACATCCCTATTCGGTCGCCTCAACACATTCGTCCTCCATACCTTATCAACATTTAACCCCACCATTGTTCTAGTGGTGGCCCTTGGCCCAATCTCGCCCGTTTACCGCAACCGCACCATCATCTCATCCAACTACCGATTTAATCAAACAAATGATGGACAAAATGCAAAACTGAGGCTTCTCGCTTTCAGAAGTCGAGCGCCCGACATACGAGCAAGTTTGTCGGGAGCCTATCCACCCTTCGTCCCCTTCATTCATATCCTCCTCAATGGGAATTACCAAAATTTACTCGCTTTTAATAGTAAGGAGGATCCTCAACAACACTTCACGCTCATTTAGACATGCCTGCTATCTAATTGCTCATGACGATGCCTTACTACTCCGCACCTTTCCCATGTCCTTATCAGACCCGCTTGAGTGGTACAAAGGTTTTTAACCCAAAGACTCAATCTTCTTTTTAACCAACTAGCCCAATCTTTCTTGGATCATTTCTCCATTAACATTGCCAAGAAAGTATCTATCACCGACCTCTATGCCATCCGACAATTTGAAGACGAATCTATCGCAGATTTCGTTGGACGATGGCGGGGCCTTATCAACCAACTTACGTATGCCTTGCCTCAGGCCGAACTTATCAAACTTTTTACGCGGCCTACGCTAAGCACATCTCTCCTACCCTCCAAATTCAAACTTTCCACACATTTGACGAGGCCTTTACTATGGCTCGAAAACTAGAGATTCGAGCCTTAGAGGAAGAGAAATTGCGGTTGCGCAACAAAAACCCCAATTTCTGAACCCAAGATTCCACCAACAAACCTAACACCACCAATCCTCACACATCGACTGCTTCGAAATCAAAAGGAGCTGTGCACGCGGTGATGGTCAAATCCCAACCACCGTCTAATACCCCGCCAAAAACCACCTATAAGTATAAAGCTGAGCCCATCAATTACACTCCCTTGGGAGAAACTTATGGTGTGATATTGGAAAATTGCTTAAAGCAGAGCTATTACCTTACCTCCCGTTAAACCTCACTCCGGCTTGATTCCACCCGCGCCATACCTTCTTGGTACAAAGAAAATGACTTCAGAATTTCACCGCGTGAAGGGACACAAACCATGAAAACTCGCAAGATGTTGAAAAACATAGTGCAGAAATGGTTGATGTAGGAGATATAGCCCTCGATAATCCTAACGCCCCGCTAACCGAAATTTGAAAATTTTCAACAAACCATTCCCGAATCACTCTTCTAACAAGAATATAAACCAAGATATCTTAGCCGAGAGAGTGTTCATGAGATCCATGCAGCTTTCTCTCAACCAAAAGCCTCTATCGAAAAATTCTGAATCAAGCCTCTTCACTAACGCAGAACCCGAACCCCTTCATCACCATCAAGACAAGACAAATCTTACCATTCCTTTACCCATCGAGGAATTAACCGCCCAGCAGGTCTCTTCTCACGATGAGCCTTCTTACACCACATCCTCGCAAGACTCGTGAGCGGATGTTATCTAACTTATCTATTTCCCAAACATCTCCTTCTACCACTTTTATAAAGAGGAAGGCTCGCCACTTCTTTTGTCATCCTTAGACGAAACCTCTCGCAATCAACATCACCACATTCTTTAATCATGACGGATCCTCTCAAACATGCCCTCCTACCTATTAGTTCTTCATCGCCTAAATCTTTTCAAATGACCGGTGACCTCTTAACGCCCATTGATACAAAGGCCTCATCTACCCCCTAGATCACACCCACAAAGGGACCGGAATCACAACCCACCTTTCTTCCATACAAAATTTCCTATTCACACGTGAGGATTGTCATCCTCGAAGATAGACGAGTCCTATGGGAACGCTTTGAGTACCCCATATTCTACTCAAATGCAGATGACCGATCCATACGCCTCTACTATATACCTGAAGTGTTTACGCGTGCTTAAAATGCCTATGTCCTCATCTTCACCCCCCTCATCTCTACCAAATACCTCATCCACCTCTATTAGCCTAACCAAATCTTCCCCTACGCTTGGGACCTCACCAATACCCAGTCTAACACACCCACCTAAACGGCTAGATTTATCCAAAAATAAAGCCGTCCATCCACTTAGGAGACAGACTCAATCTCCTCAACCTATGCCTCTATCACAACTAAAACCATCGCATCCACACCTACCTTCCATATTGGGACCTCATCCCTCCACCTTGCATCAATATATCATACCTCCTGCGTTTTCTTTAAAATGACCTACGCCTTCTGCACCCATACAGAGATCCAAGGGTATATCAACACCGTCACCCCGCGTATCCTGTCCGCCTATCAACCCTAAACAAATTCCATCATCAAAAGATTTGTTTGCTGTCACTCCTATTGCTCCGTGGTTGTTTTCTGATACCACATCATCTGTGGCCTCATCATCTAACCAGCTAAACATAGCTTCTGCGCCAAAGAAGCCACGTTTAGTTAAATCCCATTATCAAAACCCCTTGGCTAAACCGCCACCCATACAAATCAACCATACCCCGTCATTACCAAAAACTACCCAGTCAATAGCCTCATCTTCCTCTGACTTTGACCCACTCAAAGGGTCTTACGCCAAAATCCTTGCTATGTTGGTGGAGAATGCGACCATTTCCCTACCCCCACTTAGACCTTATGATCCATCTAAACCTCGACCTATAGGTTATGATGAGTCTAAAATCTGCGCTTACCACCGCACACCAGGACATGATGTAGAGGGATGCAAAGCGTTGAAAGCCATACTTCATCACCACCTCTCTCAGATAGAAAGGTTAAACAAGACAACTTACGAAGGGAGAAACCTTTAGCTTCAATCTCCTCTCCTATACCACCTGTCCCCGCTTCACCAAGATCTATCATTATTACAACCCCACCTCTCGAAGACCATGACTTATCCCTACCATCTTCCTCCTCTCGTGTTCACGAGATCAACATGATTAGTGTTGCCACTCGAGGGCAGAAAAACAACGAGAAAGCTAAAGGAAGCACACCTGCGGCCTCTCTTTCTCCGTCCGCCATCCCGATCGCACCACCACCTAAAGTGGTTATTCGTGGACCTACCTACCCCGCTCTCGATGGAGTTGCCCACCGTACTCATGATCAAACAACTTCACCAATCACCTCGTAAAATGACACTGCATTTATCTCATTCAAACTTCTCAATCTCATCGACAAGCTCTCATGAATCCTTCAAGGGATAGAGGTCTTACCTAATGAAACCTTGCCTCGTTACCTCCATTCTAACACCCAATCACGTTGCTTCCTCACCAAACAACCTATCTCCCCAACCACTTCGCCTCTCGTACAACAAGCCACCATCACCGCTGGCTCTCAAGACGAAATTGTCGACTTTGGTGCAGAAGATCCTGACCCTGCTCTGTTCATCTCAGCTTATGTCTGGGACATTCAGGTACATCGTGTTATGATTGATGGGGGTGCTAGCCTAAACATCATCTCTTCAAAAGCCTTCCAACAAATGAATATCCCTTCTAGCTGCATGTGTGCCAACCCCATCATGTTGCGGTCATTCAATGATGCTATTACTTCTACCTTAGGCACCGTGATCCTTAACATTCATGTAGGACCACGTACTTTACCCGAACTCTTCTATGTCCTTGAGGGAGAGTTCCAATACAATATGTTGTTAGCCGCCTCGATCCGGCTATGGGATGCGTTCCTCCACCTTACATGATGCATAAAATTTGAGTACGAGGGAAGTCCTACACCGTAAAAGCTGATCCTCCCCCCTTCAAAACCTGCAATATGTTATATCGCCCTAATGATGTGCTTGTACCAGTCAAGACACCCATTCATCCAACCCAACCATCCACTTCAACCGCACCTCAACCATCCACCTCAACCGCACCTACGCCTTCAACCAATGAAACCACCGTTGCAAATACCACTTCCTTTCCCGTAGACAAAATCCCAACCTCAGACCCCTTAGTAGATGTTTTTCAACGCCTTACGCTGGGGGAGTATCACCTATATAACGTTAGCTCTTTCCATACCCCGCAGGAGTACGGACAGTTACATGCGCATCCTACCTACGACTGCTGCGTGGGGAGGTAATCTCTACGACCACCTAATTACGCGCACCAACCTAACGTATGGGGTGTCGACGCATCCTCCGTTACCCCCGAACCTCCTCTTGGTGTGGTTCCTTCCAATCTGATTTTCAATACTTGACAAATCGTCATTTTGCCCTCACCTTCGACTCGGGCCGTGCTTGGAAAGGCTTTGGTTTTGGTCTTTATGAACAAGGCCGACATACAATCATTCCCGTGACTACACGCAAGCACAATGATCGTAGTGGTCTCAGATTTCCTGAAACACTTACACCGAAAGAACCTCGTGTCAGTTGTATTCTGGAAGATGAGGACGTCACCCCTACCGAACCATCATCACCCATTTTGCCATCGTCACCCACAGAGTCGATAGACCCTGAATCTATCCCTCCTAACTTTTTTTTTTTTTTCATAAATGCTATCTTCCTGGGTCCTCTCACTTATCAACGCGATAATGAGAACCCATCTTCTCTTCCCCTTCTGTATCCAAACATGATCGAAGAGGATTCACCTTCAATTAATGTTGTTGAGTGCCAGGATGACGACTCCATCCTCACTTACCTCGTGCGATTTACTCTTATATTCAACGCGCCTTACCGTCTCAAACTCAAACCATGTCAATGAGTCGACTATAGAAATCAACATCCACACAGAGGATGATCTCACATTGTGAAGATCGACAATCCCTTAACGCATCGTAACAAGCCGCCTTTACTACCTTTCTCCGTGCTCGCAACCAAGCTTTCGCTGTCCTACGCCGACATGCCAGAATCGATCCCGATATCATGCGTCCATAACATTACCCCGAAACCCGATTCCAAACCAGCTTAAATAAAATCGAGAAAATGCATCCACGCATTGCCCTCTTGGTCAAAGAAGAACTTCAACGACTCCTTTCTGCTTCCTTCATTTTACCTATCGACTATCCTCAATGGATTTCTAACATCGTACTGGCTACTAAAGCAATGGGGACTTCTGATATGTATGGATTTCCGACCTTAATCTCGCTTGCCCAAAGGATGACTTCCCCTACCAAGTATTGATCAACTTGTTGATCTCACCGTCATGAGATGCTTTCTCTCATGGATGGCTTCTCGATACAATCAAATTTTGGTAGCCCCGCCGATCAACATAAAACTACCTTCATAACTCCTCGGGAACCTTCATTATCGTGTCATGCCGCTTTTGCTTAAGAATGCCGGTGCGACTATCAACGGCTATGACTTACATTTTTCATGACATTATGCACACTATCCTCAAGATTATGTCGATGATCTTCTTGCAAATCTAAACATCGCAGTTGAACATCTCGATGTTTTAACCATTATTTTCGATCACCTATTACAATATGGTGTTCGTCTTCAACCAAAGAAATGTGTCTTTGTTATTCTTCGGAGAACTCCTTGGTTTTATTGTCTCTCTTTGCGTGGCATCAAGGTCGATCCAGCTAAAGTCAAAGCTATCCTAGAAATGCCCCCACCCACTAACCTCAAACAATTACGTAGTTTGCAGGGCAAACTCCAATCTATCCGGCGTTTCATCTCACAACTCTCGGATCGATGTCAACCTTTCCATCATCTCCTTAAAAAGGATATTGTCTTTCAATGGAGCGAGGAATGTCACCAAGCCTTTGAGGCTCTTAAAGCCTATCTCTTGCAGCCACCCGTGCTTATCCCACCTCAGGACGATCGCCCTTTCTACCTTTACCTTTCCGCCACCGACCACGCTGTAGGGGCCATGCTCGCACATCGTGACTCCGAGTATCGAGAACAAGCCGTTTATTATATAAGTCATACTCTTGGATTACGAGACTAGGTATACACATGTAGAAAAGTTGTGCCTAGCCCTATCATTCGTGGCCACCAAACTCCGACACTACCTCCTGAATCACAAAACTTTCATCATCACCAACACGGACCCCATCCATTATATGTATGCCAAACCACATCTAAACCAACGCATCGCCCGATGGCTTATGCTCCTCGCTGACCTCGACCTTGAATTTATACACCAGAAGTCAATCAAAGGACAAACTATTGCAGACCAACTCGCGGAGGCCCCTTTACCTGGGGAACAATTTACCAATTTTAATTTCCCCGACGAACTCATCGCCACTCTTTCACTCAGGGAGGAGTCGTATCCAATGACCCTCTTCTTCGATGGATCCAAATGCCAGCGCGGCGGAGAGAGCCGCACATTTCTCATTCCTCTCGACGCCGAGCCTATGCCTCTTTCATTCCGCTTGATTTCCCGCACTAATAATACAAATGGAATACGAGGCCCTTGTTGGGTCTCCAAAGTGTCATGCTACACTTAGGTGTCAAATCTATCAATATTTTCATGACTCTCAATTGGTAGTCAACCAAGTTATGGGCATCTACCAATGTAAAATGAGGAACTTCAAAAGTACAAACACTACGTGATTCACTTTTGACCTTATTTACTCATTATTCTATCCAAACCATTCCCCGCTCCACTAACAAATTTGCGGATACTATGGCTTGCTTAGCCTCGCAAATTCCTGCCTCACCAACTGACTCTGACATATTCATCTTGGTCCAACAACTCTTTGCCCCATCTTACTCAGCCCCGATTGTTTGTATGATAAATAATGTGTCTACTAATTCACAGGATACCTGGTATCACCAATTTCACGACTACCTTACAACCTCTGTTCTCCCACCTGACCTAACGAGTACCGGAAAATGTGCTTTTCTTAAAAGTGTTTCTCATTATGTCATCATGGGGGGACTCCTTTATAAACGTGGCTTTGATGGCATCCTCCTTCGATGTCTAACCGGCGCGGAGGTCACCTATACCATCCAACAAGTCCATGACGGTATTTGTGGTGGACATTTTAGTGGCCTTTGCCTGGCCAAACGGATCCTTCGCCTAGGTATTATTGGCCTACTTAATAATAACGATCACTATGAATATGTTAAGCGTTGTGTTATGTGTCAACAACATGCCAACCTTCAACATACTCCTAGCCATCCGCTACAGTCGCATGAGATCTTTGCCTTTCTCACAATGGGGTTTAGACCTTATTGTGAGATTCATCCGCCTCTTCGCAACGCCACCGATGGATAATCACAAAGAACCAATATTACACAAAATGGGTGGAGGCCATTCCACTCATTTCAACCAAAAAGAAAAAATCATAGATTCATTAACCATCACATTATCTCGCTGCTTTGGTGTTCCTCATCGCCCGATAATGATAATGGTAAATCTTTCAAAAATAAGTTGTTACAAGACCTTTGAATAACTTTGGTATCAAACTTAGCTTCTCGTCACCTTACTATCCACAAGCAAATGGCCAAGCCAAATCTTCTAATAAAACCCTAACCAAAATCCTCATGAAAGTTGTTAATATTCTCGGAAGAAATTGGCATGATCACATCCCCTTTGCCCTTTGGGCTTATCGTACTAGCATTCGTACTCCACTAATGCCACACCATTTTCTTTGTATATGGTACCGAGGCTATCTTGCCTCTCAAAATACAAATACCTCCTCGTAATATCTCTTCAGATATTCTCACCAACGATGATTTCCGCCAAGAGCGGTTAGCCCAATTAGAGCTTCGACGAGCGCCGCCTTACGGCTTTTGACCACCTTCAAATCTATCAAAAACGCATCAAGCGTGCTTATGATAAGTGACTTCATGAGCGTACCTTTAAGGTTGGTGATCTTGTCCTCAAAGAGAATCAACATGTAACCAAACTAGAAAAGAGCAAACGTGGAAAATTTGCTCCAAATTGGATTGGGCCTTACATTATCACTCACACTTATGGATCATGCACTTATCGTTTAGCTTCGCTTAATGGTAAACCTGAGCCTGAACCCCTTAATGCCTTGCATCTTCGACCATTCTACTATTGAATTTAGTGTTATATCACTTCTTATCTACCTTGCGCTCGTCCCTTGAGCTCATTTACCACCGCATACACTTTGTTTCCTACATCTCAAAATCAAATCAAGCTCACATGGTTTGATTATCACCTCCCCTTAAAGATGCCTTCCCCTTTTTAGTCTAGTCCATGACTTCAAAGTATCAAAATGACACATTCTTAATTAAACACTTATGGGATTTTCTTGAGTCAAACTTCCTACAAAACTAGATGCTTTATGCCCAACGGACATCTAGACCTCTAAATTATACATAGACTAGCTCCTCGAAGGACAACTATATGCCAAACTATTGCTGCTATTATATATAGACTACTCCCCAAGGACAAATTTATACACAAACGCCGCATCTCTACTACTATAAATAGACTCGCTCCTCAAGGACAACTATACATAGTCGCCTTTTTATCAAGCTTCTCGCATTGATCAGCTTCGTGAAGACCTCAAGAGTAACAAAATACATATCCTCAGAGACTTCCCGCATCGATCGCCTATATTCAAAAAATAAAAGCCGCATTCAAAAGCACTTTTGAGTCATGGACTTGTCTATTTAGGTTTGGTTCTCTTTCGTCAGGATACTCACTTTATAACAAGTTCTCTGCGCCTCAGCTACACCATCCACCTCACCTCACCATTTGTTTAAACAACAAAACTCAAGGGACGTGACGTAATACCCGATATATTGTGATTATACAACTCTTTTCACCTATCGACTTCTCGTCTATGCAAGGTACCTAGGGGTTCAAGCTCATTCTACGTTATTATGTGGTTTGTTTGGCTCTTTTCAACTACGGAACACTTTTCCCTCTTTTACCCGAATCTAGGATTATGTGTTGACCTTAATCAGGATACGGTTCCCTACCACTTGGGTAGGCTAACTTTCGCTTCACCTATACCTATACCAACATCGCCAATTCCTTACCAACACCAACAACATTACCCTACCAATATCAATATTTTTACCAACCAACAAATTGCCTAACCATACCTAAATTGCCTGAATTCACCTCTCCCTGGTCCTAAGGGAGAACTACATCGGTCTGAGGCCCCTCCTTGCTTTGTGCAATGGGCTATGTAGGCAGCACTTAGGAGACATGGGGTCTCCCAAGGTTAGCTCGACCATCCCCTACCATAACCTATCATGTGTTGTAAATATACATATTTTTGTGTATTTCTTTTTTGCAACATTCATCTTTATCATTTTTCAAAACAAACATTCAAAACACAACCATTCTTATTATTATAACTCAAATCAACATACATCTTCAGTTTTATTTAGATGTTCAACAAATACATCTTCTCTATCATCGACGCGTAGGTCGGCATCCTTATTTATTCTTATATTCCTATGAAATTCACTTAGACCTCGCGCCTCCTCCCGAATCGTGGTGATCGTGATCGCGACGCCCTCACTTGGCCTCTCCATCCTCAAAGGTGCCACTGCTATTGGTTCCTCCCACCGATCCGCCAACATCTCCTCGTAACATACGAATACGCCCTCTCGCGTGGAGGAATCTTGCCTCTAGTCTCTCCACTCAGAATCGTGAAACCTCTAACAATCCCGTTGTCTCATTCACTCCGTGTTTTGAGCCGGTGAACCAAATCCTCAGACGATCTCTCTCCACTGTAATCACAAATATGTCGTGGCGCTCACGTGCACCTCGCAGCTCGCTACCCACCATAATCTATAAGCCTCTCGTCACTCCCGCATCCATTACCCTACGCGATCGGCCGCTATCTCTTCTCGGTCCTTCTCGAGGTGTCGGGCCGGGAGGTGAGAATTCTGATGCCTCCGCATCAATCCTCATGTATGGTCTATAAGCATAGGTATATCCCGAACGAATCCAAATTGTCACCGCACGCGATCTAGAGGAATCCTCTCATACTCACCCGCCTCGTGCCCCGCGATCCACCTCAATCGCTCTACACCCTCAACTCTCGCCTATGTTCTCTCGTACCATATAGTTCCCGTAAGGCCTCCAACAAATATCCGCAATCGTCACCATCTCCCATACCTGCCTATAATACTCGATGTCATCTATCACGGCCTGGGATCTCGCCTCTTGTTCTGTCTGGACCCATCGTCTGAATCCCAACCTCTGCACTCCTGTCTCTCCGACTTCGATGGGTCGGCCTATTGGGCGCACACAAACAATGTGCTCATAGGCCCAACAATGTAATAAGTACGAACAATCTAGTGTCGTCCTGTGTTTTCACCTGCAGCCCATAAACCCCTGTATAACTCTGCCAGATATGCGGGTGCCCATGCGAAAGTCACGCTCATTTCTATCATTTCCCAAATAACACTCATCAATGCTTTTGGAAATCTTCCGCCATCCGCCCTTAGTAATGCATAATACCCCACCGCTATCATTAATACTACTGCCAACCTTGTTGCCTCCTCAGGTGTGCCGTATACATTATACCATAAGTGAATGTCAAACCTCGCTGTGTCAAATCTCGTGCGTATGGACCAAATACTTTATCGCTCCCCGCGCCGCGCTAGGCAATGCCTGATATACTAGTCTTCCTATAATTGGGAGTCTCAAAATACGGAACACATCTTCCAACGCCACCGCTATCTCCCCGCTGGCGATAGAAGGTATTCTTTTCTCGATTCCATCTTCAATCAACGCCGCAACATAGCATGGTTACGCGATTCGTGAATAATAGCGGATTCCACTTAACCCCAAACGATTTATCAATGCCCATTCAACGGTGTTACATCCGCTCAGATTCGTGACAACAACACCTGCACAAGATCATTCATCCTTAACCCCCGCTCTCCGCCGCATACATCAAAACGACACACAATTATTCAATAAAACAAATCTCCACGGGTTTTTTCTCAAATTCTAAAACTCCTACAATAATCGAATATCGGTTATAGATAACCGATACCGGTTTACTAACCGATACCGGTTATCTCTAAACGATACCGTCACTGTCAAAAATATACACCCTGCTTAAAAACATACACCTACGATAATTATTTTGCCCGTTTACTCCTCTCTATACCTAAAAACATACGTGAACACCCTGCTTACCTACCCCATAGCACTCACCCCATCCCAAACCCTTGCCTATCACCTTTTCTTTCTCATCTTTACCCACTTACTCTCTCTCATCCTATTCATAAAACATGCAAGAATCAAATTACAACCAAACAGTTTACCTCTTGGGATGCAGCAGCTTGAGGTGGAACCTGTCTTCCCTCTCGTCTCTGCCTGCTGGATGCTTCTCCTCATTCAGCCATGTTCACCACCCTCTTCAAATATAACTTGTCTTTCTGCCTTCTGAATCTCAGCCCTTACTCACTTTTCCTGTCTCTTTCCTCCTTATCACTCAATTCTCTCATGCAATTACCTCGTATTACCATCAAAGGCACGTCGCATTCTCGTATTTAACTTGTTGCATGCTTCTAAAAATAAGAACTTAAGTCACAACCAAGCAGTTCTATTTTTAGGAAATATAATTTTGGCATAACCGATATCGGTTACATAACCGCTATCGGTCATATAGCTACCGACATCGGTTACATAACCGATATCGGTCATGTGCCCCGTTTTGCTTAAACCTAGGCCGTTTCTTCGTTTTTGCAAATTTTTGTGGCGCCCGCCTCTTTTTCCTGCATCACAACACCATTACCAATATTTTTCATCAAAATCACATCAATATATTATCGCAATTTCATCAACATCATCTATCTACAATAAAACAAACCATCGACAAAACACATACAACATTTCATATACACCATGTGGATCAAACTCATCATACATTAAATTTCACAAACCATCGACAAAACACATAAAACATTTCATATACACCATGTGGGTCAAAATCATCATATATATATATATCAAAGGTTTCAAATATACAACTTGCCCTATAGTAGGCCTCTGTGATCTCAAAATAATACAAAGCCGCACGCAGCCGCAATAATCGCTGTAAAATCTCGACTCGCTCGCAGCCGGTCTCTCATATCAAAATATACTCGCTCGCAGCAGCCGGTATCAACTATACAACCCGTACTTCGCTCGCAGCCGTATATACAACAAAATGAATAAATGAATGAAAGAATCATATGGGCACGCAGGCCTCTCTATACATAACCGGCCACGCACCGGTGTCTCTATCCAATATCCAAAAACAAAAACTATCTCTCTCGCAAGGATACCTCGCCTTCTCCACCGCCTCGGCCTGTCTCTCCCTCGCTGGTCCCTCGTGCCGCCTCTCGCCTCCTCCTCGTAATGGACTCCACCGGCCGTGGCCGCACCCCCTGGGATCTCTCGCTCCGCGAGGTCTCGCTCTGCACCGCATATGGCCGAGTCAGCCCTGCACTATCAAGGACGCCCCGATAGTACGGCCTCCGCTCACCTCCATATACGGGCCCGTGCCACCATGGCTGCTGGGCTGGTCCCCGACTCCTAATAAGAAACCTCGCTCCTCGCCGGGTGCACCCCGTGCTCGTGGGTATTCATGGTACTCGTGCTGGCGGCGGCTGCGTGTGCTCGTGGTGCGGGTGCCGTGGTGCTGCCGTGGCTGTGCCGCCACTGCTTGCTGTGGTGCTCGTGGCTGCATCGGCTCGATCTAGCTACTCCTGTAGGACCCATCTCGAGCTCGTGCTCGAAGCTAACTACCTCCTCGTAGGACACCCATTCGTGCTGTGCAGCAGCAAGCCGCCCTCGTAATAACCGCACTCGCCCCGAGCTGGTCCTCTCTCGCTATAAGCTTCTAACTGGGCTCAGTGCAGGTGTGGTTTCTCGCTACTTTCTCTCCCCTACCCACCATACCAAAATGACCTCAAGCAAATGGCGGCCATCCACTTCGGTATCATCCGCCGCCTCTCTCGCTACCCAACTGGGTCCACGGGCCGTGGTGCAGCAGTAGGGGGCCTCTACATCATCCCTCCGTATCGAGGGAAGGGAGGTGGCTCATCTTGTCGTAGCCCCAACTACCGCTGCACTCTCTCTGTGGGTATCCGCTCATGCTCTCCTAGGCCTCCGTCCAGCCTATCTGTAAAGTATACTGATCTAGCCGATCTCGTGATCGGCTCTCTCCTGGCCGATGACCTCTCGTAAGGCCTCCATACAATATCCAATGCGGTGAGCCCTCTAAAGATATGACGGTAGTAAGCTTACATCCCGCCCCGCAGCACCGCTGTGGTGGCCCACGACCCCAACCACCTCTCGAAAGCCATACCTGTATATCACCTGTGGCCCTGGCTGCTGGGGCAGCCCTACTGGTCGAATACATATGATGTGCTCATATGCCCAGCAGTGTAACAAAAATGTGGAACAAATCCCGAATCGCCTCATCCGGCGATAACCCCACAGCTCTCAGATAGCCAGCACTGTATACTGTGCCCAAGCATAACACGTATGCTCCTCCACCATCTCGCAAAGACTCCTATCAACGCCATGGAAAGCGGCCTCCCTCTGAGTCCGGGAGGGCGAAGCATGTGATGCCTATCATCATCAACACGGCAAGCCGTGTCTCATGTCTGTGGGCGCGATACATATCGCCATAAGCAATACTCACGCTGTGGTAGGTCAATAATGCGGCTGCATCCCCAAATACATGAAGAATGTTGTCCATAGCCGTCTCTGCATCTACCTGGAATACTGCCTCTCCTATGATCGGCAGTCTCAGGATGCGATATACATCCTCCAGGGTAATAGTCATCTCTCCAGTCGGGAGATGGAAAACATTGGTTTCCGGATCCCATCTCTCGATGAGGGCAACCATAAGACTGTGGTCCCTCTCCACAGCCCTATACCGCTGGACTCCACCGAGTCCCACCTCGCGCATAATGGCCTCAAGCAGGCCATGTGACACATGTGGCCGCATCCGTCTCAATAACGGGGGCATCCGATCCCGCATAGTCAGCTGCTGACGTGCCTGCACAAATAACCCACTTCATTAGACCTACCCTTTCAAACAACAACTACTTTAACCCTCTATACCCCCTTTTACCCACCCGACCACACCCCGACGCTATAACACACACCTACACCCACCTATTTTACCCTAAAACATTTACGATATCCCCTTTCCTTATCTCGCACCCTACCAATCACCCAGATCTACTCTCGCCATTTACCTATGCCCCTACCAATTTAACACCTCCCCATTCATACCCAACACCTAATCTATCCTAACCGCACCAACCACACAACCGCCCCATTTCCCCCCCACCAATCACCCTTCCTATCAACCTCTACCCCTTCCCTCTTCACCCCCAAAACACAAAACCCAATAATAAACACAACACCCAAACAACCCAAACAACAACCAAAAACCCAAAACCACAACAAAACCAAACCAACAAAATAACTAATCCTAATTCAAGGACCGCACTGACGGCCACCCATGACCGCCACCGGTCCCTCCCCAAAGATCTCTCCACCGCCGCGGTCGACATACGACCGACACCGGTCAACCAAAAAACCCACCTTGCCCAAAGAATTCGTGACCGATGCCGGTCGCTTAGTGACCGACATCGGCCATCAGAAAATCGCGAGCCGAACCCGACGCGCCCCCAAACCCATTTTTTTGCCTATTACTCCCCTTTTACCCATTGAAAAACCCTAAAAACCTACCCACCCTACCGTTTTAGCCTAACTAACCTACCTACCCTCTCCATTTTCCAAACAACTTCCATTTATTAATTATTTTATTCAAAACTTGGATTCCTACCCAAAACCCAAATCTAGCTTAACAACATTAAATTCACATAATGAGAGGTTTCGAACCTACCGGTACGACGACACGTCATCGTGGAGGGATAGGTGGTGGTGGTCCAAATGCGGGTCCAAGACCTCCTCCCTCCCCGGCTTGTGCCATGGCTCTAAATCTCCTCTGCTGGGTCCTCCACCAATCAAATGCTGCCTCCTACTCGCTAGGGCCTACCAACCACTCACTTCTCCACTCAAATAGTGCCACCTCAGCCGACAAATTCAACAATCTCACTAACACACCTCAGACAACTAAAATTGGTTTTCAAATTGACAATGTGACAATGACAGGCCGTATTTTTCTTTTTATAGGTTTTTCACCTATAACCGATATCGGTTATATTATGCCCTAAAGAACCGGTATCGGTCATCTAACCGATACCGGTCATAGAGAATCGATATCGGTTTAATCCCACCTTTTCCCCAATTTCTGCCCTTATTTACTAATCTCCCTTTCTCACCACATCGCCTATACCCTCCTTTGCTAAAAACCCTTTGTTGACTTCATTGGCCCACTTCACGGCCGCAACCAATAATTTGGCCCGACCCAAGGCCACAACCAACCATTTGCCCGACCCAAGGCCGCAACCAACCATTCTGGCCCGACCCAAGGCCGCAACCAACCATTAAAGGCTTGGCCCGACCCAAGGCCGCAACCAACCAATTTGCCCGACCCAAGCCCAACCTCGCCCGACCTAAGGCCGCAACCAACTAATTTGGCAAAGGCCATCAAGGCCGTCTAATTCACCATTTGCCCGACCCAAGGCCGCAACCAACCATTTGCCCGCCCAACCCATGGCCCAACCAACCAATTTGCCCGACCTAAGGCCGGCAACCAATCTGCCCAACAAATTCAACCAATCTGCCCGACCTAAGGTCAGAACCAACCATTTGCCCGACCTAAGGCCGCAACCAACCAATCAGCCCTACCCATGGCCCTCACTAATCAATCGGCCCGACCCAAGGCCGCACCACTCAAATACCTCACCCAAAACCAACAAATTACAATTTTATCCACCCATCATGTAGCTTTTTGTTCAATCGAGCTCACCTGCTCGTGTTTTAGCATGATTAGGGTACTTGACTTGATCACCGACCAACTTTGCCTGACTCCTAGACCGTGACGCTTATCTCAACCAAACCAACCATTCGCACCGCCGAACATGCCTAAACGTTCCCGTACCTTACCCGTTATATCCCCCGGAGCTACTTCCTATGCCTTGATACCGTGATTATATCACCCTTGTTTGGATAAACTATCGACCTTTGCCTATGAATTGCTTGTTTGCTCTTCAAATCATGTACCTGTCGTCGCTACTACACATTTCAACATGCGCTCGCTTCCTCGACCTACCCCACCATCTTACCATCATCTCAACACCATTTACCCTTTATCAACCCTATCCCTGATTTCACGCTACCTCAATCTGTGATAGATTTGAGGGGGATTACCTATACCCTTAACAGGGGTAACCACTTCTTATTATTGTCCGTGCAGCTTTACAAGACAAGCTACACGACAACAAGGGGCTAATGTAGACACCAAATTTGTGTCTTACGACCCCCTGTGCCCCGCATCTCATTTCGCAACCTAACCTCATCACCTAAACCTTACACAATTATTTATTAATTACCTTATAATTAATAAATCCACATCGCCATACCTGCCACCTCATTTCGCCACCTCATCATGACCTAGTCCTAACCCTAAACTAACCTAATTAAGACCTATAACTTGGTCTACATCCACACCCATGACTAATGACTCCTCACCCGCACCTAAAACCAACCTCATAATGACTTGACCAAGCCCGCAACTAATCCCTCGGAGAAAAGGAGGGAAAGTTGGCTATTTTACTAAAAATAGCCCACTTTGACCTGACCGATACCGGTTCCTACTCGACCACCGTGGCATACGTAACCGCCATCGGTTCCCTTGTAAATGACCTCTCCCAACCAAAAACAAAGGGTGGGATTTTTCATTGATCTGAATCAGAAGTCATTGAAGAATCCGGAATTTACTTGGCCGAGCAGAGACAAGTGAAGGAAAGAGAGGAGTTTGCAGAGAAGGACATCAAGCCCAAGATTGCAACTGAATAACCAAAGCCCAATGACACTCATCCAAGCATCAGGAGAGGAGATAGCTCATCTTGATTGTCAGATCATCCTACTTGAACCCTCCTTCGTCATCACAAATCCTAACCTCGCATTTTTCATCGTGAACTAGTAAGTAAGTCTTATACGTTCTTTTAATAATATTTCTTGATTTCTCAATCACGTAATTACAAGTCTACTCCTGCATCCACTACCCGGTAACACTCTCCATCTAACTTACATTCCTCTACCCCTACATTGCCCCAAGAATAGCCCCCATACTCTCGAGTCTTCTCCATCACCTCATTACCTATCCCCACCATTTTACCAAATTTTTATAAACACCATAGCTATCATATAGCCATCTTATAGCCAACCTTCACCAAACCCCTTAAATCACTACCCCTACCGATATCGGTTATCATCAACCGCACGTGACACCGATGGACATCGGCACATGATTCAAAATCAAGACCAACCTTTTTCTCTATTGTTCTAACAAGGTAAATAAATTGTAAATGGACAATAGCTTATTTGTTAGAATTTGTGTTAATTCATATTAAGTAGGGGAACTCACCACCTTCAAAGGAAGTCTCATATTTCCCGGCAGCCCAAGGCTAATTAGCTCCTCTTGTACTTATTATCTAATTAGAATCTCTTTGTGATCTGATCTCTCTCTATGGTATTCTCAACATTCACAGGTATTCCTCCTAGTCCTTCCTGCAAAAATGAAAGGAGTTATCCTTTTTCATGCAAATCGAGGTCAATAATAATAGAATCATACACCATCGATAACATTATGACATCAAAACACTAAAACTTAGGTTTATAAAAACATGTGTCCATATATATATAGAAAGTAAAAGCACCATCACAAAACATGTCTCATCATCAAACAATTGATGCTAGAAATCTACATACCATGCAAACATGTCTTGGGCTAAGGGACCACTACTTACTCGCCTCCCCGGATCGTCAAGTCTCCTTGTGTGCCTCATCCTCTCACCTAACAACACTGTACATGTCATAGATATTATGGCTACGACCCAAATATATGGGCATGTTTTCTCACAATATCATCCATGCACTTGAGTATACCTCCACCAAACACATTAGTTAGCAAATTCTACGCTAATGTGTGGATGGATGTTTCCACAATCAACAACGAATACACATCACCTGCAAACACAAATTACAATGTGTTGATAAACCATACAAAATCATGTAAGCAACCTATGAAATGCACAATGCATATACACCAATACTTACGCCAGCCTATGATCGTTGCATGGGATTGGGGACATGTCCCGCCTCTCTCCTCCTCCTCCATGTGGTAACTCCATTAGACATGTGAACAACGGGTACAACAATACCCATCGATGCACTTCCCACTAAGCACGATACTTCTCAAAGAACTCGCATCATTTTCATCCACAACCTCTATCACCGGATTTACCTCATCCAGCCCAATGGTAAAAAATATCTTCTATGGGCGCTAGCCTAGCTCCAACCTTCCTCGGTGCTCTAATAGCTTGCAGCCATATATATGACTCTGGGGGCACATCCTGAGCCATGCCAAACCGACGTGATATTCTCTACTCCGAAAATATCTGCCACACTCTAGAAAGAAGTCCTCTAACCACAGAGTCCTTTGAATGTATCGCAACTCTATAACATGATTGGGCCATCCCCCATAGTCATAGTATGACCTCCATATAACTACCTTGGGCCTCATCCTATCTATTAGTGCCTTGTAAGTATCTCTTTCCATATTCCTACCACAAATTCTAACCCACCGTCGTGCATATATCTCTCGTTTGAGCCCACTCTCCTCAAGGACCTCCAACTATTCTTAATATGGCTATGTGTTTGTATGCCCATACATGCAATACTATGGTGGATCTTATCCCTCTACCATGCTCCTCACGCATAAATCAATATAGATCTCTATATAGGTGGGTCAATACACACCGCACCCATGTATATATAGTTCCCTCTCTATCCATTGACATATGTCATGCATCTTATATAAGATGTATACACCTCCTCCCTCCACATCTATACATGATGCGATCACAATCATATGAACTTCTGCGAGTGTTGAATGTCGATCGCAAAATAACATCTAAACTAATATGTGTCTCGGCAGGAACTTGAGTCCCCTCAAAATACCATCTCGCACTTGATCTCGCTACTCTATATACTCTACCGGCATAACCCACACTCTCTCCCTATAATCAAAAATCACAAGATGTATATACATCCTCCAAAGGTAATAGTCATCTCCCCGTAGGAAACCAAAATGTGTATGTATCTTGCGCACCATCTCTCGCATAGTGTAGTCAACATGGGCATATTATGGGGTACATCCCCATCTGTGTTATGTGTCACAGACTTCATGGTCCATCACATCCAAATCATCATCTAAAGGTAGAACCAATCCAAGCAATGTACTCATATGCGCCCACCACGGAACTCCCTTGAGTGGATATCCCTCTACACACCACAAAACAACAACAAATGCAACATTAGAACACATTACGCAACCAAATACACTCATTTATCATACTAGAAACATGTTCTTCACCATTATCCACCCAATGCACACATTCTAGGCCAGATTCCCATATGTAAGACTAGGGTGCCTGTGAGTAGGACACCAAGATTACCCAATTTTGGGCACTCTTGTCCCAAGGGTCACTAGCGCCCTCACCGCTTTTGTCCAAGTCCCAAATGCCGAGAAAATAAAAAATCTCAAATTTTCAAAAATTCAATACAAATGACTACTACACCATGCATTTTATGAAAATCAAGGCACTTACCAATTCCGCGGTCGTATGCGACGCTACAACGTCGCCACCCTCTCAAACCGACTAGACACATTGTTCTAACTTGCAACATTTTCACTCAACTTGTTCACACTCTCACAATCGCATACAATAACAAATGAAGTAACTAAAACTTTTTCACATTATTATTTATAGTTAATTTTTCATCACCTACTTTACTATAGTCATTATTTCGCGCTTATTACCACAATTAATATACACTACACCATTTTTATCATATCTTGAGAATTTTTACTCGATTTTCATCCCGTTTACGGCATTATTTTTATAATTCCACCCACCTCCGTATTGAACACATTTCTTGCACATTATCTCTATTCAATTATGGATTTCGTTCGATTTATACACATTTTGGTGATTTTTACCACTTTTTATCTATCTTATGCTTACTTTCGGCTTAGTGTTCGTTCTTTTCATCACTTCCCCTTTCACCAAAAGGGGGCATATCATTGGGGTCATCCTATAATTCCCATTATATTACTCATGATCAATCAACATTACCAATTCACCATTTTTCAAACATTTACTAATTCACTGCACAACAATTCACCATCAATTCCCCTAATGACCTAATTTGGGGGAACAAACATGCAATTCTTCTATACGATATTTCATCATTTCCCCTAATGACCTAACTTGGGGACAACAAGTGATTAAAAATATTTTCACACGACATTTCACCAATTTATATCGATTTCCCCCAATGACCTAACTTGGGGCAACTTGCATAAAATCTCTCCATGAGTAACTAATCAAACAATCGACCAATCAATCAATCAATTAACACGTTCAAAATTTCTAACAAATCGAGATCATTCAATCAATACGAGTTCAACACAATTACCCTCCCTAATGACCTAACTTAGGAGTTATGCACGACCTCCTAGATAACCTAACTTGGGATATTTCATTCATCACTTTTCCTAAATGACTTAACTTGGGAAGTTAGTCTAAATTTTACGCTTGCTTCCAGATGACCTAACTTAAAGCCCTCTCACATTTTTTTTTATTGCTTCCAGATGACCTAACTTGGAAGCCATCACATTGCAAAGACACTATGGAGTGGAGGCAATATTTCCTTCCCCTATATCACTCCTATATGGGTCAACTGTTTGATCAAAATTATTTGGATCCAAAAACAAAATTTTTTGATCCGAGTCCGTCTCGCGCTCTAGATCTCGAGGATGTAGTTAGAGATTGAAGAATAACACAATTTTCTCCCCTACACTCTTCCTCTCACAAGTAGGACGCCCAAATCCTTTGGTTATTCCTTAGTATACAATTGTTTGGGTTGGGAACTAATCAATCCCTACCCCATATCACAATCATCATATTTCATCCTAATCATCACTTTCATTTGGTGCACTTCATTTCAAAATTTACATTTTTTCACTACGTTACATGGATCAACCCGTTAATCGATGGTTCGACAAAATTTTGTTGAGTATGGAGCTAAATTACTCATGTTTTAGCGCAAATAGAACTTCTTGGAAGTTGATATGAATCGCATCGCTTAGAGTGTGATCAACATCGGTTAGGTAAGTTGAATCGACGATTTGGGTAGAACCTGCATCGTTACTGTGATGATTTTTAATTAACTCCTGGGATTTATTTCTATTTTTAGCATTGGAATAGATTTAATGAATGTAATTGCATGCCTAAGTGCCTAAAGTCTTAAACAACTATTTAAAGCATAAAGCTAGGGTTTAGAAGAGGAGGATTGATCATAATTACAAGATAATTATGTGAGAGAGACTTCTTGTGAAGAATCAAAAAGCTCAAGGAAGAAAGTACTGCACATCTCGAGAAGTGTAGAAGATTGTAAATCTTCATTTTATATCTTGTCAAAGATTTGGATAATAGATTGGCTTGTTTCTTGGTGGACGTATCCCATACCGCTGAACCATGTTAAATCAGTGTTGATTTATGTCTCTTGTTTTATATGATTCTTCCCGTAGAATATCCGCTTTTATTTGCATGTATGCTTAGATTTGATATATTGTCTATACAACCGGTGTGCTAATCCCAACAAATTTTATGGTTCTATCAAAGTGAAGCTTCTACTACACATCTGTGCATTCTACTATAGCATGGGCTTCTTCAATTTTCTCAGGTACACATCTTTATCTACTTTATGTTACCAAACATTCTACTCACCAACATAAAGTGGGGGAAAATGTAGTCACAAAATCATGCACTTACTATTACATTTATACTACCAAGTATTCACTAATGACTCATCCCTTAGTCTCATCGCCGCTTATTCGGTCACCATCGTCATTTGTCTAGTACAGATGCAAATCGGTTGTCTGCTCGGTTTGGTAGTCTCTCGTGGAGTCTTAGGTGTCGTAATTTACTTGATTGTTGTCTTCGGTCCTTGGACCGGGGTGCTCATAGTAGTGTTGGGGTGCCCATGGGCACCCCGGTCCATGATTTTAGGCCCCCTGGTCCCCGTGACACTTAGGTCTAATTTACCTATTCGAGATCGACTTTGTCATTTTCTCGTTCATTACCCTAGGTACTAGTTAGCATGTCGGGTCATTAGTGTCAAAATTTGAACAATAGATCCCTATATAAACATAGCATACTCACTACATTATGGGCAAACTATCATCTATCTACTAAGGCAAGGGAGTGCATTTGGGCATCTTCTACATCTGCATCACATAAGCATAGGGGGAAAGGGTTGTATTCTTTCTATTCCATCCACCATTTTTATCTTTACATCTATTTATTTCCCCCTACTTATACGTCATTGGCACTAGGGCATCCTAGGCACAAAATTACACACACAAGCACATAGAACTACATTGGGTCCGGAATGCATTTTTTTCTTTTTATGAATTTGATGCTTTGAATAGGGTTTTGTAGGAAAATCTTCACATCATATCCACGGCGACATAAGTGAAGATATCATGACAACCATGTGACAAGGATAAATACATTGTGAAAACTTTGTGATACTTCTAGATTCAAATCTTGAGCTTTTCGTAGACCACAATGCCTAGAATATAGACCAGGGCACCCATAGGCACTGATTACTCTCCCAGGCACCTCGCCTAGCTAAACCTCTAGCTATTGCACTTCTTAGGGTAGTGTCTGTCATATTTTGTCTCCATCCGCACATCAGTTTGTTCGATCCCAACACACTACGAGGTAAGTTATATTTAGGTTAGTATCTTATCCCTCTTATTTTAATTATTTCATTTCATTTAAATATTAAATAGAATTATTTAGCATCATTATTTTAGTTTATATCAGTTATTACATTGTTGTATCTTGCTTAGATTAACTATAAATAGATATCATTTCTTTATTTTAGTTAATCATTATCTCATATGTGAAAACCTTGTAAACTTGGAGGTGTTATGCTCCGATCTTATATACTTTGAAAACTTGGTTGGAAACAATTTTTGAATACCATAGGATTCTAAGGTTCCAAATTTGTATTCTTTTAGACACAACGAGTCTTAAGAGTAAGGATGTGTATTCTCTTGGACACAATGAGTCTTAAGAGTAAGGATTCATATTCAGCCCCATTTTAGTGCATTCAAAGTCTAATTTAAAATTGATAGGCATGATCTTACCTTTAAGAGAGGTTAAAATCACCCATGCACGTATGCCATAACAATACTTTGCTTCATCATAGTGGAGCGTCTAGTGCTCAACGAGAAAGATAGGATTTTTTGTTCCATTATAATATTCTTCTCACACCTCTACCTACATATGTTTATGAGATCATCTTAAGGAAAAGAGTATATTCCCGAAGACTCCAATCCCATCTCGTGTCAAAAGGAAGGGAGATTGGTTAGTCATTTTCTAAGAGTTTCATAATCTCCACCATATTTATAGTGGACACTACTTCTACAAAGGAAACTTTATTGTTACCCTTTTTCTATAGCTTCAATTACATGTGGCTTATCCATGTTTACTCAGTGGAACCCATTTTGTAGTTATGAACAACTCCATTGAAGGGGCTGGTTTATTTATTTGGTTTATAGGGAACTCAAATTTAATGTGAATCCCATGTTTCCTCTTAATATTTTCTAAGTGTATATCAAATGGTCTAGATATCCCCTGAATAACAAATATTTTTCCTAAATGCGTAAAACCTAACTTCTTGGAATATAGTGGAAGGGGTGACTTTCATCCTATGAATCCATGGCTTCCCTAATGCCATGTTATATTTTTTACTCCTATAAATGATATAAAATTTAGTTAGGATGGTTTTTGGGCCAAGGGAAATGGGAAGGACTATGGTTTCAATTGAGGTTGTCATAGCCTCGTAACATGTTTCTAGTTGAAGAGTAGTTAATCTCTCCATATCCTAATTTCTACAAGAAAGAGAATGGGACTATGTTTATAGTGGCCCCATCATCAATCATGCCTCTCTTTAAGTAATTGTTATAAACCTATACCTTTAAGTATAATTTAGAATCTCCTCTTCAATCTATTTCTATGTTAGAGGGAATCTTACTTATATCTAGCACAAACCCATCATCCCTATCATTCTTCCATGCAGGGTGTATGTCAAATTCAATGTGATTGATTTGGGCCTCATGTGGAGGTGTGACATGGACTAGATAACCAGTACCTAACACATCAAGAAGATCATAGTGATGGATACCAAATTCTTCAACAAGTCAAGAAATGAAATGTACAAAAAATTCTTAGTTAGATATGTAATCAAGTCGTATTCTCCTACTAGCTTGGGATGGTATGAGCATCATCCTGTGAAAAGGAGTAAGTGGGGATCGGAATCAATGTGTAGTCCCTTGTTTGGGTCATTGCATTGACCTCTAGCTCAATCTCTAATTCAACTTGACATATAATCCTTTTCTTGTTTTATTGATTTAGATTAGGGGATACTCCAAAGTTTTTAGAGGTAGAGGCTTTATTGTCATGAGTTACGATGGGGATTCCTTTGTTCATGTTAGAAGGGGTCTATTTTTCATCCACAAGGAATTTGAGAAAGGGATCTAAATCTATGCCCAAATTTACATTTTGAGGTGTGATATGTCCTATATAGAGATAGACTACATACATCTCTCGTAGTTTTCTAGAACTTATCAATGAATAATTTTCCTTGATCCTCACGAAGTCTCTAAATAATTTTTTGCATTATCTACAAGTACGAATCATGACCAACAATGTGTTAAAACCATAATATAAGTTGGGCTTGTAATACCTAGGCCTTTGGTTTTTATTTTGTTGTTGATTGAAGCCTTGGTTGTTGTTTTAAGGCTGCTTGTTATATGTATATTTTTGCAACCCCTGACTTTGACTAGGTATAGGACAATTGAAGTCAACCACATTGACTAATATGATGGATTTCCCCATGTTCTTGTTTTTTTAATTAGTTGTGTCCATAGCTACCATTATTAATAGTGGTTGGATTTTTAGCTTAATCGGTAATACCATTTGTGGTGGCACCACGACTATGGTTCAAAACTTTGGGTCCTTGGTTATTGTTTTGACCATTATTTTGATAAATTCTGTTACTAAGGTTTGGAGTTATCATTTTTCCATTCATCCCATAAGTCTTGTGTCCACTATCGATGGTTGTTTGATCAATGCATATAACGCCCTCTAGGACTTCCTCATAAGTGTAAAAGGGAAAAATTTTCACTTCCTCCTTGGTTTCTTAATTAAGTGAATAGAGAAAATAGTCGCAAAGCTCCATTTTTCCATGTTAAGGGAACTCATAGAGTAAAAGAGAAATTGTTTCCATCTCAATATAAAATTTATAACAGATTCATTTTGTTCTTGTTATCCATATTTCACCCTCGAGCTAAATATTGGATCGAATCATGACCTCGCATATAAAGAACCCGAGAAAGCTCATTTAAATCCTAAAAATTGGTTGCAAAAAAGATCCAACAATGAAGTGGCAGAGGAAAAAGAGATCAAAGGATCTTGTATAGAAAGAAATGACTCTGTCGGCCATTTCTATGCCTTAAGTCCATTCTCCAAGTTACAGACAGGTAGAACTATAAGATAGCAGGGTTAGACAAGAAAAGGGGATGCTACAAAGGAGCCAGAAGTAAGAAGAAGGAAGAACGAAAAAGATTCAATGTCCTCGGGCTCGAAATAGTTCAAGAAAGGCCCAAAAACAACTAAGTATGGAGGAGGCAGCGGAAGAGACCACGTGTCCTAACGACGCTTCTCTCAAAGTGAATCCAAAGGGAGGAACTCAAACTTGCACCCCCTCCACGTAGAAAATGGTCAAAGAGAGTCAAGGGGTGGAGAGGAAAAGCTTCAAAATTGGCTAAGTATAGAAGTGTAAGTGAGAGTGCCAAGTGTCAACCTGGCGCATTTCCAAGAGTTGGTCCAAAGGCAGAGACCCAAATGAGCGCGAGCTCGCCACGTAGCCCAAAGCCTAAAAATGAGAAGAACCATTGAAAATTCCATAAAGTAGCGGAGGCCGACAAAGTGTCAACTCGATGCTCCTCCAAAGGCAACTTTGGGTCGGGTTTGCAAACAAGCGCGGTGCCTCCACGTGTACCTCAAAGGGGGCAAGGTTAGTTGAATAGTCAACGCATAAGTGGACCAACGGAGGCTGCCAAGTGTCTTAAGGGCATTGTTTCAAGGGTAAAATGGAGAAAAGGTTCCCGAGTGAGTGCTAGAGTGACACGTGTCCTAGGGGAAAGCGGGCAGTCAGGGAAAAAGTTGATTTTTTCCCCTTGTTACCTCAAAAGGGAGTAAAAGTTACAAAATGGCCCGCAACTCCACCCAAGGAAAAATTCAACATTTAGACCCGAGTCAAAGCCAAGGTGGGGAGTCGGGGAAAAGGTGAAAATTTTCCTTTCATCCAAAAGGCATAAAGGTAAAAATGGGAGCACATTTCCCATCCAACCAAAAGGAGCCACATGTCCATGCAAGCTTTCAGGGGCTGTGGGAATTTTTTAAGTTTTGTGTTTTTGTGCAAAAGGATAAAAGGTGAATTATGGACCCATGGGGCCCAATTTTTGTTCCAATCTAGCCACCACGTGTCCCAATCCAAAAGGGGGACCCATTTTTCAAATTGTTTTCCCACCCATTTGTACAAAATCGATTCAAACTTCAAAGGGGCATATCTTTCACCCAAGGCTCAAAATATTACAAATCTGACACCATTGGAAAGATCTCGATCTCTTCTACGCCATGGGAGTCTGAAACTTTAATTTTTGGGAAGTTAGGTGGAAGTAAAATGGAGAAATGTCTTCAAGCTTTCAATGCAGGATCATCAGTCTCAACAACCAGATCAGATTCGATCTATTTCCATCGTTTCCTCTTCCTTCAAGGCACTCGAACCAAGGATCGATGCAAAAGATGGATTCGGGGTAGATTTTAGTAGAAGCATTAACAATGGTGGTTGAGCTTCGATCCCATGTTTTCTCTCTCTCTCTCTCTCTCTCTCTCTCTTCTCTCTCGATCAAATCTATAAATTTGGGGGCAAGATTCATTGTAAAGGGTTGATATTCTTAGTTTTACAGGCTCCCTTCTCCTTCTAGCAAAGGATTTGTGGGGTTCAGGCCTTCCATTAAAATTGTAATATTTCTTCTACCTTTAGCTATTTCTCAGTAATGAACTCATATCAATCTATAGAGCAATAAAATACGTTTGTGATCGATTTTAGATCCTTCTTGTTTCTTTTTCTTCTATCTGGTCTCTCATTATAGATCTAGCTATCTGTGCTTGTTTATTGTATGCATTTTATTGGTTCATGTCGAAGGTAAAACTAAGTGTTCATCATTCCTTTGGTGCATCACCTGGTAGTTTAGTTATTTCTTATTTCTTGTATTCTTTTATCCTGTCCCCTTGGCAAGTTTAGACTAGATATAAGAAATAGATCCTCTGCAAATCCTCACATATGCACCTGAACAGAGGAATAAGGAACCAACCTTTAATCTGAGAGCTTTCCATTTTTACAAGGTCCCACACCTTAGGAAAAGTTCAATGTTATGCAATCACACCAAATGAGCCTCCTTAGAAAAGTAGATATTTTAGAGCTCATTTGGGGGTGTTGTGATTCTGCACTAACAGTTTTGGCATGCCTATGGGACAAGAAGTCTCCATCTTATTACAAAGAGAGATTGATGTACACTTGTTATGATTCTGGCTTTTAAGAAGCTTTAAAACTATACATCTAGCGACTCCAAAAGAAACAAATCTACTGGTTTCAGCAGTCCAAGTAAGTTCATGAGAAGAATACAAACACAGTCAAGAACCAGAGAAGAGGGACTATTTGTCTATTTAGACTTATCCCCAGATAGAGGGAGAAGAAGAAGAAGAGTCCAGAGGTCTCTATCCCCACCAAGCAGAGCTTTATCAACACCTCCTCCCGGACCATTCATTCAATCAAGAGGAGTGCTCAGGCCAATCAAAATGGCTCAGCCAAATCCTTATGTTAACTTCACTGGCAGTAGTCCACTTGCCTTGAATGCACAAAATCTAGTTCCTATTGCAACATTAAAGAGTATCCCATATTTCACTAGGGAGAACCAAAATTCTCCGGTGATCATGTCCAAGATATTGCAAATGTCTACACAATCCATGAGATTCATGAAATGGACATAGCAGTCAAGCTTCTCACCTCTTCACTCAAAGGGAAGGCTTCACAATGGTTCAGAGAGTCTTGAGGTAGCTCTATTCAAAATTGGAATCAACTATGCACCACTCTTCACAACCAGTTTGGAGAGAAAGGTGACAATTTGTCTTTGTTGGAGCAACTAACAACAATCAAGAGAGCCCCAAATGAACAACTGACTGACTTCAACCTCATATTCCAATGACCCGGGATAGGATTCCAACAACAATAAAGCCCACAAATGAAGGTGCTTTCCTATACTTTCTTAGGGCTTTAAATTCTGATATTTCTCTGATGATTCAGTCAATGGGAGGCACTACACTACCAACGAGCCTATAGCCTTTCCATAGGGGCTGAGAACCATTTGATTCAAGCTAGTAAAATAGCTCCTAGGCCATCTATGCCTCTATACCCTGAGTTAGGAAGCCCAGATACTAACCAAATGCCTACATTAGCTCCTATACCCACCCCCAGAGTCAAAGCTCAGCTGAAGCTTCCACTTCATCATCCAACACCTCTAAAGAGCTTCAGAAGTGATGAAGCAACTATAAAACCTGGGAAATGAACTAGTGACCATCAAGAGACAACAGTAGCACAAGAGCTCTAGGCCATATCAATCTCAGGCTCAATATCAAACTAGACCCCAATACCAAAGCAGAATAGGCCACCACCTCAGACTACAAATCAAAATCAAAATCAAGGACAACCTCAAGCTTGCTAGACCTTTTAGGTCTTATGATCCAAATACAACCTCAACATCAAAGGCATTGGTCCCTTACAAACAATATGGCACAGAATATGATTGGTGTTTTCCATGCAGTCAGCCACATAACCAATCCATGTGTTTTAATGGTGCTCTGAATCAAGCTCTAATGGTGCAAACCAGTATGGTGTCACAAGAGCCTAGTCAAGAAGGAGATCAATAACAAGGAGCTCAACAAGGTGAACCTCCAGGAGAGACCATGCTTGTAAATTGCAAGCTAAAGACTTCTATGGGATGAATCAATTCCCTCCTCAAAGTGTGGCTACCAATACACGGTCCAAAAAGAGAAGCATTGGAGAGGGCCAACCACTGAACTCAGGTAACCCTCAACCTTCCATCACTCCACAAGGTCCTGGTGTTCCAAGTGCAACTCCCAACATGTAGAACCAATCCAAGCCACCTTCCAAATCTAGTCAGGCACCGGTTGTAATAACCCATGTGCAAGAAAAGAAATGTGTCTGGGAAGGGGAAAAAAAATATAGCTCATTCAATATTATTGAGCAAATGAAGAGGACAAGTGTGAACATTTCACTATGGGATTCATTGGCCATTCCAGGGCAGAGGGATCTATTACAACTACCATGCAGAATTGGTCAAGTTCAAATCAACCCCCTAATCAACAAGAGAGAGTGCTTTCCAATGCAATTCAACCTGAGAAGAACCAAGGAGAACAACAAGGTAAGAACTTGAGACCCCTCCATTCTATGTCTCATTAATTATTGGAGACAAATTAGTGCACAATTGTATGATTGATTCTGGGGCTAGTAGTTCTGTGATGCCCAAACAAATAGCTGATCAGTTGGGTCTCCAATATGAAGTCATCTCTAGAGGAGTAGTCCAATTAGATGGGACAACAATGACCACTATGGGAATCATCAAAGATCTGAGCCTCACCCTACATGCCTACCCCAATGTGACTATCTTGCAAAATGTGTCCATCATAGATTTTCCACCACATTTTTCTTTGTGTCTGTCTAGGGACTTCACTGCCAAAATTGGAGGCTACTGTCTATCTGCTGATTGGTCACATATGCTCTTTAGGACAAGGTATGGGGCAAAGGCCACAATCAGATCTGAACCCATTGTAGACTATCATATTGAATCTTATGTGCCTAGCCCAATCAATGCCAACTACTCAACTTTTGATCAAGAAGACCTCCTAAGCACTAATGAAGCAAATACCAAGTTGGAATGTATCCCAGACTTGACTCTAGATGAGTGGGCCAAAAAAGACATGCTTTTGACCCCTACAAGGAGATGGAAGAATCTGAGCTGGGTGTCTACCTTCTACATGAAGAGAATCATCCTCTTCCTAACCTAATTAAGCCAGAACATAAAGATGACAATGAAGTATGGCAATTATTCTTTGATGGCTCAAGGAGTAGACAAGGAGCTGGAGGAGGAGCTATGATTGTGTCTCCCAAAGGTATGAAGTATTATTCAGCCTTTAGATTCTAGTTTGCTTGCTCAAATAATATTGCTGAATATGAGGCTTTAGTCCAAGGTCTTCATTGGGCAAGAAAGCTAGGAATCAAGAATTTACAAGTGTTTGGTGATAGTGAATTGGTTGCCAATCAAGTCAGAGGACTAAATGTTGTCAAAAATGACCTGCTCAAGAACTATAAGAGTAGGGTATGGGATCTCATGGAGGATTTCAATCTTTCAACGCATTGTGTCCATACCTAGAAAGAGAATGAAGTTATTGATAGACTTGCAGCAGTTGGAGCAGCATTTGATGTGGTGGACAACATCAAAAGAGACAAAGAACAACCACATATCCATGTGGTTATGAGGCCAGCAGTGCCAGATAATAATACATGCTTGGCAGGTGTTTGAGAATGATCAGCAGATCATTAATTTTTTGCAAGAAGAAGCTAAATTCTCAACTAATAATCAAAGCATATTGGGACAACAATATGGAAATCAAATAGTACAACTGCATACAAACAAGCTTCCCAAAGGCTTAGTAACACTGAATCTATTTTCAATCCTAATGATCAATTCAGAAAGGAGAAAGCCAACATATAGATCAAAGGAGAAGATTCAGAGTCAATCCCAGTTGGAGAAGACAAAACACTTCAAATTGGCAAGGTGGCCACCGAGCAGGAAAGGTATGAATTCATACAACTCTGCCAAGAATTCCCTGATGTGTTTTCTTGAGCTTATGAAGACCTAAGGGGTTTTAATCCAAAACTAGCACAACACACAATTGAATTGGATCTAGCTTGCTTAGCCTATCAGGTAGAAACAGAGACTAATCAACCCACATATTGAGCCTCTATGAAGAAGGAGCTAAACAAACTAATAGAGGCAAGTATCATATTCCCAATCAAGCATTCAAGTTGGGTTACAAATCTGGTCCTAGTAAAAAAGAAAATGGAGAAATCAGGTTGTGTGTTGACTTCAAGGATTTGAATAGAGCCTCTCTCAAAGATCACTACCCACTCCCTTCAATGGAGCAGATCTTGCAAGTGGTGTCTGGGTCAGAGAGATTCTCTCTCTTAGATGGCTACTCAGGATACAATCAGATCATGGTGAAAGAAGATGATCAATTCAAAACTACTTTCACCACCAAATGGGGCACCTATGCATACAAAAAAATCCATTTGGACTATCTAATGCTGGTGCTACTTTCCAAAGAGCCATGGATATGGCATTCAAAGGGCTAATCAACAAAATAGTGTTGATCTACCTGATGACATCACTGTGTTCTCTAAGAACACAGAGACCACCACCTTTTCATCTAAGGCAAGTGTTTCAAAGATGCAGAGATTTGGGGTATCTTTGAACCCTAAAAAATGCATATTCTTGGCCCATGAGGGTAGGATTTTAGGCCACATTGTGTCTAAGGAGGGTCTAGAAATTGATCTAGAAAGAGTTGAAGCAATAAAAGCACTGCCATTGCCAAGTCACAAGAAGGCTCTTCAAAGCTTCTTGGGAAGATCAACTTTGTTCAAGGTTTGTCCCAAACTTTGCTACTCTGGTTAAGCCAATAACACTATGTTGAAGAAGAGCTTAGCATTCAGATGGACAATTGAAGGAAAGGCAAGCTTTGAAGCTATCAAAGAAGCCATATCATAGGCCCCAACTCTTGTGAACCCAGATTTTTCAAGACTTCATATTGTATGCCTTTGGTGGCAATGACACTATCTCTGCAATCCTAGTTCAACGAGAACAAAGAAAGCTCAAAACAACCAATTGCTTTCTTCAGTCAGAGTCTAGAAGACTATGAGGTGAGGTATTCCTTCATTGAGAAGCAAGTCCTGGTGGTGATCAGGGGATTGAAGAAATTTAAGCATTTGGTTTCAAATAACAAAATCCAACTATTGGTCTCCCATGCAGGAGTCAAAGAATTCCTTCTCAGCAAGGACTGAATGAGAAAAAGCAGGATGGATCACTCATGTCATGGAATATGACATTGAGATCAAGGTCACCAAGCTGGTCCATGGGAGGGGCTTGTGTGAGCAACTAGCCTCTTCTCTACAAGATGAAACAAACAATGAGAAAGGAGGTTGTTCTTATTTTACAAGATGATCAAGAAGAAGGGAGAGATGATGTACCTACTCCTTGTTGGACCCAAGACATGGTGCACTTCCTTCAAATAGGTTTATGTCCTCATGGGATGAGTAAAGCAAAAAGAAGGCATTTCAGGCTACAGGCCATCCCATATGTCCTTATTGATGGTGTCTTGTTCAAAAGAGACATCAATGGTATTTTGCTGAGATGCATTGGGACAAATCAGGTGGAGAGAGTGCTACAAGAATTCCATGTCGAAGCAGCTGGAGGCCATTTTTCTCCAAGAGTGACAACACTCAAAATCATGAAAGCAGGATACTATTGGCCCAGAGTGTTTAGTGACTATTTCATGTGGATCAAAAGGTGCAAGAATTATGCATTCTTTAAAGGAAAAGAGAGGCTAAAAACACTTCCATTGCACCCAATCTCAGTAGACCAACCTTTCATGCAATGGGGATTGGAATTCATTGAGTCATCAACCCAAACTCAAGCCAAGGTCACAAATGGATCCTGACAGAATCTGATTATTTCACCAAGTGGACCGAGGCAATGGCACTCAAAGAAGAAATGAGTCTAGTATCCTGATTTCTATGAAGGGATAGTGACTAGATTTGGGTACTAGCCACCATCATATCAAACAATGCATTAGCATTTATAGGTTCCAAGATCACAGATGGGATGTTAAAAATGGGACTTATTTGAGTACTTCATCAAACTATTACCCTCAAGGTAATGGCCAGGCGAGTCTACAAACAAAAACCTGCTGAAGATCATCAGAAGAACTCTCGATGAGAATCAGAGGACCTAGCACACAAAGCTCAAAATGGCCTTATGGGCTGATAGAATAACACCCAAGAGATCTACAGCAGCTCCCCATTCAAGATTTTCTATGGGAAAGAAGCAGTGTTGCCTATATCACTTGAATTACCAACATTGGAGCTTGTGAAGCAACTAGAGATGTCTGAATTTGGACCAATGGAGGCTAGGTATGCAGAGTTGATGGAATTAGAAGAAACCAGAGAGCATGCACTTCAAACAATGGAAAAGGATCAGCCTCAATTAAAATATGCTTTGATAAGAAGGCTAGAGCAAGGACCTTCCAGAAGGGACCTAGTTTTGAAATGGGATGCAGATCGAGCAAAACCAGGGAGACATTCTAAGTTCGATGCCATCTGGAGTGGCCCCTATATGATAACAAGATGCAAAAGTAGTAATGCTTTCCAATTGTCTACATTGGAGGGTGAAGAGTTGTAGATTCCAGTGAACGGGATCTATCTTAAGCACTGCTACTAAAAGGGAAGTCTCACCCTATACATATCAGTTTAGTTTCTCTTTCCTCTAAGTGCTTCTACACATTGTCTTGCTATAGTGTAGATTGATTTTCTCCTAAGTTCTTTGCACGCTCTGCATGTTCCATTTTGGAACATGTATGATTTATTTTGTACATAGTCGTGGTGTTGTTTTGTTGCTCTTGTGTAGTTCATTCAAAAAATAGATGAAGCCCTATTTTAAAACAATTTTCTACTCTCAGAAATCTTCATTTCGAGATTTTCTTATGAAATTTGAGAGCACAAGGTGGTGGGCCATGAACCAGAGGCAGAAATAGTATCAACTTGTTATTCTTGACTCCACGCCCAATAGATACGATAAGGCAACTAATCTCTTCATCTAGTAGGTAGATGCCCCGTGAGTCGCCAAATTGTTATCCATATTTCACCCCGAGCTAAATATTGGATCGAATCATGACCCCGCATAAAAGAACCCAAGAAAGCTCATTTAAATCCTACAAATTGGTTGCAGAAAGATCTAACAATGAAGTGGCGGAGGCCAAGAGAGATCAAAGGATCCTGTATAGAAAGAAACAACTCTGTCGGGCCGTTTCTACGCCTTAAGTCCATTCTCCAAGTTACAAGTAGGTAAAACTATAAGATAGCAGGGTCAGACAAGAAAAGGGGATGCTACGGAGGATCCAAAAGCAAGAAGAAGTAAGAATGACAAAGATTTAAATTCCTTGAGCTCGAAATAGTTTAGGAAAGGCCCAAAAAAAACTAAGTATGAAGGAGGCAGTGGAAGAGACCACATTTCCTAACGACACTTCTCTCAAAGTGAATCTAAAGGGAGGAACTCAAACTTGCGCTGGCCCTCCACGTAGAAAATGGTCAAAGAGAGTCAAGGGGCTAGAGAGGAAAAGCTTCAAAATTGGCTAAGTATAGAAGTGTAAGTGGAGAGTGCCAAGTGTCACTGGCATTGGCGAGTTGGTCTAAGGAAGAGACCCAAATGAGCATGAGCTCGCTTGGCCAGGATGTGAATAGGACGTTCGGTGTGATTGGGACACATGGGATCACCTCTCAAGCTGGGGACTTGGGCTCGAGGTGAACCTCCGAGAAGGCCGGCTTCCTCTTCCTAAACTAAGTGTTTAGTACTACTCTAGTGTAACAAAAACGATTATCTAGTCCTATGCTAACATTTTCATGGGGTTTTAGGGAAAGAGTTTTACGAAATGAAACTATACTAGGGATGGTGATGCACCGAATAAAGGGTGTCTTCAGATTTAGGAAGGGTTAATTTGAAGAGGGTGTGTGCACCACAGGTCAACTTCACCTACTGCAACTTAGAGAGGGTATAGGATACCACAGGCTAAGAGACACGCGTTCCTTTTTGTTAAACTTTATCAGACCGAGAAATATACCAGTTTCCCAGTGAAGAAGGATGAACTCAAGAAGGGTGAACAGACACCACAACTCAACTGCATGCAATACTTCACCACTCGATAAGCACAGAACTCCAAGAACTCCTCGTGAATAGAAACTTAAGCTTGCATGTAAGTACCTGCAAGTATGAGAAAGGCACAAAGAAGCATAGAAGGATGAAAGGACCGAGATTAGTCACAAAACACACACTTTTATTGCTTCAATAACATGCACAATGCATCATACATTCAGAAGAGGCAATAGTTGCCATTACAGTCTTGAAGAGGAGGCTTGAAAGTTCTCTCAACACACAAGAACAACTTGCGAAGAGAGAGGACCCTGAAAAGTATACACTCTTGCCCGAGATATCTAACTTCTAACTTATGTCCGAATCATTGGAACCCTTTGAAATGAGCTTCCAACTTACATTTATAGAATAATATGTGAGAAAGAAGAGGAAATGGTCATAATTACATTCCTAAATCAAGGCCCATGATGTATTTATTGCAGCTTAGTTGAACTACCCGAGAAGGTTCCATCATGGGTCATTAATTGCCTCGATGACTAAGTCTTCTCAATTAATTAAAAGAATATTTAAATAAAATATTTAAATAATAATAATAAATATTATTATTAAAATATTTTAAAAATATATTAATTTAATTAACATAATGTTAGGACCCCGTTGACCCGTTTGACTTGAAGAGGAGGGGGTCCATGTGGATAGAATCTGCACATAGCCAAATTTGATGAGCTTCAATCCTCTAACTCGGTATTGCACTCGATTTTGACCCCGCACCAACTCTTTCCTCGCTCTTGGCAATCGGGCCCTTTTGCATCGAGTCCTCCGAATGGTGGATGTCAAACTGATTCTTATCATTTCGCTCTCGTTAACTCGAAACCATTTATGCATTCCTCGTTCAAACTTCATGAAACATCACCACGAGCTCCCAACCGATTCGACACGGCTTTGTTTTGCATATCAACCCGAGCACCCTGGTCTCAACTCGACTCTCACATGTCTATGTACTGAGCTCATATTTACCATCCCGCACATCTGATTTCCTTACTCCTCGAACAATGTGGGTCTATACTCACTTGGTTATAAACTCAAGCACTAGCTCATGCATTGAGCTCTTCTTTGATTCTAGTCGATCTCTTGAGCTATTCTCGCTTTGTATCTCATGGGAAATATCAAGATTTGTTCGATCATGTTCACATTTTCACGCCTCTAAGAATGGTTTTACCACAATGCTCACGGTTCTTCCTTATCATATAACACTTGTAGTAAGAATGTTTAGCTTTGCCATAATAAGCACAATTTGTACCTTCCAAACGATGAGAAAATGCCATTATTAATAAAGACCTAATGCTGCCATGATGATGACACAGTCTCATGCCCATAACATGTCTGATAGACACCCTAAGACTGATTTTTTGGCCAAAGAGCCCCTTGGTATTTTGGCAGTGCACCCGGAAATCTCAGCTCCAATCGACAATTATGCTACTATTGGAACCTATGGCATAGGTAGCCGTGAGCTATACAATATACTCATTTTTTTTGAAACTAAAAAGATCCTTCATGTTACAATTTGCAACACATAAAAGGAGTCCTTCAAAAATTCATTGAACAGCTGGGGCAGCCAAGAGGACCTTGGAAAAAATGTACAGTAACAACTATATGAATTCTTCCTTAGTCGTGGATCAAAGCTAATAAGCCGATAAAACCGGCTCGAAACTACAGTATAATCGTCCATTGTTAAAAACGAGCTTCTCTGAACCTGGTAAAAGAATATTTTATTGTCTGATTGAACGCACATAATGGAAAGGTATAAATATTGCCTCTGCTCTCGGATTTTCTCGAAGAGACCATTTACGAGTAACAAGGATGTAGCAGGCAAAACGGCTGACCGGGTATCTTCAGAGTTGACCTTCGCATTCAATTCGTTTCTAGGGGAAAACAATGCCGAGCAATATGAATCGTTTCGCTCTGCACGTAATAAACCTTCATCTCCTGGTTCATGGAAATTCTATGAAGCCTCGAACAGCGTGACTCCAATCCATCGTGCATGGCAGTGAATATTTGTTTTCTGCAACTGTGCGTGGGAGCTTCTCGCGACCACCGAATGCTATGCGTGGATGCGGAATGTGTAAAACCTCCTTCAAACAACCTTCTGTTTACAAAACGGCCGACCAGACAACCACGTTTAATCCGATTAAACACTTCAACTGCTTCATTCCACGTTTTCCAACTTACCTTGCGTGTGACTCGCCCAAAGACTCGGACCACGTTTAAACGGCCTGTGCGGAAATCTCATGACGGATTGCCATTGTAATATTTCCGCTTGGCAATTGATCCGATTTCTCCCCTACGTGGAGGTTTGATCATGGTTTGCCAAACCAATATTTCCACGCTTGGCGGCTTTGACCGATTTCTCCCCTTTTTGGCAAATTTGATCCAATTTCCCCTACGCGGAGTGAACAAAGATGGCTCTCCATCCCGAAATTTCCACTTGGCGGTGTCTCCTTATTTCCCACGTCCGGAATCGCCAAATTACTTCACGGGCCCCGGCCTTAGCTTTGCCACGCAACCTTGGCAAGATAGTAAAATATTTCCCATTTGCGGGATTACCTACTCAGTCTGCCATGATCGTGCTCCCGATTTTTCCTCCTGCCGAGTTTTGATTCATCAGATTTGAGGATAACATTAACTCTCACTGCAAACATTTAAGTCAGAGCTTGTAAGGTGTGATAATTTCAACAATCATTTATGCCTCGCCAACTTAGTGACTTGTCAAGATGCTCATATAATTCTGCAAAGCAAATTGTGCCTCATGAATATTCTCGATATGAAACAGCTTATACCTCTATGAGATCCGCTTCCATGAACTACATCAGAAACGAGTAAGATCTCGATAGAGAATTTTTGTAATAAATTTCCTCAAAGTTTCTGTAACACTCTCACTGTCACTTAATCGATTTTCATAAAAATATCTTGAAGGAAAATCCCGACCTTGAGGATGCATTCGATGCCGATCGATAAATACATAGTTGATGACCCGCTTGTTGAAGCGCTCAAAAAGGCTTCGCTATACGCAACATGTCAATCAAACCAAATGCTTGGCCGAGGAAGGTCTCGAACACCATTATAATTCACAGCTCTTTTTTAAGATGTCGGTTTGACTCAATTTTACATTTGGTATTCGATGGTGCTTATACTTTCTTCCCGGGTTGATAGAAGTCCTTCCATTATGTAATTACAAACCCGAGATTCAATGATGTTGAACCTCCCATATCTCGCATAATTTCATATCATCTCGGCAAACAAGATAATTCTCCCAAGTGGTTGGTCGAAACCTTTGTCAGCATCGTCTCAATGGATTAAACTCCGCATCATGTTGACTTCTGACTCTCCCCGACTTGGCTGGATATTTTCGCATCGATCTCCACCGAGATCCTTGATTCCTTTCATTCACAATTTTCAACGAGCTATATTTTGCATTAACAAGACCATCGTCGAGCTCTTACAACTGAGAGTCTCCACTGAGATGATTTCTGAGATGACTATCAATTTGACACCGGGTTCTTTATCAACTCGACCCTGAACTCTTCACTGAGTCGAGATCAACTGGGTGCCTTTCGATGCTAGGTGATCTCTTCATATGCAATTTAGGAATTATTTTTAATTATCGTGATCTCGATAATAACCGAAGGTGGGTTCCTGGACTATTATTTTATTTTGAACGTGATAGGACCCCGTTGTCCAATCTTGCCAGTGTGCAAAATCGATAACACTCGCCACGTAGCCCAAAGCCTAAAAATGAGAAGAACTATTGAAAAGTCCATAGAGTAGTGGAGGCCGACAAGTGTTAACTCGATGCTCCTCCAAAGGCAACTTTGGGTCGGGTTTGCAAACAAGCGGTGCCTCCACGTGTACCTCAAAGGGGGGCAAGGTTAGTTGAATAGTCAATGCATAAGCGGACTAATGCGGAGGCTGCCAAGTGTCTTAAGGGCATTATTTCAAGGGTAAAATGGAGAAAAGGTTCTCGAGTGAGCACCAAAGTGACACGTGTCCTAGGGGAAAGCGGGCAGTTGGGGAAAAAGTTGATTTTCGCCCCTTGTTACCTTAAAAGGGAGTAAAAGTTGTAAAATGGCCCGCAACTCTCGCCCAAGGAAAAGTCAACATTTAGACCCGAGTCAAAGCCAAGGTGGGGAGTCGGGGGAAAAGGTGAAAATTTTCCTTTTGCCCAAAAGGCATAAAGGTAAAAATGGGAGCACATTTCCCATCCAACCAAAAGGAGCCACGTGTCCGTGTGGAGCTTCGGGGCTGCAGGAATTTTTTAAGTTTTGTGTTTTTGTGTAAAAGGATAAAAGGTGAATTGTGGACCCATGGGCCCAAATTTTGTTCCAATCTGGCTGCCATGTGTCCCAATCCAAAAGGGGGACCCATTTTTCAAATTGTTTTCCTGCCCATTTGTACTGGAATCGATTCAAACTTCAAAGGGGCATATCTTTCGACCTAGGGCTCAAAATATTACAAATCTAACACCGTTGGAAAGATCTCGATCTCTTCTACACCATGGGAGTCTGAAAATTTAATTTTTGGGAAGTTAGGTGGAAGTAAAATGGAGAAACATCTTTGAGCTTTCAATGCAGGATCATCAGTCTCAACAACCAAATCGGATTTGATCTATTTCCATTTCCTCTTCCTTCAAGGCGCCAACCAAGGATCAATGCAAGAAGATAGATTCAAGGGAAGATTTTAGCAAAAGCATTAACAATGGTGGTTGAGATTCGACCCACGTTTTCCCCACTTATCTCTCTCTCTCTCTTTCTTCTCTCGATCGAATCTATAAATTTGGGGGCAAGATTCATTGTAAAGGGTTGGATATTCTTAGTTTTGCAGGCTCCCTTCTCCTTCTAGCAAAGGATTTGTGGGGTTCAGGCCTTCCATTAAAATTGTAATACGTTTCTACCTTTTGGCTATTCTGTAATGAATTGTATCAATCTATAGAGCAATAAAATACATTTGTGATCGATTTTAGATCCTTCTTGTTTCTTTTGCTTCTATCTGGTCTCTCATTATAGATTTGGCTATCTATGCTTGTTTATTGTATGCATTTTATTGGTTCATGTCGAAGGTAAACTAAGTGTTCATCATTCCTTTGGTGCATCACCTAGTAGTTTAGTTATTTCTTATTTCTTATATTCTTTTATCCCTATCCCCTTGGCAAGTTTAGACTAGGTATAAGAAATAGATCCTCTAGCAAATCCTCACGTATGCACCTGAATAGAGGAATAAGGAACCAACCTTTAATCTAGAGAGCTTTCCCATTTTTACAAGGTCCCACACCTTGGGGAAAGTTCAATGTTATGCAATCACACCAAATGAGTTTCCTTAGAAAAGTAGATCTTTTAGAGCTCAGTTGGGGGTGTTGTGATTCTGCACTAACAATTCTTTCTTGATTGTAAAAACTCTCTAATTCCCATATGCAATAGTTTGTTCATGTTAAAAGCTTTAATGAATTAAAAAATGAGTTACTTGAAGGAATTTATAGAGACTTTAAAGACCTAATAATACCAATCTAAATTGATCCCTTCTATCATCTTTGGGAAAATCTTGGTGCGTTTCACCCTAAAGGAGTAACCCTTACCGTAGTAGCATATGCCTTGATATGGGCATTAGATCTCCTTCTCCTTTATATTTTGGAAGGTTAGGAAATGGATGAGGAAGTATAATGCCTTATATTATGAATTCGAGAGGCTTTTTTAGGTATTTTGTATAAGTTCCCATTGCATAGGATTATATCATAAAAATATCTTTATGGACCGAGAGGAGGAAGTGCATTGTGGTAGGCAATAACATATGCATTACCATGAATATATGGGTTTCCTCATAATTGTGAGGATCGAACAGGAAATTATACATGTATGGATGTGTAGATTTGGAATCCATAAGGCATGTAAGGTATTATAAAATACATTTTTTGGCATTTGATTATAACTAGCCACATTATTGGGCATGGTGTATGGAAAGGCATTATTGATAGGCTCATGGGAAGGATAGGTGTATGAGGAATGGGAACCCATTATTTACGTGTTATACCCATGAGGAGATCTCCGGGTTGGGATGAGCTAGATAACCCTAGTGATGGTATTTATTGTTTGGTTGGGTGTTGATGGTAGGAATGTGGTTTTGACCACTCATGGGATAGCCCAAATTATGGCTTTCCATGAGGGTTGATTTCATGGGTTGAACATTTTCCAATTCACAAATTCATCACACCAAGGTGGAGATGAGATCATTAAGAGAGGATTGAACAATGAAATTATTATCTAAGAGTGTGATTAACATTGTTTTCCATGAATGATGAGTGATGCCTCCTCATAAATTGTTTAAAGACTCGTATATTATAAAATCATAAACTTGCATCATGTTTAAAGACTTATATATTGTATGTCATGGATCATTGATTGCTGTGAATATTCCCTCATCTAGTGTTTGCATGCTAATTTATGGTCTTGACAAGACATTTGGGTATACGCTTGTTTCTCCAATGAAGGTCATATTATTTGAATCAGTTTATCATCTTAGATGTTTAGGGAGTTGATCAACCTCCTCTATCCTCACACTATTGGTAAATTTATGGATATAGGCAGGGGGAGTGTAATTTCACGTTATCGGTGTAGTTATCATCACATCGAGATAAAAGGGGGTTATTAAGGTTGCCTTTTAGTATAGTAAGCTTCAAGACCCAAAATAAGTCTATCGAAATCCCAACCCGGTATATTCATGGGGTGCATAACACCCATAGAATAATGGGAGAGAGAAATGATGGAAAAGTAAAATAAAAGGAAGAAAACAAAAAGAATTAGTCCTTCATGTCAAGTTCACCAAAATTTATACACGGAAAAATGACACAAAGTATTCTTGTGCACTCGACTTCCTAACGTTGGGTCAAGATAGCTGAAATTTGGAAGATGGAATGAAAATGGGAATATAATGTGGTTGTAGGATAGTAGGAAATGATAAATACGATAAAGGTGGGAATGACTAAAGATTCCAGATTCAAAAAGGAATGAATCTCGATCGATAAAATTGTAAGTTTTAAACTTGATCAACAAGGACAATGAAATCTATTCCTACCTCTATGCATGGGATGTTGCAATCATGGATAATTATTATACGCAACTCCCAATCTATGTCTGGCTAGGCTGAAAATGCTTTGAATAGGTTGAAAAATGCTTGGGAAATGTTCATTTTTCTCTAAATATTCTTCTCTATGAGGGTCATGCAAGGATATAGATGATGTGGAGAAAAAGAAAACTAAATATTTTATTTTTAGTTGTCTAAGAAAAAATTAAACTAAAGATGCATTTTCTTGCCAACCCATAGTTGTTCATTTCTGAAATAATTACTCGCTTTTGAGTGTCAAATTGGTTGATAATTTGTGGGGGCAAGGGAGTAAAGAAAAATACTAACACAAATAGTCCTAAGTATATGTATCCTTGATATATATCAATACACAATGGTTTAATGATAGGTTTAAAGATTCTCCTACGAGGTTCACCAAACCAGGAATGGTCATGTATGGGTTTCAACTTGTGAGTGAGAACAAGAACTAGGAGGGGCTAAAGGAAAGTCAGAGGCTATGAAACGGGTAGCGTGAATTCCTAATAGCTAAGTTTTTGTTTTTATTTTGGTTCCTAGGTTACTTTAAATTCTAATAAGGAATAAAAAATAGAAAAGGAGTTTAATAAACTAGAAGGAAGATAAATGACTTCTTTGATTTATTAAATCATCTTTTAATTAATCATTCCCTTAAAAACAAATAAACTACTTGAACTTTTCTTTTTTATATTTTCAAAGATATAAACTTTGAAGGAAATTAAATTAAGATAGTTAATTAACTAATATTTTTCTTATCTTTTTGGATTGTTCATAATAATTGGAAAGCTATAACTTGCGTAAGTAAACAAAACTAGTTTGATTAACTAATTGATTCTTTTAATGAGAAATAAATTAAATAGAAAAAACCAAGTATAGTTATTGCTATGGTGTAGGGATTTTAACTACTAAAACTACTAAGGAATATTTCAACAATATGGATATGGCATTTAACAGATTATGAAAATAAAAGCCTCTTATGGCAGGGGCTTCTACCTCGAAGCTTACTTAGAAGGGCAACTTTTTAGAAGTTATTTTCCTTTTTCTAGAAAATATTTCCTAGAAGAATCGCTTCTAATTTAATTAAATGTATAAGAAATGATCAAAGATGTAAATATTTCTTCCCTTTTATCTCCAATATTTTCCCAAGAAAACCCATGGGGATAAGCTGGGAAATGATTATATGTGATAGAGGCTTTCTAGAAGAAATCCAATGAATGAATACATATAAAACATAAATGTGCATGAAGTAATAAGATATTCCTTTCTAAATAACAATATGCCTAAATTTTCCAAATCATAACCAATGTTATATTAAAACTTAGAATAAATTAAGATACATCATGTTAGCATATGGATTTTCATGCATGAAATGACATGCAATAGTGTGGGAATGAAGTCCCTCCTCAATGAAGGTGAGGCTGCCTTTATTGAAAGCCAAAACTATATTTACACATGTACATTCAAAATCGTATGTGGGGGGTGTTTTGGAACATCAATGGAAAGAAAAGTGAATGAGGGAGATGGAATGGAATGAAGGAACGAAATGGAAAGGAATGAATGGAAGGAACATGCAAGAGTTAGGTAAAATTAGAGCCTAATATTGCATGGAGAAGAACAATAAATAACTAACACAAATAAAATAGAGTTTGCATTAGTTAAATGAGAATGAGTAAAGGGAACACACATGAGCAAGTAAATAATCGAGCTTGATCACTATGAACTAGAACAACAGATTAATAACATTGATAATAAGATCAAAGACAATATTTGCATGCAAGATTCAAACACTAACATCTAATGAACATAAGAACATCAAATGCTATAAGAGACAATGAATGGGACACAAATTTCATATTTCATTAACTCCAAAATGTCTTCTCAAAAGAACACAAAATTTCTTTCTTTAAAGTAAAGCTTGCATACAAAAGTATTTTCTTCTCCTCTCTCAAAGTCACCTTTACAAATGAGCCCCTCACTTCCTTTTATAACCCAAAAGTTGGTTACAAAGTAGTTAGGGTTTACATGAACATTAAATAGGGCACTTAAGTGACCTTTGACTTTTTCAACCAAATTTATTAAAAGCAACTAAAAATAGAAATCACTTAAGTCATCCACAATTTTCTAAAAGCAAACTCAATAACAACATCCTTTTCTTAAAATTCCACTTTTAAAACATACAATAATAACCAATGCCTTATCCATTGAAATGGGGTCCACCTATCTCAAACGTATGAGAAATGGACTCTCTCATTTTGTTAGATACCAAGAAAACTATCTCCTTGAACCATCGGTGAAGTTAGGATTTGCGCTTTCGCCAATTGAAAGGATCTAACCTTCCCAATGTTTCAAACATATTTTCTTCTTCTAGAGGTTCATTTGGTCAAAGAATAGCCTCACAAAATACCTACAATTCCAAAATCCTACTTGACATATCATTTAGATTAACCATATTTGATTGAGCATTCTCAAACAAGTTCTTTAATTTGATGCAACGCTCCATTGAAGCTGAAGAGAAATTATTGATGGGAGTATACATGTCCTTAAACAATTGTGAAAATTGCTCTTCCACATGTTTCGATGAACACCTTTGATTATGCTCATTTACAAGATTGCAAGGGATCTCAGCTATGAATTCTTGAATCAAGGTGAGTGAAGTGAAGGCTTCATTACATATGCTCTCATAATGGATCATAGAATCCTCGAGAAGCGTCTTCCTTGATTTGAGATGCAGACACCAAAGAAAATGTGTCCCTTGATGTTCAAACTCAAGAATTCCTTCAATGGCTAAAACTAAGGATTCCATACTCGTCATCTCCTATAGACTAGGCAATATCTCGTCCAAATTTGATATGTTAGAAACAAAAGTTTCCTTGAAAGAAAGAATTGGATCAAGATACGCACTGACATCTTCATGGAGCTTAACCGTTGTTTTGATCATCCTTGGCCTAAAACGAGAATCTCTGAAAGCCAAGTTTTAGTGACATGGCCCAATGTGTTTATTTATTTTGATAAATTGAGAGTTTCTTCATCAGGGGCAGCCACTGCATCAGTAATCTGGAAAGTGGATGATATGGGATTTATCAGATGTTGAACATATTCCACCAATTGATTCTTTTCATCCTTGAGCTGAGAGTTCTGAGACTTATATTTCTCAAGTCTCTTTAGCATGATATCAATTGAATCTTGAGCCATCACCATGTCACTTTCCAATGTGGACCTCCCAAGTCCAAGTCTGAAACTTCATAATTAACAAATGTCATGGCATCACGCTCCTTGTCAACTTGTGGGATGGCAAGATCCACAAATTTATTTCCGTCACTATCCACCATTATTTAAGAAAGCACTTTAGGCTTCTTGGGAATGATGTCATTTGAAAGTTTGAAAAGGGAATCAAAATCAATGTCAATTGCCTTGACAACCCTCTTCCTTTTCTTGATTTCGCAATCAACCTAGAAAGGAGTATCATTCACTATTTTTGCATACAAAATCCTGGAGCTCGAAGCAACATTCTCATTGTTCTCAACATCATGAGATTATGCAAGAATCCTTTCCACGACCTTGATTTCGAGGAGAAATAACCTCGATATCCACCTCCTGATCATTTGGGATATTTTGGGAAATCTCTTCATGAACTATAGGTTCTAAAGTGTTTGATATTTGGACTACCTGCACCTGATTGGATGCTTGTGCAAGGCATGGATGAGGATCATTTTCATGAGCTTATGAGAACTATCAACAATGTGAGTAGAAGAATCTCTACTTGAAGTAGAAAATCCCAATACACGCTCTCTTCCTTCACTGGGGCTAGGACCTTTAGATTTTTCTCCTCGTGACACATTCTTCGGTGAAGTGGATTTTGGAAACCACTCCTTTCTTGCTTGTTGTGTATGACTAGATGACACAAAGGTTGATTGAGAAGGGGATTTGGTTGAATGGAGACCTCCTCGAGTTGGAAATTTTTGTGATCCTGAAGTATGATCTTGAATTGATTGTAACTTGGCAAGTTCTCTTTTGTACCAAGATATGCTTCTTTCAAGAATCGGTTGATTCTTGCTATCAAGAGAAAATTCATCTCTTTTGGTCCAATCAATTCATGGCAATGGGGTAAAAGAAACTACATCATATGAAGGATCAATAACATCTTCATCATCATTTACTGAATGAATCTAGAGGGTTCTTGATGCAAAGGCCTTGATTTGAGAAAGGGTTAGGCGAGAAAATTCTCGTCTTCTTACTTCATGTTCGTCTGAATAGGCAACCTAGAAATCTTCCATGGTAGGGTTATGTTGATACTTTTCTCCAAGAATCTTCTGCATATATCCATTGATATCAAATTGAACTCTCTTCACATATGGATGAATTGTGATGAGGGAAAACTCTTTTTCCATGAGTTGTGCACTGAAGAGATTTGGACATTGGTATTCCCGATTTGGATTGGGAAATGAATTCTTGAGCGATGCTTGTCACTGAGAAGATAGTGAACTTGGAATAGTTTTCACGCAAGCTCCATCAATGCCCATTTGTCACTGACGTACTTAGGAAGTTTCCATGGAGTACCTACAAAGCCACTTACGTGAATGTAGGAAAAGGATGAGAATTGAATAAACCAGGTTCCCCATTGGGAAATGACATCCATGGCTTCTTTAGAAAATCTTTCCTCTGTATTCCAATTCAGGTTCCAAATCATGCGGAAGGTGAATGCATCGTTGACTCTTCTAAAATGGTGAGAGATATTTTTGAAACTTAGTTGCGGATAGTAATGGAAGACACTATTTGATGGACCCATGACTCCTCTTGTTTTGAGTCCCGAAAATAGCTTTCTTCTTACCACTGTGTAAGTCAAATACGATGTCATGTAGAAGCATCCAATCATCTTTACTTCGATCAATTGTTTGTGAAGGGTATCATTGATGATGGTGGCCCAATCCACAAACTCTCTCTTGGCAAGGATGATACAGATAAATTAATACATCCATGGGTGGAAAATCCTGGCAGAGGGTAAACCGAAAACTTGACTCAGGAGAGTAATCATGTCCCCGATTTCTTCCACAAACTCAATGCGGTATAGTTCTTTAGGAATCCAGGTCAATTTGAGGCCTCTTGGTCACTAACCAGTTGTTATTAACCATCTTGCTCCACCTGAGGGGTTCTTCATCCCAAAATTCTTGTGTTGACTTTTGAGTGATATCCGCATTCTTAGGGAAGTTAGGTATGTTGAGCAATTCTTCAATGTGCTCTGGTGTGATTAAGAGGAAAGAATCACGGTTATCTTTAAAAATTCCTCGTCTCTCGGGATCATAATGCTCGCAAGCGATAACCAGCTTTGGACACTGCATCGAGATAGGAAATGTTGTTGCTTGGGGTAGACCACTATGATAAAGCCTATCCAAGAATATGGTTTTGCCTTCAGCTTTCACCGATTGCAGAAAATTGTTGCACATTGATGTGACCTAGATTTGTATCAGTGATATTATCATATGCCGACTTGATGGAACTGGGAGGAATGATTCCTTAGAATTCATACTTGAGTGCGGACTTATTCGATTTCTCCACTAGCTTCCTCGATCTTCCTGCAGATTTATTAGATTTTTCGGCCATTATGAATTTTAATAGAAAAATGACTCAAGCATGCAAAACAATGCAGACATGGCGGGTCTCAGTCTCTGAAACTCTCGTTAATGTAAGAAAAAAATGACTCATTTTAATATTATTATTATTACTATTTTTAAAAAAAAATAAATAATAATAATAATCATTAGTCCCATTCTGCCATTACAATTTTTGATTCTGGTGACAATAATTTATTTTTTAATTTAAAATAAACAAAATCACCCGATTTTAATATCCCGATTTTTAATTTAATTTTCTAGAGCAAATTCTCCTTGGTATGTGTGAAAATCACCTGATTTTAATGACCACGTATTTAGAGATTTACTTCTTCCTTGCGATCTTCTGATCGATGTGTGACTATGTTTGCTTAATTCTTCTACAAATGCATGGAACTGTTGTTGATGCCTAAAACTTTTTCTGCGTATGGCTTCTCTTTAACTCTGCGTGGAAATGACTGAAACTTTGGTTTTTATTTGGGACTGTTATTTTCCAACGTGGCTTCTTGTTTGCTGTTGGTTGCAGTTTTTAGACTGTGTGGAAACTTCCTTCTACCCCTGCGTGGAGATTCCTTCCTTTCCCTGCGTGGACACTTATGTGGAGTGCATGGTGATGTTCTTTGCTGCTGTTTTTGGACTATTCTCTTGAAAAATGTGTGGCCTTTCCTTGGATTTTAACTTGTTGTTCCTTAAACTTTATGTTGTCCCAATGCGTGGGAGTCCAAAAACATTTTCCTTTGGACTATTATGAAAAGTGCGTGGAAACTTATTGGTTATTTTGTTTTTCTTTTGATGTGTGTGAGTCTTCTTTTACCTCATGTGTGGTTACTCTTTCCTTTCTCCTATGTGGAGAGCTTGAGACTGCGTTTTGACTTTTCCCTTTTCTTTGCACAAACCAATGCGTGGAGAGGATTTATGGGTTGTTTTATCCTTGTGTCTAGCAAATGCATTGGAATGTTGAGGTATTCAAACTTGGCTCATGCGTGGACTATTCCTTCTTGCCTAAGCTATTTTTAATAATTAAAATCTCCTTTGACTGCTCAAAATTGTTATTCTTTTCTCCCCACGTGGATTCTTTCTTTTTTTTTCTTGTGACTGCTTTCCCTCCTAGGCGTGGAGATCTTACATCTGTTCTTTGGCTGTTATTTGCTCCCTCCTTCTTGATGAAAGCGTGATGATCACTTTAGCTTTGTATGAGCGTGAGAATTCTCCTTTTGAATGAAAATTCAATTACTCTCATGGGGAAATGGTTACGGGAATTAAAGAATCTTCCTCTGTAGTCGTTTCCCCTTCCCGTTGAAATAACCGACTCCTCTTCCTTCGGGTAGTGGCATTAATTTCCAGGGGAAAGTGGGAAATAAACAACCATTTTCTAGCGGAAATGGCAAGGGGCTAAAATCCCTATTTTATTTCCCCATGTGGGAAATCGGGAGATTTTTTGCTGTTTTCCAATTCATTGATTTGGAAATCAGTGGAAGAAATCCCACAAGCGGGGATTAAAATAAATTTTCCATAAAAGGGAAATTGGGTATGGGAAGCCAATTTGGCATCCCCAACAATGGGAAGCAAAAGCTTATTTTTCCCAGTAATTAAAATAAATCTTTTCAATGAATTTTAATTAATATTTATTTAATTAAAAACCCCAAAGTTATTAAAAATTGATTTTATCAAACAAAGAGTAATTAATTAATTAATATTTAACACAATTTATGACCTGGTGGGAGGAGTTCTCGCCCGAAATGGACAAAACAAAGACCGAATGATCACAAAAACAAGATGATCGTGATGAGGGTGATAAATCATGCAAAGTAACACTTTTGAAAATTTTCAAAATTTCCATTTTTATTAATTTTGCGAAGTCAAAATTGGTTGATAACACATTCCCAACCTATTCATTACAATGTTGTGGTAGTTTTTCCCAGTGTTGGTGGTGGTGTTTTATTTTTCTCCTTATCTTCAAGCTCCTTCAAAGGTGCAAAATCTAAATGATCCATGTGAGAAAAGCATGGTGGAAGCAAGGAATCAAGAAAAGAAAGTTGGTTGGTATGATGGTGTGAAAATGGTGGTTAAAATGTGAGAAACGGAAAGCAAAGACATAAAACTAGTTATCTACATAATAATCTCTCAAAATTTAGCAATGTAACACCTCTCAAAACTCAATATCACCAATCCATGAAACATTCGAATGAGGAGTATTTATAAGTTGCTTGAGTGAGGAAGAAGTCGATTACACATGTCAATTTGGAAGGGATGACTTAGCCAATGTGGAACAAATCAATTTACTATTTTTAGCAAAAAGGGAGGAGAAAGCAAAGATGATTCCAACGAGCCTATTCTTGGAAAATTTGACTAAGTAATTTTGGAGAAAATGAATAGTAATAAAAACAATCATTCAAAAACACATGTTTTTGTTTTACTTTTCACAAAGTGATAAAACCTCTACTATGTCAAACGGATGGTTGCACAACACAACCTTCGGTCTATCTTTAGGAGAGGTTGTGAAACCACCCCTAAAGTACAAGGGTATTTATGTATAGTAACGCTAACCATCTCAACTATTTTTGATCATCCATGTTCCCGAACATGAATCAGTAATACATCATTATGTGGGGGTTAAAGTGTCAATGGTGATTGATAAGAGAAAAGTTAGTAATAGTGAAAAATAAGGCATCTACACAAAACGTGTAATTCTAAATACTACACATTATCTTTGGGATTTAAATTTACATTTTCAACCCCATTTACATGGATACCCCTAATACAAGTGTAAAAATGCAAATAAAAATAACCCATATATAATCACAAGTGTTATGTACCACCTAACTAAGGTGACAACCTAGTGAGATCTCCCAAGATCTCGTGAATCAATTATAGGGTTTCTTTTACCAAAATTCAAGCAAGAGGGCATATATCTCACCCAAACCTCTTTCTTCTTGGGAATGTTATCCTTCCTAGAGAAATATTTAACCTAATGGGTCATATCCATTTTGAATGCATTGATCATCTATCTACTTTTTCTCTAGAATTATTTCTATTTTTTTATAGAAATGAACACCGAAAAAACCATTCTTTTGAAGAATCCAACCTTATATGACCTTTGCTTCAAACAAGATACCTACAAGTAGCCAATTAGGAAAGAATTTCCAAACACCTAATTTATTTCTTCATTTTCCCATTTATTCACAAGATATTTATATTTTTCTCTACAACTTTAAATGATTGTATCTTTGACCTTTTTTTTTTAGAGGATCGTGGTGGGGGAGGAAAGGTGGGGAGGGGAGCTAGGTGGGGGTGTTAAGATTTCCTTATGTTTACTTGAAACTCTTAACAACATTGCATTTCTCCATGTTGTAATAAGATTTACTTTAATTGTGAGCTCTCTTGCTAAATTTTCCCATCGAGTTCTTATGTTCAAGTTTTTCGCTTCTTGGTGCTCCTCTATTTCCTTTAACTCCACCTTATAGACCTCCACTTCTCTCCAACTTTTTAAACATTGTTTTTCTTTGCTCCATCTCCCTTAGAGTTAAATTGTTATCAAAACCTAAAACATTAACGTATGATATGAATCTTAACGTAAACATGTTAATTATTAATTTAATTGTAAAAATAATGTTTAGGTTAAATTTTAAATATATTTAATTTAATAATAAATAAATACATATTATATTAATTCTATATTAAATAAATATAGTATATTAATTTATATTTTATAATGGATTATATTACAATAAATAAATGTAGATTTCTATACTACAACTATGTGTAATAGAACTTAAGATTGTGTGTTTCCATTTTATGTGCCATATATCACATCATAATATTATGAAATAGAACTTGTGATTGTAATGTAATATTTTTGTCATTTACCCTCTATAAACATTTGAATACATTACACAAATAAGCCTATGTATTGCTTCCTTTTTTTCTTTGATCGTTTCTAATTCTTGAATGGTTAGATGACTTGGATTAGCACACAATACTAATTTCTATGTCTCATCCTCTACATATACACCAATTAGAACAATTCAATAATTATCTAAATATTTCCCTTTAGGGATTCTCCACTCATCATCTCGAGATTGCTAGCTTTGTCAACTTCAAGATCTTCAACTTCATCATATTCATCTTCAACTTCACTAACTAAATCATCGTCATCTCCAACTTCACACACTTGATGATCTTGAAGAACTTGATCATTATTTGTCGTGGCTTTGGTTGACATTTCCAACTTCTTGTTCAAATTATTCCTCACTATAATCGTCTCAATCATTTTTGTTAACAAATGTACAAATGTACTCTTTCCCAATGTAATGGTATGACAATAATGTTCTCATCAATGACATGTCTATCCTTGGCTCACAATGCAAAGACAAACTAACAATTATGTGTTGCCTTGCATTTTAATCTAAAAGAACACACCAAACTCCATCACTACTTTTATCATTATAATGTCATGCAATTAACTTTACAAGTGACTTCACAACAAACAAGACACTTAAGTTTAGGAATTATTGGAAAACGTCCGCATGGTAATGCATCTAACTCATTATCAATATTGTGGTGCTCTTATTTGGGACAACTTGGGGTATGTTGATATATCTTTCTAAATAGAATACATTCATTTGTGGATGCATCCTAATTGATGTACAATCTCTAAATTTGATTATATTGGTTCTGCCTCTCTCAATATGAGGATGGAAGTGTTTTCTTTACTTCTAATGGTTTCTTCTCATATGGAGTTATCATTGAACACTCATCTCCATTCATTTTCCCTTGACTTTGGAGCCTCGTCCAAAACATGGACCCCACATTTATGGCATGCCATGATTGTGAAGTACATGGTCCTAGCAAATTTTTCTGATCATCGAAGGTTGACTTACACACCAATATTGTCCTTATTTAAATTTTTACTATCCATAAATACACAAATATCCTCATTTACTTAGGCATATACTATGTATCTATTCAACATCTATCTAAGCATTCATTATTGTATCAAGGTAATTAAGAAGATTAAAGCAATTATTGAGCACTTGCAAGCATTCAAAGAAGTTAGCCAATCATTAAATTAGTTATTGAAGCAATGAAATTCATTGTAGAGACACTTTACATCGTGTTGATTTTCCTCGGTGAAAAATTATTACAATTATTGGGGCGTTGCTTTGAATATTTTACAAACATTAAGGAGTTTAACCACTATCAAGATCTCTTGCTTAATCTCTAGAGTAACACAAATCCTCAAACACGATTTTCTTATGGTTTCTTATTTGACTACCCAATTAGGGTTAGCAGAAGAAGACGGATTGCCCAATAATCCAAAAGAAGATGCATAATATTGAGCAAACTTTTTGGAAGATAGAACCAATTGAAATCAATCATCAAGCAAATTCTAGTTTTGGGCACTTTTACTAGATGGGTCAAACATACGGTTCGGACATACCCATGAACATCAAGTGTATGATCTCAATACTTCAACTCCACTTGCAAGTTTTTGGATTCTCTCTAACTCACTAAAAACTCTAATTATTATTTTTTATTAAATTGTTATATAAGCCAAATTCTTTCTCCCTCCCTTTTTACTTTGATGTTCACTAATCAACCACAACTCTTATTTATTCGTAAATATCAATTTTAAACCCAACTTTTATATATATATATACAAAAAGTTCATCCATCCGAATACATCCACATTACTTCTTCCAATTAGCACTTGTAGGAAATGGAATAGGCTCAATCAAAGTTGATTAAAAACAATATAGAGCCTACTACTTCAAGAAATTATTTGCAGTTGATAATATCTCTATATCAATATAGGGTCTTTTTTAGATCACCGCCTATTTTAGTTGATGGGTACCATCTTCAACCCTTTTTGGAGGCATCTTTCCGTTAAAAATCATAATATCACCAAGCAGAAAGATTGGGATTAGCTTACCAAGTACCGTCAGGTCCAATGTCAACATAGGCATATATTGGTGGAACAGAATATTTCCAAAAACATGGTTCAGGTTGGTTGGTGTGTACATGGAACTATTATATTAAAAACCCATTACTTCTCCATGAAATCCTTTGCCAAGAACACACAAAAGTCTAACAAACATGTCATATAATAATTTAAAAAAAAATACATTTACATTATCGTTTTTGCCACTATTGTTGCTGTCTTTCTTCCGATCAAATGGGTTTGAATGACCTGGTCAACCGTATGGTTTGAATTAATTTGATTTCAACAACTCTAAGTCGTTATTTTTGTCGCTTTTCTATTTGGCCATATCCTTCACTATAATAAGAATATATATAGTAACGGTGGTTATAGACATAGGTTTAAATATATGGCCAACTCTTCCGTGGATTTTTCATGTGCTTATCTCAAACATTTAAATCTTTTATATAGTTAGTATAATGTTGGATCAAATCTTGTTGCTATGTTAGTGCTTCCGCTTCCCACAGACTTTTTCCCAAATTTTCCAGTTGATGCACTAAATATATTCAAAAAGAAGATAAATATGGGTATTAGAGATGATATATATAGAGCTTACTTTTACTAAATGACTAAATGATTAATCTCTTTGTTCAAAGAATCTCTTTGTTCAAAGTTCTCATCTAACCTATACGTACCACTTATCTTGTAGTTTGAGGTGTCCTTCGGCATAATTCAAGAGTTTATTCACATCACTTCCACATAGAGACATATCGCCATATTTTTCAAGAACATCATATTTGTCAAATTTCCTTTTTGGAGCTTAAAACCAATAATTATTTTGTACTTAGATGTTTTTAGTATTATGACTTGAGAGAGTGATTCTTTTGCCTCTTCGAGACTCCTATAATTGTCTCCGAACCTTCATGGCTTACAAAGACCAAAAATACTTGGGTCTTTTCTTTTGAGAGATCTTTGGTCTTCACCATCATTTGGCTAAGACTTTACTTCTACAATGATTTGTACCCGAGTAATTACTTCTTTTATTTACCTTGTTTCTTCTTCAATATTAAGTACAAAACTATCTTTTGAGAGAGTTATATATACAATGAGATCTATGAGATATCAAAGAATATGATTTGTTTTCACATAATCACACAATTACATGTTCTTTAATTTTTAGGTTTGCTAAAATTGCTTTCACATTCCATATTCTATAATTCAATTTTGACTAGTCTTAATGTTGATAGAAAACGATAATTCTTTTAAAATATCTATATTAATAAAGAAATGTCTAAATTTTCCAACATGGCTTGTCTTTAATTAAAATGCAAAGAACAGACGGTGTTCAAACATCCCGATAAATGAGTTTGTTTTGATTTGATTGTATTAAGGTAACTCTCTCCTTAATTTGATTAAGAAAATAAATTTAAATTATTTTACAAAATATATTTTGTATTAATATGATTCAAAATGGCATGCTATTTTTTGATAACATGATATATTTATTAATAAAAAATGAAAATCCTTAAACAGGAGACAATATAGATAGGTACTATGGGCTCATAATAGAGCCTCCAAGGGTTTACAATGGAAAAGAAAAGAAAACACCCAAACAAAAAAACTCATAAATTAGATCTTAGAGCACGCTTTCATGTTGGGGGCTATTGTTCCTATTTATCTCGGGAAATGTGATTTCATGTAAAAAATATTGCTAAATCTAACAAAATTCTTAAAATTTTTGAGCAATTACACTTTAGAGAGGATTTCCAACCTCACAAAAGAGTTGGGGGCACAAACAGTTATCTCTGGCCCATTATTACACATGAAAAAGATCAAAGAAACCCCAAATACTTGACTATAGCAAATGGTTAAAATTATGTCACAACTTCTTCCTCTTCATCCATACTAACTTTTTGGAATAGTTCCCCCTTCCATTACCGAGGCAGTTCAAGAAGAACTTTTCGCAAAGGAGGTTGTAGGTATTCTCAAGGCCAAAAATTGTCATCGTGACTCCCTAACCTCATGCAACTTACTTTTAGACTTCTTAATTAACCCAACTGTTTGAATATCCTCCTCCACTAGGGAGAAGCTAATTGCCTTCTCACTAATCACAACTGAAATCAGCTGATTAATGCAAGTAATTTTTTTGGAATAGTTCCCTCGTTTTTCTCCCAAAAAATGGAACCCCTACCATACTAACTATACCATTGGACAAAAAGCTATCACACATCAGTTAAAAGTCAAAAAATAATTTGTTTTCCAATTAGATACATTTGTGCTCATGCAATTTGGTTGATAAAACTTTGTAGTCATAAAAGGGAGGTAGTAGTGGGTTTGAATTGTGAGTGAAATTCCACATGATTTGTTGAGAAATACTCTGTTTTGCAACTATTTGCTGAAAAACAAACTGTGAAGTACCGGTACGTTTTGTTGCAAGAATAGCTTCTTCCCAGTTCAAATAGAACTTCTCATGGAGGAGGTTATACGTATCCTCAAGGCCAATAATTGCCATCTTGAGAGGCTCCTAGCCTCATGCAACTTACTTTTGGTCAACCCAACTATTGAATACCCTCCACAAGTGGGAAGCTAATTGTCTGCTCCCCAATCGTATCTGAAATCAGCAGACTAAATGTAAGATGACTCGTCCCTCAGATGCTTGGCAATCTCAGATAATTTGACACTCCTATCCTAGAAGATGGGCTGCTTCCCCTTCTGGAAAACACCTGCCCCATGGGTGATTTTCTTTCTCTCGTTCTTACCTCTTATTTTTTTACAGATTCTTCAGCATTTTCCCAGATGCTGAGTTGCTTCTGCAAAGGCTACTTAATTCCTGTCCTGTTTTTTATGTTTTTGAAAAATCTACCATATTTCTTGTTGTGTTATTAATCCTTGTCAATTGTGACCAAGACTGAAAAAATATTTAAAAACCCAATAAATTGAATCAAAGCATTGAATAATAATATCCCCAAAACTGTATGTCCAAGTCATCTAAAGTTATAGAAAAGACATTGACAAAGATCTCTGCAAAACCTGTTACGAAATTCAGATCAGCATAACTACATGTAAAAACTGACCCAATATTTCTTGTCAAAGACTTGGTACCCTTGTTGAGATTCGTCATCAACCACCTCCAACATATTATCCACTGATCCAGAATTCTAACAGGTACAAACTAAAATACTAACCACTTTGGCCACCTGACTTGAAATGAAAAAGGATATTTACACCATCTGAAATTAGGGACAACGATGTTTGAGTGACAATGAATCATTAATTTAACTGAAAAAAGAGCTAAACAAGGAATCGATTTCATTTGATCGATTAGGAAATCCATATATAATTAGTCAGATATCAACAAAGATGACCCAATACGCTGATGGTATCTAGAGAAAAGGATATCCAAATTTGTTATGGTCAATATATTTGTGAACTATAAAGGATGGGCAATGAATCGAACGTATAGACGAGTAAATATTCATTCCCGTGAGTTGGCCTTGAGACTCTACAATGGGAGCAAACTAGCCAACTCAATTTAAGATTGAGTTTATTTTTTACATTCAACACACCGTTACAGACTTTCATAATTTATTGCACCCTATCATTACAACCCAATAGAAAGTAGGTATTTATTTTGCAACGATACTAAGCTGATAAGCAAGGATAATTTAGATCTTGTGATTCTTTATAGTAAATTTGAGCAAGATGACGCAATTCTTCAAACGCACTCATGGTTTCCAATCAAACCCTCCTGCAATCTGCAAATATGGCAAAAGAACCATTTCTCACAACAGTACAGAGAAGTAAAATCATGTGTCTACATGTCACATAGGTGAATATTACCTGATGAGCTCTGAAAGCAAAACGCACACCCTGAAGCAGCAAGAATTCTTGTGTGGGCTCCTTTTCCGAGTTTCCCATTGACTCAAACTCTATAGATATTCGCTTCATGTATTTCTTGGCTAGCTTAACTGAACTAAGTTTTATCTGCATCAAATGAAAGAAGATCACTTCATTAGTAGATTATGAGTTTGAGCATAAGAAGACCTTTCAAAAGGGAAAAAAATACCAAAATATGGGCCTCTAAATGATCATTCATTTCTAATAATTGCATGCATCACATACCATATCACACTTTCTATCAAGCACCATTCTTACTTCAGTAAGATGTCCTAAAACCTCATTTAGTAAAAATATGTTTCAGGAATATATGTTGTTATTGAAGTTGAGTAGGTACAGAGTTTGCATTTAGAGGCAGCTGCAAGAAGCCTATCTGATATCAGCAACCATTTGGTGCAAACAAAACAGGATTGGCAGAATCACTATTGCTACAGCCTTAGATCTCATAGCCATATTTTTTATGGTCAAGTTTAATCCAGCAATGATACGCAGCAAAAGCGCTGTTGCTTTGATCTAGGCATGACTATGATGAATATGATGCCACAAGCAACATATAGAGCAATGTTCATCATCAAATGCACTCCAAGGATACTTCATATCTGCAAAGAGTATTAAAGCCCTCTAGAAAACAAGCTGCAGATATATAGGTGGATACTAGAAAATGAGGAAAATCATTAATAATCACCAATCCCTGCATATGCAAATATCTTTGACAAAAAAATTATTTCACATGTAAATAGAGTCATTTACTAGTGCTTGTTAATTAATCAAACATTTATGTAACGAATCCTTGAATGCTATAATCAGATGTATAGATGATCTAGCTCAAGATGGGTACAAATAGAAATTTGTCGTTCAGGAAAAACTTATAGCAAGTTTTCAGGCTGAAAAGGAATAAAGGGAAATGGATGGCTATATATGAAACTTACCACAGTAGTTTCGAAGAATAAAAACAGACTTCTTCTCACCAGTGACATTTTTCTTGACTATTTTTATTTTATTTTAAGCCATCTTTCAGTATAGCTTGATCTAGCCTTCAATATCTTTTAAAAGCTATCAGCTTAATCTAATCGTTTTAATGGTAAGTGACGAGAAGTTTTGGGCAGGAGTTCTGCATCAAATAATAAAGACTAATGATCACTGATAACCTGAACGACCATAAATTTAATTTCCTTCCAGTTTAACATGGAAATGAAGTGTTTCTATGGAAAAAAACAAGCTTAAAGCAGATAAACTGAACCAACAAAAATTATAGGTCCATGAAATGATATAAGAGAATCTGTTCATGACAAAATGAATCACCATTTATATGGGTTTTTACTCTTTTAAAAGCAATATCTTATAACATTTCCTGCCCATTTTCTCCTCTGCTCCGTGTAGTTTGAAAACCTACAAATTAGCCTTTTTGAAATAACCTTTAACGTTCCCCTCTGAATAACTTGGCTATAAAGACGTGAGTTCATTTTTATACAACAGTGAAGCAAATCGGAAAACATTATCCACTCACATTCAGATTGAGACACAGCCGTATTAAGTATTCAATGGATGGAAGTTGTACCCAAGCTAGTCAAGATGAAATAGGACAAAGCTTACTTAATTCTCTAATTATTACCTCACTAACAATTCCACTGTCAAGCATCCAATCAACTGGAATCTGAAACACTTTGTAAAGGACTATTGTCCTTTCTCTTGTTCGCAACAGGTTATAGACATTATGCTCCAACCTGTGAAAACAATAAAATGTGATAATAAGGAAGGATTGTCTTCAATCAGAAGATCCATAAGATATCACATTTCAAATTCTTACTTGTCTAGTAACACTGTCATCCTCTTTAAAGTGACATCACAGGGTGGATGAAGATCCTCGACATATGACAAAACTTCAGATTGCAATTTTTCAAATCCCAGTAAGCAAAGGCAGCTTCTCGCATACTGTCAGCTTTCTTCTCTGGCCAGTCAAAATGCTTCAGAACTGCTCTCTCATCAACCTGCAAAATGGTATTCGTAGTATTGAATATCCCATGCTATTTAAATGGTAATGGTTTTTTTACAAATAAAATCAGAACTGAAGAAAATATTTTGGATGGGAGTGAGAATTAGTTCAAGCATCTGTTCTAGATTCGTATAACTTACAAGGAAAGAAAGCTCCTCATCAAGCCATTGAACAAAAGCTAGCACATCTTCAATATTGGCATAAGCTGCAGCCTGCAATTCTCTTATCAAATATCGTACAAAGTCCCCTTGAGTTTCAACATCCTCTTTTATCTGCAAAATTTACAAAAGAGGAAAAAGGTCATGATGTTTCTTTGTCAAAATAAACCATACCAAACCATATTGATAGAAGAATTAAAGTAAAAGCTCAACTCACTGCCAGCAAGTGTGCAGACCGGTTTTCAATTTCCCCAATCATGCTGCTTCGAGATCCTGCTATATCTGGATTTTCAGAATTTCCAGTTGCAGAGAAATTCTTTGAATCTCGCCTCATCAGTGAGCGGTAAAACTGGACTACTTCTGGAGATTTCTGCATCGCATCTTTTCTTACTGTTGACTTCTGAATGAAGGGCATCAACAGGGGAGGAGGGACGTGAAGGTGGAGGAGGTGGTACTGGTATGTTGCTGAGACCTTTTGGAGGTGGTGGAGGTGGTGGTATGCTACTGGGATCTTTTGGAGGTGCAGTGGTTAAGGCTTCAGAAGTTACCAGTGAAGGTTTTGGTGGGGGTTTGGTATTCTTAAAGGCCTTTTGTACCTTCTGCATACATAAATTTTGCCAAAACAGGCTGTTTGGCAGTTGATACTTCCTTTTTTTCTCTTCCTTTTGCTCTCCCATTTCTTCTCCCCAACCTTTTTCGCATCTCTTATCATCTTATCACGCTCATTTTCAATATTTGTTATGTGTTTATCTTTAGATTCGGTGTGTTTTCCTGCAAGTTCTGAAGATAATGTCCTTGACAGAACAGGCATAGAGACACACATCCCATTTGACCGTTCAAGTTTCTTGGACTTTGTCATCAGAAAAAGATTGCATTCAGTTGATTGTTGTATCACACAAATTCAGCATGAAGAAAGCTCCTAAATCTAAAGAAATAATTTCTAATTAAGTTTTGCTTTGGAGTGAACATTCCACTGACATTTTATTGGAGTTTTGACAGCAGAGATATAATTTGATTATAAAACATCACTTTAACACACAACACCCTATGAACTCAACATTCTAAGGAAAATCTTGAAGCCCTCATAGCTCTTTGAGGATCTATGTATTGCTTGTTATTGAGAAAATATGTATATACTTTGATAGGTTCTACAGACTAATTTGGTTTAAAGGACATTATAAGTTACCATCATCATCAAATGAGTTTCTTAAGAGTGATGTAAAAATTGTTAAAACGGACTCACCTCATTAAGATTGATTTGTGATTCATCTTTTGCAAGTTTGTTTTCCATTTCTCTTTTCTGCCGCATAATTTCCGCAGTCGTGTTTTGCAGCTGAACAACTTCAGCTTCAAGTTCTGCATTCGTGTTTTGAAGCTGAATAACTTGGATTTCCAAGTCTGTTGTTGTATGTGATTTCTTCTGAACAATTGCATCATATTCTGCTCTCTGTGCTTTTGCAAGCTTTTCTGCCAATTCTCTTTTCTGCTGTACAAGTTCTGCAGTCATGTTTTGCAGCTGAAAGACTTTGGTTTCAAGTTCTGCATTCATTATTCGCACCTGAGCAGCTTGCATTTCTAAGTCAGCTGTTGCTTCCAAATTCTTTTGAATAGTTGCATCATATTCAGCTCTCAAAGAAACAATCATCATATTCAAGCCCTCAATTTCAGTACACTTTGTGCTGAGCCCTTTTTCCAACGCAGTCACCTTATGCAATGTTCTAAACAGCTCTTTTTGTTCATGGAGTAGTTCATTTCGAAGCGTCTCCTCTGTTTCTTGCAATCTCTTGACCATTCTTTTCAGCTGTCGTATTTCATGAGTAGGACAACATGAATTACCTTGTTTGGCAGGATTGCAACCAGAATCTAAATTAACAGACCTCAGAGACTGTTTCAAAGGAGCAAGAACTCCACTTGACCGAAGCTTCGAATTCATCCTAGCTACAGAAGACTTGTTACACCCAAATTCAGGGTCTCGATGAATTTCCATGATAGGAATTCCTGTGCCTTTTTTGGCAGCCTCGGTTCTAAGACCCATTGGATTCCTGGCAGGAGTTCTAACAGAAGTCTGATCACCGTTTTTCACATTCCCTTCAACAGAACTTGTCTTCATTTTCGTCCTCATTTCCTTCGAAACCCCGCTAAAAGCCTCAGATCTCCGTCCCTTGTCTCTAAGCTTCAAATCATTCACAGAATTCTTCCTCAAAGTGTTCAATTTACTACTTTCATTACTGGATTTCGAAGCTGTCTTATGCCCGATTTCACCAGCAGGAATTTCTTCCTTCATCTTTGAAGCCTGTTGCGCCTCTGTTGCTTCTAAAATAAAAATGCAAATGTAATTTACATAATTTTACACACAAAAACTCGAACAAAACCTTTGAGATTTGGCAGGAACATGGATTAAAAAGGACTACAGCATAAAATAACAAACAGAAAATGGGGAATTCTATGATTAGCCAACTGTAAATTTCTAAGGATAGACAGAGCTTTAAACCTTATACACAGATTCAACGTGTATTATTGAACGAGATACACGGCAACAACTTTAACGGTTGCTCGTTTAATTCGCCCTCCGCAAAAGGTCTCTTTTCTACAAACAAAATTATACTAAAACTACAGAGTTTCGTCGAGGTTTTCGAAGATTTAAAACTAAAAATTGTTCGAATGTATCGACGATTTTTAAAAATAGGCCAAACTAAAAAAATTCCGCGAGGTTTCTTAAGATTTTGAGCTTTTTTATTTTTAATTTATGAAGAAATATAAAACATCATTATCTACGGCCAGAATCACGGGAGCGGGGACCAAAAAAACTTAAAACCTTTGAAAGACTCTTTATGTTCAGCATTTTCTTCTAAATAGAACAAGATAAAGGGAAGGTTCACAAATATAATGACAAAAACCAAAGAATAATGCCAAATGCATGAAATCATATGTTACAGGACAAAAGCTGGAAAAATGTCTTATCTAACTACACAAATATCTTCAACAGGCCAATTCAAAGCCATATAAACAGAGTCATATATTCTGCACATACATTTTGTGAAGTTAAATCTATAAGTATGATTATTTACTCGTTTAATCACTCCAGCATTAAAAATTGCAGAAATTTTCGATTTTATTGTATCTTCCTACCTAAAACTGCAAAAGATTTCCACAGTGACCTCTACGAAAACGATCAAATAATTGCACTTATTGCGCATAAGTTCAGTTAATCGAACTTAAATCTGCGGGTTTTTTCAGATTTTATGCTTACTCACACCAAGAACTTGCATATTTACCATTGTTTAATTAAAATAATCGAATCCATGCTCTTACTGCACATAAAATTACGAGCTTAAATATGAAAGTATGATTATTTAACTATTCCAACTTAATTCTGCAGACATTTTACATATTTAACAGTACAAAACCCTTTTGGCTTAGGAGAAAATAATTAATTGCTCAAATAACCAGTCTGGTTTGCAAATTTTTCAATATTTGGGAAAAGAAAAAAAAACAATTCAAACGCAACACTCACCTGTAGCATCACAGGCATATGGCCAAAAACATTATTACTAAAGTGTTAGTAAGCCCAGTCTTCTCTGTTCCGAAACAACTTTTCCTTAGTAAGCACCGTCATATCTGTGCATAAAATAACATTTCCTTAGCATCCATGTCAGTAAACACTTTTATACTGCAACACATTTTTCAGCTAAGAGAAAAATAGCTGCAGCTGCCTGTTATTGACATGAAATACTCACTAAAAGCCAAATTTTTACAGAGAAATCAAAAACTGGTCGAAACGTTTCACCTTCCGTCCAAAACTTGCTGAATTCTTTGTATAACCGTAAAAGGCCATCCATTTTAGGCTTATTTTGTCTGATTTGTTTTCGCATGCTGGTTGTTAAAACTTTTGCGCTTGAACCTTCACAATCAGAAGAAAGAGAAACCTTAAAAAAATTGTCAAAATTTAGATGAATTGATAATTATATTTGTAAAGTGTTTGAGATAATTCCTCACTGAAAATGTTGAATAGAAATTTTCCATTTTGTGCTTTTTTACCCCGTGGTCACAAGAAATATTACATGTGACCATAGAAGTATTTAGTTAGCGACTTTGAGGAATACTTGATATTTTATGAGGAAACATTTTAGTAAGCGGTGAAAGAGGTTTGGGGATGATAAAGTAAAAGTGGCAGATTCGAGTGTAAAAGTTTGTAGCCTCTCATGAAAACATTATAGGTAATTATTAAGAAAAAGATTGAAGGATGAGAAGTTTAAAGTGGTGGATTACATTTAATGTTTTTTTGTTTATTAACAAATGTTTGTTATGTTTGTGTCTTTAGTGGGTCTTGCTGTTACCTTGGGGTTATTATTAAAATTACATTGTTATTTGATAGCATTTCTTTTGTATTGAAGTTTCACTTTTCAAAGTTTTATGTCGTTAGGTATTCATCGATTCTTTTGATTGTTTGATGGTGCTTCCCTTGTGTTGAAGTTTCAGGTCTTCAAAGTTCCAAGTCGTTAAGTAATCATCCAAATTTCTTTGAATTACCATATATACATATACATATACATATAATCAATGATTATTAATGGTGGTTATCTTGAGATGATATAACCTAATCATTTTAACTTCGCTAACTCTAAAGGCTATTGTTAACACTAAATGTCTAATAGTGTAATAGTTTTATTGTTATATTTAGCTTCAAACCAATTTATATGATGTATTTTTCACTTTGGCAATAGATGAAAGAACCCGTCCTTAAGCACAAGTCATATTTAATAATATTATTCTAATTTTAGCATGAAAACAATGTTTTTATTGGTAAATTGAGGGATTCCATTGGGGCTTCTTACCCTTAAATAGAGTAAAAATCCAACAAAGGAGAGAAAAGGGGGTGAGAAAAAATAAATAAAGAGAAGAGGAGGAAGGAGGAGGCCATGATCGACATAGAAAGGACACAAGAGAGGAGGAGAAGATGAGAAACATAACACGAGGATGGGAAAATGATATTAGCTCAAACCCTTTAATAATTTGGGGATCATTTGATTGAAGGGTTGCCTTAATTTTTTCCTTGTCTCGGCCTTTGTCTAACCCCCGATCGAGGTCTCCACTATAGGAACCTTAAGAAGGCAAGTTTGCAAAGGAGTAAAGAACCTAAATGAACAACATAACAAACAAATCCCAACCTTGGTAAGATCCCACTATTTCCCACTTGAGGGAGAGGAAAGGAAATCAAAGAAACTTCACTCGAGTTAAATCCCAAAACCATGTTTCGACTCGACCTTGTGTTTAAAAGGATCATCATGTTTCCATGATTAGGAAACCATCTCAAGTTCACACAGTGCAATTCACTTAGTAGTGTTTTTGAATACTCATTCAATGCATTGGAATGTGTCTGCATCTCATAGGAGAAAGCATTTACAATCACAAGGTGTTTTTTGGTTCAATGGGTGGTTAGAGACAAAGAATCACATTCATGAATCATTTCCTCAAAAATCCATCAAAAGCAAGTTCTTCATCAACAAGAGGCTTTCTCGTCTTCGTATTTTCACTTATCTCTTTTTTCTCTCCCCCTCCCTCTTTCTCTAACATTTTATTTCTTCATTGGGAATGTCTCTTTTCACTCTTTTGTCTTATTCAATTAAGTGACTTAATGTTGCATTGTAAAAGTCCCTTTTCAAAAATAAGAAAAAGACTTAATTCCATTCTTAAGGAATGTGAAAGGTCACAAGTGGTGGTGAGATGAAATGTCACATGGGGGAGAAGAAGAGACATTTTGTACGCTATAAATTGGAATGGACTCTCCATTTCAAAGGGTTAGAAATTGTTTATTATTGTTATTTATTGGGCTTTGTATCACCACTACTACAAGAAATAATGCTACATTTCTTCTATCTCCTTGCCTATGTTCTTTCGACTCTTTACTTTCCAACTTTGCAAGTGTAGACATCTAAAATGTCGACATAATTAATTTCGATTAATTTGTCCCGCAAATATCCTAACATCATCACTATCTAAATCCCTATAATAATTAATCACAAGATTAATTATTATTAATCCCTTTTATCACATTTCCCCTTTTATCATTCATCTAATATCCCATTTTATCATTAATCACTTTAAATCCATATTATATCATATTATCCTATTTTAATCCTTATTAACATTTTCTAGGAATTTAATATTCCTACATCTACCTACCCACCTACCCTACACATCCCTACACCTAGCCTTTCCATGTAACCTCACCCTAATCATCTTCATTAACCTAATATAACTCTAATCCTAATCACATCCTCCACCTCTAAATCTAGAGGCTTCTATTTCTAGAAGCCTCTCTAAACTTCTCCTTCCATTGAATTTTAAATTCAATGGAAGCTTCTTCCCTCCATGGAATTTTGAATTCAAATTCTAGAATTCTCCATTCTAGAATCCTCCAATCCTCTCCTCAATTTCTAACCATTGATCCTCATCCTACTTGGATGGATCTTCACCCTCCATTTTCTCTCCCACAAGCTATAAATTGATCTCTCCTCCATGAGAGACAACACATAGAATCCATAACAAAGCTCTGCCATTTTGTTTCATCAATCATCCATTTTATCCTCTTATCCAATCAATCAATCCATTCCTTCAATCCAATCTATCATCCATCCATTGATATTCATCAAGCAATCCAAGGCAATCGAGGAGGTGTTACCCAAGTTTATCCACCAAATCTGAAGCAATCAACACAATCCAAGAGAAAATCAAACACAACAAAGGAGGAGCATTGCATTTTATTGGTAAATGCATGTATTGAATCCCTCCTTCCATATATTGCTATATTTGAAGTATTATTGGAAGGATTAGCATATGAGAACACTTTCTTTGTTTTCTCATATTCACAAACTAATCTTTTATAACATATACTACTAATCCTTTTATTTTGCATCTCATTTAGTCCAAGATATTGGGTTCAAAAATTAAACTACTAACCCTTGTTTTGTAGGGCATCTTTTTGAAGACCCAATCATCAAACTACTAATCTTTATCATTTCATTTTATCATCCAACATTTAATTATCTTGCATTTATCATCCTTTTGTGTGTTTTCCTTTGTTTGCGTATTCATCTTGAAGGCAAGCTTTGTATGCTCTTCTCTCACATCCTAGGACAATCTTGAGGATCAAAAGCGACTAGCCTTCCCATTTTTTTATAGGGGCAACGTGACGTGGAAGTGATATCCATGCACTTGTCATAGTCCTAGGGGTCTTGTGACCATGGGCTTCATCTCCATGCATGTAGACACACCCCGTGTTCGACGGGTATATAAATTCTTGGAGAGTTGTCATTATCAAAACGCTTTCTTATTTTAAGAGCATCGTGAAGTGAGGGGCTTCCATGTACCAATACCTGTGCCTTAGAAAGTATCCTTATAACATGGACTTGGGCCCCACATACCGCAAGGTATATCGGGGACTCCCCTAGTGAGTTTGTATATCCTAGACTAGGCAACCTTTTGACCGCAATCAAACTCTAGTGCAAGGATGCCACACTCCCCAAGATCACTCACTAGTCGAACCCACATTGGAACATAGGTGGAGATCCATCATGTGTGGCACCACAATTGGCGTGTGGTATTGAAAGTGGGTTATAACTTGATTGTAATCCCACATGACTAGTTAGGTGTGTGTTGCATGTTTTTGTTGTCCTGTGAACACACTTAACCATCCTATCACCTTAAAATTTTAATTAATCAAACATCATAATAATCAACCATCCAATCCCAACCCCAATCCCATCACCATCCTTAATCAACAATACTAATCTAAATCTAATTACCCACACATCCTATCAAACCACGGATTTTGATCCTCGGTCCCCATCCTCTCCAAACCAACATCCAAATACCTCTTTTCAAAGCCATCAAAAAAGCTATCCCATCATCCCCCACCCATCAAATTCAACCATCTCACTTTGACCATGAAGTCCCACACACTATCCAACACCTTAATAAACAAATCTCAAATCTCACATCCTACCTCAACCAATCCCATCCTCGAAATCCAAATCAGTCATCCCATGTTGATCATAACATCCTAAAACCACTTGACAACTCAATCAACAAATATCCGATCTTAAATCATGTATCAACTAATCACCTCATAAACCATCATCTCCCAACCAACCCCATCCACAATTTCCCCTTCTTAAGATCCCTACCCCTCACCCCATTGACTTCCTCTTTGAGGAACCCAAATCATCTCAATCCACACCCCCACCTAATCAACATAAACCACTACCCCCACAAGCCAATTACATCGACTTTGACAACCTCACTAAGTATGACCTAGACCAGGAGGACATATTTTATGTCCTTGTTAATCTAGGCACCAATCCCAATTCCACACAACCATCCCAAATTTCAACCTCCAAATCCCTTATCAATCATTATGACCTACAACTCTCCTCCCATCAAAACTTGTGTGGATAATCCACCACCATCCAAAATATAAACTCCTAAATCCAATCATCATAAAACCTATAATCGATTCCCATTCACATATCCACAAAAATCCCAACAACCTAACCCAAAATTATTATCCCCTACATCTCATCTTAGTCCTCCATCCTCACCATCTTCATCATCCCAATCGATCCTAAGGAATTTCTCCTGATAGTCCCACGTCCCCTAATCCACTATCAAATTCAGCCTCTAAGCATACTTCATCCCCTCCATCACCTAAGCCCAATCCTATGAAAACCATCTCATCCACCATGACTCATAAGTCACCCTCGCTCCCTTCTACCCCCAATCCTAAACCATATAATGTGGCTCCTACACCACCCTCATCCTCTTCATAGAAACCTAATCCTATCTTAACCCCTTCCTCACCTAAACCTAACACTATCCTATCCTCTAATCATATTTCATCTCCACCATCCCCCAATCCTAAAACATTTAACGTGACTACGAAGGAACCAAATCCTAAACCTAAAAATCCAATCACAATCCTCTCCCCACCTCATCTCCTACCCAATCTAATGATACTCCTATACCACGTTCATCTACTTCATCCCGTAAATCAACCAAATCTAATGTGGTTCTTACACCACACCTATCTCCCAAATCTCCTTCATCCCCAACATTACCAAAATCTAATATGACCCCCATACCATGCCCATCCCCTTTATCTAAATCTCCCAATCCCAAACAATCTAATCTTAAGCCAAAACCATCTACCTCAAAACCACATACTCCAATCAATCCAAAATCACCAAATCTAATTCATTATCCAATCCCAAACCATCCACTTCAGCCCCCATGCCTAATCCATCCCCTTCATCTTCTAAGCCACAACAATCTAATCCAATGCATAAATCCAAATCAACCAAAACATCTCATAATCCACCCAATCCTGCACCTTTACTTCCTACTCCCCCAAAACCATTTAACCCAAACCACTTCACTCCTTTAGGAGAATCCTTGACCACCATCTTCCATCGTCTAAAAACTTCAACATGATCATACATCCCCCAATAAAATCACACGATCAAAAAATTCCCAAACCATCTTGGTATCGGGAACATTATTATTGTGACTTCCATCACACCCATGGACATTCGACCAATCATTGCATATAATTTAAGTCTTATGTCCAAAACCTCATTAACCAAGGGCTTCTTGTCCTTGTACCTCTTTATCCACCACATTTTCATCCCAATCCTCTCCCTAACCACCATCCTCCATCCAAATCCCGCTCACCATCCAAACATCGTCAGCCATCCAAATCTCATTGTACATCCAAAAACCAAAACAAATCTCACCTCCCATCTTTTCTTAAGTCCGACCTCTTAGCGGATGACAAACATACAACCCCCCATTCTCATGATGACCACATGGAATCATCTTCCCCATCCACTTCATTTCCTATAGCCAAAAACATGTTTGATACTATGAAACATTGAGGCAAAGGGTTAGGCATCCATGAATAAGGAATTCGTGAACCCATCTCCCTTCATCAAAATCCAGGTTGTTTAGGATTAGGATATAAACCTAACACTAACAACCTCCCTCCCACTAATCCATCACAACCCATTTATACCACTCCTCTTGTTGATCCTACCATCCCAACCACTCAACCCAATCAAAAATCATTTAACCCCCTACAAATACCAAACACCTAAAAATAGATTGAGCGCATAATTCATCACATGTGCATGAATATTCTTCCCTTCCCACACATCCTCCTTCCATCAAACATCTACATTCATTCTTATCATCACATCCAGTCATATCCTCTTTCAATCCATTCATTTGAACACTTTATCACTTGCTTACACATTTTGTAAGACAATAGTACCTACTACAACCGTGTGACCTTGGTCTATCATTACCTCTAACATTCAAGCACACATGTCCTCTTAGAGATCCGCACACTTTAACACACTTAATCAACTTGTGGTGAAGAACCTTGGGTGTATCCTTTGACACTCTAGCCAATGTCATCTCCACACTCATCTCCATCCCCCATCAAGCCACCAGGTGATTCTTAACCCCTCGAGAGTTCTCAAGAGAGGAACCTCTTTATGCAATAAAAATTCAACTATTAAAAAGGAAAAAAATCATATCAAAATTAAAAATATCAAATAAAATCCACCTCAAGACTCTCTTTAGGGGTGTTTCTAGCATCTCTACCAAGGCTATGGATGCCTGGATGGTAGTAGAGAAATGTTGTGATAAGAATTAGATGCATCTCCATTAGGTATATGGATGTCCGGGCGGCGAGCAATGCACGCCTTAGCCTTCTGTTTACCCTCCATCCACCTATTTGACTTAATCACTCCCTATACATTGGCTAGTTTGTCTTCACATACTACCCATTAAGTCTTCAATTCAAGCGGTAATTAACCATCACAATAGTACACACTTTGATCTCGCAGAGACATAAGACTCGCATGTTACTAGGTATTGTTTAGACCTTGGTCACAATTTTATTTTAGTCCAACTCTTGCCTTACAACATGTGACGTTAGGCACATCTTCTTTTCATCACCGATGTTATTTTCCTTCCAT
>CM031243.1:632183473-632474636 GCA_018340775.1 Taxus wallichiana var. yunnanensis | reverse complement strand
GCCCCAAGGATGACTTCCTCTCCCAAGTATTGATCAACTTGTTGATCCTCACTGTCAGGCCATGAAATGCTTTCTCTCATGGATGGTTTTTCAGGATCTGATCAAATTTTGGTAGCCCTGGTGAGATCAACATAAAACCGCCTTCATAACTCCTTGGGAACCTTCGTTATCGTGTCATGCCGTTTGGCCTTAAGAATCTTTGGTGCGACCTATCAAATCGGTCTATGACTTACATTTTTTCATGACATTATGCACACTATCCTTGAGGATTATGTCGATGATCTTCGCAAATCTAAACATCGCATAAACATCTTGATGTTTTAACCATTATTTTCGATCGCTTTATTACAATATTCGGTCACTCCTTCAACCAAAGAAATGTGTCTTTGGTGTTCTTTCGGGAAAACTTCTTGGCTTTATCGTCTCTTTGCATGGTATTGAGGTCGATCCATCTAAAGTCAAAGCTATCCTAGAAATGCCCCCACCCAAAACCTCAAACATCAATTCGTAGTTTGCAGGGTAAACTTCAATCCATCCGGCGTTTCATCTCCCGACTCTCAAATCGATGTCAACCTTTCCATCACCTTCTTAAAATGGACATTGCCTTTCAATGGAGCAAAGAATGTCACCAAGCCTTTGAAGCTCAAAGCCTATCTCTTATGACCACCCGTGCTTATCCCACCACGGGACGATCGCCCTTTCTACCTTTACCTTTCCGCCACCGACCACGCCGTAGGAGCCATGCTCACACATCATGACTTCGAGCATTGAGAACAAGCCGTTTATTATATAAGTCGTACTCTCGTGGATTACTGAGACTAGGTATACACATGTAGAAAAATTTTGCCTAGCCCTATCATTCGTAACCACCGAACTCCGACACTACCTCCTGAATCACAAAACTTTTGTCATCACCAATACGGACCCTATTCATTATATGTATGCCAAACCTCATCTTAACCAACGCATCACCCGATGGCTTATGCTCCTCACTGGCCTCGACCTTGAATTTATACACGAAGTCAATCAAAGGACAAACTATTGCGAACCAACTTGCGGAGGCCCCTTTACTCCAGGGAACAATTCACCAATTTTAATTTCCCAGACAAACTTATCGCCACTCTTTCACTCAGGGAAGAGTCATATCCAATGACCCTCTTCTTCGATGGATCCAAATGCTAGCGTGGCGGAGGGGCCGGTGTTGTTCTCATTCCTCTTGACACTGAGCCTATGCCTCTTTCATTCCGGCTCGATTTCCCCTGCACTAATAATACAGCGGAATACGAGGCCCTTGTTTTGGGTCTCCAGGTTGCGTTACACTTAGGTGTCAAATCTATTAATATTTTTGGTGACTCTCAATTGGTAGTCAATCAAGTTATGGGCATCTACCAATGTAAAATGAGGAACTTCAAAAGTACAAACATTATGTGGATTCACTTTTGACCTCATTTACTCGTTATTCTATCCAGACCATTCCCGCTCCACTAACAAATTTGCGGATACTATGGCTTGCTTAGCCTCGCAAATTCTGCATCACCTGTTGACTCGACATATTTGTCTTGGTCCAACAACTCTTTGCCCCATCTTACTCAGCCCGGTTGTTTGTATGATAAATAATAATCTGCTAATTCGCGCAGGATACACGGTACCACCAATTTCACGACTACCTTACAACCTCTGTTTCTCCCCACGACCTAACTAGTCTTTGGCAAACGCACTTTTCTTAAACGTGTTTCTCGTTATGTCATCATGGGGGGACTCCTTTATAAACGTGGCTTTGATGGTATCCTCCTTCGATGTCTAACCGGCGCAGAGGTCACCTATACCATCCAACAGGTCCATGACGGTATTTGTGGCGGACATTTTAGTGGCCTTGCCGTGGCTAAATGAATCCTTCGCCTAGGTTATTATTGGCCTACTCTTAATAATGACTGCTATGAATATGTTAAGCGTTGTGTTATGTGTCAACAACATGCCAACCTTCAACATACTCCTAGCCATCCGCTACAGGTCGCACGAGATCTTTGGCCTTTCTCACAATGGGGTTTAGACCTTATTGGTGAGATCCACCCACCCTCTTCGCAACGTCACCGTTGGATTATCACAGCAACCGAATATTACACAAAATGGGTGGAGGCCATTCCACTCATTTCAATCAAAAAAAAAAAAATTGTAGAGTTCATTAACCACCACATTATCTCGTCATTTTGGTGTTCCTCCTTGCACGATAACGGATAATGGAAAATCTTTCAAAAATAAGTTGTTGCAAGACCTTTGTGACAACTTTGGTATCAAACTTAGCTTCTCATCACCCTACTATCCACAAGCGAATGGACAAGCCGAATCTTCTAATAAAACCCTGACCAAAATCCTCATGAAAGTTGTTAATGATTCTGGAAGAAATTGGCATGATCACATTCCCTTTGCCCTTTGGGCTTATCGTACTAGCATTCGTACCTCCACTAATGCCACACCATTTTCTTTGGTATATGGTACCGAGGCGGTCTTGCCTCTCAAAATACAAATACCCTCCCTTAGAATATCTCTTCAGGATATTCTCACCAACGATGATTTCTGCCAAGAGCGGTTAGCCCAATTAGAGCTTGACAAGCGTCATCTTGGCTCTTGACCACCTTCAAATCTACCAAAAACGCATCAAGTGTGCTTACGATAAACGACTTCATGAGCATACCTTTAAGGTTGGTGATCTTGTCCTCAAAGAGAATCAACATGTAACCAAACTAGAAAAGAGCAAACGTGGAAAATTTGCTCCCAATTGGATTGGGCCTTACATAATCACTCACACTTATGGATCAGGCACTTATCATTTAGCTTTGCTTAATGGTAAACTGAACTCCGAACCCCTTAATGCCTTGCATCTTCGACCATTCTACTGTTGAATTTAGTGTTATATCACTTCTTATCTACCTACCGCTCGTCCCTTGAGCTCATTTTACCACCACATACACATTGTTTCCTACATCTCAAAATAAAATCAAGCTCACATAGTTTGATTCTCACCTCCCCTTAAAGATGCCTTCCCCTTTTTAGTCTAGTCCATGACTTCAAAGTATTAAAATGACACATTCTTAATTATATGCTTATGGGATTTTCTTGAGTCAAACTTCCTACCAAACTAGATGCTTTACGCCAAAAGGACATCTAGCTCTCTAAATTATATATAGACTGCTCCCCCGAAGGACAGCTATGCACTAAAACCACATCTGCTACTATAAATAGACTACTCCCTTGAAGGACAGCTATACATAGTCAGCCTTTATCAGAAGCTTCTCACATTGATCAGCTTCGTGAAGACCTCAAGAATAAAACAAAAAAATATCCCTTGTAGACTTCCCGCATCGATCAGTCTATATTCAGCAAAATAAAAGCCACATTCAAAAGAACTTTTGAGTCATGGACTTGTCTATTTGGGTTAGGTTCTCTTTCGTCGGAATACTCACTTTATAACAAGTTCTCTGTGTCTCAGCTACACCATCCACTTCACCTCACCATTTGTTAAAACAACACAGCTCAAGGGACGTGACGTACACCCGATATATTGTGATCATACAACTCTTTTCACCTATTGACTTCTTGTCTATGCACGGTACCTAGGGTTCAAGCTCATTCTACGTTATTATGTGGTTTTTTTAGCTCTTTTCACCTACTGAGCACTCTTTCCTCTTTGACTCGAATCTAGGATTATGTGTTGATCTTAATCGGGACATGGTTCCTACCACTTAGGTAGGCTAACTCGCGTCACTTATACCTATTCCAAAATCACCAATTCATTACCAACACCAACAACATTACCCTACCAATATCAATATCAATATTTTTACCAACCAACAAATTGCCTAACCATACCTAAATTGCACGAATTCACCTCTCCTCGGTCCTAAGGGAGAACTACATCGATCCCGAGGCCCCTCCTTGCTTTGTGCAATGGGCTATGTAGGCAGCACTTAGGAGACATGGAGTCTCCCAAGGTTAGCTCGACCATCCCTACCACACCCTATCATGTGTTGTAAATATAAACATTTTTTGTGTATTTCTATTTGCCAACATTCATCTTTATCATTTTTCAAACAAAACAACAAAAACATTCAAAACACAACCATTCTTATTATTATCATCACTCAAAACCACATACATCTTTAGTTTTATTTTAGATGTTAAACAAATACATCTTCTCTATCATCGACTCATGAGTCGGCATCCTTATTTATTCTTATATTCCTATGAAATTCACTTAGACCCTTGCACCTCCTCCCGAATCGGTGGTGATCATGATCGTCGGTGCCCCTCGGTTGGCCTCTCCATCCTCAAAGGTGCCAGCATGCCATTGGTTCCTCCCATTGATCCACCAACATCTCCTGTAACATACGAATACGTCCTCTCGCGTGGAGGAATCTTGCCTCGGTCTCTCCACTCAGAATCGCGTGAAACCTCTAACAATCTCATTGTCTCATTCACTGTGTTTGAAGTTGGTGAGCCAACTCCTGCAGACGATCTCTCTCCGCTGTAATCACGGCTATGTCCAGGTGCTCACGTGCACCTCGCAGACTCTCGCTACCCACCATACTCTATAGGCCTTTGTGCGTTCCGCATCCATTACCCTACAATCGGGTGCTATCTCTTCGGCCCTTCTAGAGGTGTAGGCCGGGGAGGTGAGAAGGCTGCCTCGACATCGATCCTCATGTATGGTCTATATGTCATCGAGTATATCTGAACGGCAACCCAAATTGTCACCGCACGCGATCTAGAGGAATCCTCTCGTACTCACCGGCTACTGTGCCCTGCGATCCATCTCAATCGCTCTACACCCCCTCAACTCCTCAACTATGTGCTTTGTCACCATATAGTTCCCGTAAGGCCTCCAACAAATATCTCGCAATCGTCACCATCTCCCATGCCTGTCTATAATACTCAATGTCATTTATCACGGCTGGGATCTCGCTTCTTGTTCTCATGCTGGACCCATCGTCTCGAATCCCAACCTTTGCACTCTTGCCTCTCCCGACTAATGGGTCGGCCTATTGGACACTTACACACAAACAATATGCTCATAGGCCCAACAATGTAATAAGTACGAACAATCTAAAGTGTCGTCTGTGTTTTCCACTTGAGGCCCATAGACCCCTATATAACTCGCTGCCAGGATATGCGGGTGCCCATGCGAAAGTCATGCTCATTTCTATCATTTCCCAAATAACACTCATCAACACTTTTGGAAATCTTCCCCCTTTTCGCCCTCGGCAATGCATAATACCCCACCGCTATCATTAATAATAGCACGGCTAACCTTGTTTCCTCGGGGTGTGTTGCATACATTTGTACCATACGTAAAAGATAAACCTCGCCGTGTCAAATCTCGTGCATCAGGTGACCCATAAAATCTTGTTGTTATCGCTGCCCCCGAGCTAGGAAGCGCATGATACATGCTGTTTTTCCTATCATTGGGAGTCTCAAAATACGGAACACATCTTCCAAAGTCTTTGTCATCTCCCTGTTGGCGAGATAGAAGGTATTCTTTTCTGGATTCCATCTCTCAATCAACGCCTGCAACATAGCATGGTTACGCGTGATTCTTGAATAATAGTAGATTCCACTTAACCCCAAACGATTTATCAATGCCCATTCAGCTGGTGTTACATCCGCTCAGATTCATGACAACAACGCTGGCACAGTATCATTCATCCTTAACCCTGCTTCTGCCTGCATACATCAAAACGACACATAATTATTCAAAAGAACAAATCTCTACGGGTTTTTTTCTCAAGTTCTGGAAACTCTTACAGTGACCGATATTGGTTATGAATAACCGATACCGGTTTGCTAACCGATACCGGTTATCTCTAAACGATACGGTCCTGGCCATCGCTAAAAATATACCTACCCCCTTTAAAACATACACCTACGATAATTTTTCCCGTTTACTCCTATTTATACCTAAAAACATACGTGACCACCCCTGTTTACCTACCCCATAGCACTCACCCCATCCCCAACCCTTGCTATCACCTTTTCTTTCTCATCTTTACCCACTTACACTTCTCTCATCCTATTCACAAAACATGCAAGAATCAAATTACAACCAAACGGTTTACCTCTCGGGATGCAGCAGCATTGGGGTGAAACATGTCTTCCCCCTCGTCCACTGCTGGATGCTTCTCCTCGTTCAAACCCATGTTCACTACCCTCTTCAAATATAACTTGTCTTTACGCTTCGAATCTCAGCCCACGCTCACTTCACTGTCTCTTTCCTCCTTATCACTCAAATTCTTTCATATAATTACATGTAGTCGTCAAACAAGCGTCGCATTCACATATTTAACTTGTTGCATGACTCAAAAATAAGAATGCTAAAAATAAGAACTTAAGTTACCAACCCAGCAGGTTCTATTTTTAGGGAAATAATTCTTGCATAAGCGATATCGGTCACAACCGATATCGGTCATATAGCTACCGACATCGATTACACAACCGATGTCGGTCATCTACCCCCTTGTTGCTTAAACCTAAGCCGTTTCTTCATTTTTACAAATTTTTGTGGCGCCGTCCCTTTTACCGCATAAACAACACCATTATCTATAATTTTTCATCAAATCCATATCTCATCACAATTTCATCAACATCATCTATCCATATTACAAAAACAACCAAGCCATCAACAAACGATATCAAAAACCATCAATCTATACACCATTTGGATCCAATTCAGCAGCTACATACGTTCAATTTCACAAACCAACGACAAAACACATCCAACATTTCATAAACACAACATGTCAATTAAACTCATCATCTATATATACATACATCCCATCAACAAAAGACATCAACACCATCAATATATAAACCATGTGGATCAAACTCATCATACATTAAATATCACAAACCATCGACAAAACACTTAAAACATTTTAAACACAGCATGTGAGTCAAAATCATCATATATATATATCAAAAGTTTCAAATATACAATGTACCACTATAAAGGGCCTCTCGTGATCTCATCATAATACAAAGCCAAGACACAAAGCCGTAATAACAAGCTGTCAAAATATTGACTCGGCTCCGCAGCCAATCTCTTATATCAAAAATATACTCGGCTCGCGAGCCGGTATCAACTATCAACCCGTGCTCGGCTCGCGAGCCAGTATATACAATAAATGAATAAATGAATAAATGAATGAATACATCATGTGTAGGCATGCGAGCCTCTATAAACATAATCGGTTCACGGACCGGGTGCCCATATCCAATGTACAAACACAAAAATCTATCTCTCTGCGGCAGGATCCCTCGGCTCTCTCTCCACTTTGCCCTCCGCCTTTCTCTCGCTGGTCACTGTGCCACCTCTCACCTCCTCAGTGAACCCTGGGCCAGGTGGCTGCACCCCCTGGGATCTCTGACTCCGCGAGGTCTCGGCTCTATGCGCCGCATATGGCTGATAGTCAGCCCGGTACCATCAAGAACATCCTGATAATACCGAGCCTCCACTCTCGCCTCCATATAGCGGGCCCGTGCCACCATCGCTGCTGGGGCTGGTCCCCCGACTCCTAATAATAGTGCCCCCTATGCTTTGGTGCTCGTGGCTATACGGTGCTGTGGCCGTGGCATTGGTGTGTGCTGCGTGGCCGTGCCCGGTGGTGGTCTTGGTACTGCACTGTGGTGGTACATGGTGGTACTCTATACTGTGCTCAAGCGCCCTCGTAAGACACCTATCGTGTTTGCTGCGGCAAACCTTCGCTCGTAATAACTGTACCTGTCCCCGAGCTGGTCCCTCTCTGCTCTAACAGCCGCCAAGTCTGGCTGTGCGGGCTGTGCTCTCCTCGCGGCTCTCTCCCCTGCCCACCATACCAAAAATGATCCTGTACACCCGGCGTCATCCACTGTATCGTCTGCCTGCCGCTCGGCTACCCAATCTGGGTCCATAGGCTGCGTGGTGCGGTGCGGTGGAGCTCTACATCATCCTCCTCACGAGGGAAGGGAGGTGGCTCATCCTGTCGTAGCCCCAACTGTCGTCGTACCCTCTCCAGGGGTATCCGCTCGTACTCTCCCGGCCTCCGTCCCGCTATCCAGAATGTATACTGGATCCACCGTAACTGTGATCGGGCTCCTCCGCGGGGCTGATGACCTCTGTAAGGTCTCCATACAATATCTAAAGCTGTCAAGCCCTCTAATACATGCCGGTAATATGCTACATCTCGTCCGGTGAGAAGGCGCATGGCTGGCCCATGACCCTGACCCCCAACCACCTCGAAAGCCATATCTGTAAATCACTGTGGCCCCTGGCTGCTTAGGGTAGCCCTGGTCGGAGTCGGATGCATATGATATTCTCATATGCCTAGTAGTGTAACAAAAATGTAGAACAAATCCCGAATCGCCTCATCAGGTGGTAGCCCCACGACTCTCGTATAAGCTGCACTTTAGGGGTATACTAGTGCCCTACATAACATGTATGCTCCTCAACCATCTCGTGTAATACCCCATCGGCGCCAGTAGGCGGCCTCCCTCTGAGTCGGGAGGGTGAAGCATGTAATGCCGATCATCATCAACACGGCAAGCCGTGTCTCATGTCGGTGGGCACGGTACATATCTCCATAGGTGATGCTCGCGCTGTGATAAGTCAATAGCGGCGGTTTGCATCCCGAATACTGTAAGATGTTGTTCATGGTTGTCTGCGTCCACGGAAGCGCCTCTCCATCAATCGGTAATCTAAGAATGCGATACACATCCTCCAATGTAATGGTCATCTCTCCAGTCGGGAGATGGAACACATTGGTCGCCGGATCCCATCTCTCGATGAGGGCGACCATAAGACTGTGATCCCTCTCTATCACCCTATAACGTTGGACTCCGCCGAGTCCCACCTCGCGCATGATGGCCTAGTCCGCCACGGACACGTGTGGCCGCATCCATCTCAACAATGAAGCATCCTATCCCGCATAGTCCGCTCGCCGACATGCCTCTGCACAAAATCACCTTTGCATTAGACCTACCCTTTCAAACAACAATTACTTTAACCTCTATACCCCCTTTTACCACCCGACTCTATAACACACACCTACACCCACCTATTTTACCCTAAAACTTTACGATCCCCCTTGCCTTATCTCGCACCCTACCACTCACTCACTCTACTCTCGCCATTTACCTATGCCCCTACCAATTTAACACCTCCCCATTCATGCCCAACACCTAATCTATCCGAACCGCACCAACCACACAATCACCCCATTTTCCCCACTCACCAATCACCCTTCCTATTAACATCTACCCCTTCCCTCTTCACCCCCACAAACACAAAACCCAAACCACTAATACTTAAACAACAGCCCCAACAACCACCAAACACCCCAAACCACAAGAAACCAACCAACAAAATAAATATTCCTCACTAGGGACCGGTGCAACGGTCACGCATGACCACCACCTAGGTCCCCACCACCGACGCCAGCCGGTCGGCGTACAAACCGACACCGGCCACCTATAAACTCACCCCTGCCCGAAATTTCTTGACCGATGTCGGTCGCTTAGTGACCGGCATCGGTCACTGAAAACATCACGGAGCCGAACCCGACGCGCCCCCCAAATCCTTTTTTTGCCTATTTATACCTCTTTACCCACCCAAACACCCTAAAAATCTACCCACCTCGCCGCCTTGCCCTCTTTCACCCATCTACCCTCTCCTTTTTTCAAATAATTTCCATTTATTAATTATTTTCTCAAAAACATGGATTCCTACCCAAACCCCCAAAAATAGCTTAACAACATCAAATTCATTCCGTGAGAGGTTTCGAACCTACCGGTACGACGACACGTCGTCGTGGTGGGATGGGTGGTGGTGGTCCAGCTGGTCCAGCACCTCCTGCTCCTCCTGGCTGAGCCATGGCTATAAACTCTCCTCTGCTGGGTCCTCCACCAATCAAATGCTGCCTCCTACTCACTAGGGTCCACCAATCACTCACTTCTCCACTCCAATAGCGCCACCTCAACCAACAAATGCTCCAATCTCAACAATACACCTCAGACAACTCAAATTGGGTTTCAAATTGACAATATGACAATGACAGGCCGTATTTTTTCTTTTTATAGGTTTTGACCTATAGCCGATCTTTTGGTTATAGTGTGCCACTAAGGAACCGGTATCGGTCACCTAACCGATATCGGTCATAGAGAATCGATATCAGTTTTCTCCCACCTCTTCACCAATTTCGACCTTATTTACTAGTCGCCCTTTCTCACAACATCGCCTATATCCACCTTGGTTGAACACCCTTTGTTAACCAATTTGGCTCGACCAGCGTCGTATTCAAACCAATTTGGCTCGACCAGGCCGTAACAACCATCGGCTGACCCAAGGCCCAACCAACCAATTTGGCCCGACCTAAGTGTCAGACCAACCATCCGGCCCCCAGGCGCGCAACCAACCAATCTGCCCGACCCGAGGCGCGGAAGCCAACCATCGGCCCGACCTAAGGCCGCATGACCAACCAATTTGGCCCACCTAAGGCCGTAACTAACTCATTTGGCTGACCCGAGGCCAAGGCCGCAATTAACCCTTTGGCCCGACCCAAGGCCGCCAACCGTTTGGCTTCGACCTAAGGCCGCCCAATTAAATACCTTTCCCATAATCAACAAAATACAATTTTATCCACCCATCATGTAGCGTTTTGTTCAATCGAGCCCCACTGTTCGTGTTTTAGCATGATTAGGGTCCTTGACTTGAGCATCGACCAACTTTGCCTAGACCAAGACCGTGACGTTTATCTCAACCAAACCAACCATTTGATACTTGCCGAACATGCCTAAACATTCATGTACCTTACCCATTATATCCCCGGAGCTACTTCCTATGCCTTGGATACAGGATTATATCACCCTTGTTTGGATAAACTATCAACCTTTGCTATGAATTGCTTGTTTGCTCTTGAATCATGTACCACAGTCGCACTACTACATTTCAACGTGCGCGTCTGCTTCTTGGACCTACCCCACCATCTTACCATCATCTACACACCATTTACCCTTTATCAACCCTATCCACGATTTCACGCTACCTCAATCTGTGATAGATTTGAGGGGCATTACCTATACCCTTACGGGGTAACCACTTCTTATTATTGTCCATGTAGCTTTAACAAAGACAAGCTACACGACAACAAGGGGCTAAATGTAGACACCAAATTTGTGTTTACGACACCCTGTGCCCCGCATCCCATTTCGCAACCCTAACCTCATCACCTAAACCTTACACAATTATTTATTAATTACCTTATAATTAATAAATCCACATTGCCATACCTTGCCACCTCATTTCGCCACCTCATCATGACCTAGTCTTAACCTAAACTAACCTAATTAAGACCTATAACTTGGTCCACATCCACACCCATGACTGATTACTCCTCACCCGCACCTAAAGCCCGACCTCATAATGACTTGACCAAGCCCATGCAACTAATCCCCGGGAGAAAAGGAGGGAAAGCTGGCTATTTTACCAAAAATAGCCCGCTTTGACTGATCAACCGGTTCTACTCGACCACCGTCGGTTGCGTAACCGAATCATCGGTTCCCTTTAAATGACCACCTCCAACCAAAAACAAAGGATCGGATTTTCATTTGATCGGGAGGAGGAGAAATCATTGAAAGGATCTGGATTTTGCTTGCCGAGCGAGAGACAAGTGAAGAAACAAGAAGAGTTTACTGAGAGAAGGACATCAAGCCCAGGCGCAAATTGAATAACCAGAAACCAATGACACTCATCCGAGCATCGGAAGAGGAGATAGCTCATCTTGGATTCTCGAGATCATCCTATTTGAGCCTTGTCATCGTCATCACGATCTGGAACTGCATCTTCATCGAGGAGCGAGTAAGTAGTGTCTTGTATGTTTTAAGCACCATTTCTTGAGCACTGTGGATTGATAGTAATTACAAGCTCATTCTTAGATCTACCACCTACCCGGCCCTGCACTTAACCTTCATCCATACATCCTTGTATTGCCCAAAGAAGACCATTTTATCACACTCTGAGTCTTCCCTGTCCTCTCACTATTCCCCTCAGCCATCCGCTAGTCTTAATAACCCCACAATCACCCTGCAACCAACCTCTATCCAGAAGCACCTAGATTACTGACCCTACCGGTGTCGGTTATCCCCTACCGGCAGTGGTTCTCCAACCGCGGTCGGTTATCCAGTGACCGGCATCGGTCACTGTGACTTATACCCCAAAACCTTCCTCTCGCCTCTTTGTCACCTAACAACCTCAGATCCAGTCTGGTTTATCCCTGTAACTCAACCTGAATGTATCAACGACCAGTAACCGAACAAACAACGTGACTCTTTATTATTGATAGTTTAGCCTCTATTGCTTTGTAACGAGGTACCTAAATCGTGAGTTTGCAATAGCTTTCTTTGTTATCATTTGTGTTAATTCGTATTAAAAGGGGAACTGACCACCTTCGAAAGGAAGTTTTATATTTCCTGGGCCTAAGGCAGCTCCCTCATTTATTGTCTAATTAAAATCTGGTGGTCTTGTATTCTTACTTGCAGGTAGTCCTTCCAAGACAAAAAGGAGTTCTTCACAGTCGATCTGATCTTTCTCTATGGTACGCGCACACCATCTCAACATTCAAGCAGGTATTCCTCCCTAGCCCTAACCCTATATCTGTTTCTAAAAGGAATGAAAGGATAAAGCTGACTCTATTCCACAGAGAAATTTGAAACATTCCATGCGAAACAAGATTATACGGTGACCAAGTCACAATGGGGACGTCTTTCAAAGCCTTCGGGAGAAGCCTCTCTCTCGTAGTTGACGCCCTCTGCAAGAAGCTTCAAGAAACAAAAAAGAGAAAAGGCTATTGAAGAGAAAAATAAACATCTGCTCCAAGCCTTACGGAAGATGGGCGGTGCACCTCCCACAACTTCCACCGAAACTCCCCGAGCCTCGAGCGGGATAAAATTAATGAATATGCAAAAATCAGCGAGCGGGGCATAGCAGTTTCAGCTTGGAGGAGCCAAATCCTCAAGGATAGTGAAAGAGTGATCGCCAAATTCTCTGATTTATATCTAAACATCAATAAGGTGAATAAGGAGCTCCAAGCGTTAGCAGGACCCATATCAGAAGATTTGGACCATGCTAGGCTATAAGCATGAGACCTTTCAACAAATGTTATTTGTTCAGTCGAAGATTTGGTCAAGTTCAGCGTTTTCGGTCATCCCAGGGCCCTCAATAAAGTCATTTCCACTCTGGATTACCAGATGGATCAACTAGAATTCGTCCTTGAAAAGATCCATAAGGTAAACGAAGAAGCCCCTGGGACGCGATGCACCAAATGGAACAAATCGTTCTCAACATGTCACCAGGGTTGCTTACTCCTTCCTTCGCCTTAAGAAAAGTTGATGAAACCATCCAGATCTTCGAGGAGATCGTTTCACAAGGGCTGGGGCTAGAGGTCACTTTTGACGCAGAGTCCATCAATAACCCTGCGGCTGTCGAGACTTCATCATGTTCCTTATAGAAAGCGAGAGAAAGAATATTCCAAACTCCCAGAGAAGCTCATAGATGGCGGGAGACTTGCGAGGTGATCGGTGAGTGACACAAGGATCCTTCCTAGGATCAACTAGGGCCCATGATCAGCAAGTTCATGGAATACCGTGCCCAATTTCACATCTCGTCACTACGAGCAATAAGAAGAGGCAAGGCTACCCCCTTTCGGCCACAGGACGACGATGATGAATAACTTCTCTTTCTTCTTCTCTCTCCTTCGGCGTTCTTTCCTTTTTGTAAATATCTAGAGTATGTTGGCACAAATGATGACATCATCCATGTTGCACCATGGGATGATGTCATCCATCAAGTTGTTAAAAGTCAACATGACTTTGAGATATTTTGTAGATATTTTGTAAATAGGTGGTTGGCTCCTTTTTGCCTTCTTTCTCTCCTTCTTCTATAAATACCCCAATCCTTGTTGTATTGGGTATGAGTGAATATATTTCGGATGAAAATAGAAGTGAGGAGAAAATACTTTGAGCTTTTTATAATGAAAGAATTATTAATACAATATTTAGACTTTGTGTTGAATACGTGTGTTATTTACATTGGATCTTTCTTACATTAGATGCGTGTGCTTGTTCATTGGATCTACTTACTGTTTTATTGTCAATTATTCATCGTATTGCTTTGCTCGTTTATGCAAGTAGGTTTGGCTCTGTTTACTACCAATCCCAAAACATAAACCCTCTGACCTTTCTGCTTTGGAATTCATTTCTTTTCTTTCTTCGGATCTGATCTTTCTCCATCCTCTCTTTCATTCCTTTCTTTTCACAGTGAAACACCCTACTGGGATGAGATCCCAAACCCCGAAGGTAGAATATTGTGAGACTTGCACTGATTCTTGCTTGGTAGAATAGCAATAAACCAATTTCACTTTCTTTGACTCAAAGAGGGGCTATGCCCTGCACACTGTTGGCTCGTCTATCCATAGATCTACCCAAGTGACAGATTTTCGGACCAACAGTTTTTGGCGACTCCACTGGGGAATGAACAGATCTATCAGATCTATGATAGTGGTAGGATAGAAAATCTAAAAAATCAGAAAAATCACTATCTGTTTGCAAACTTTAACTTTTTGTCAAAAATCCAAAATTTTGCAAAAGTGACCCGAATTGAAAATTTTCTTCTGAGATCCATAGATCTGGCCTAGCTGAAGATATTTAGTTCACCTGATTTTTTATAAAAATCTGTATTTTGCCGTGGATCGAGTTTTTGATTTGTTTACCAAAAATTTCAAACTCTTTGAAAAGTCAAATTTAGATCGAAAATCAGCTTGCTAATCTTCTTGTCATTTTATCCTCATTGTTATTTGTCATTAACCAAAAGCGGTTTTTAGAAGAGGATAGTTTTTAAATATTTAGAAAAGTACATGCTGCTGGTTTTTGTCAGAAAAGCCAGAAAATCAGCAAGTACAACCAAAAATAAATTTTAAATCTACTCGGCAACATTGCAGATCTGGAAGGTATGCTGGCAGGTGAGCCATTTACCCGTAGCAGGTGAGCTCGTGGAGAAGTCGATCCTACTTTCGATCTGCTTCAGAGGCACAATTTCAGTGTAACACCAACGCATGCTTTTCAACACTAAGTTCAGCTGATCGGTCAGCCAGAAGCGCCTCACCTCCGCGGAAGAACCGGTTTTCACAAGGAGCCTCCACATCCCTTTGTAGTGCCTTGCTGCTCAGTGGAACTGTGCTTCCAACCCGTGTTCTTTTTCCAGCTGTCCAGATGGCGGTGCCATGGGGAAATGCTATGGGTCCTCTCACATTACCACATCCTGTCCACGCGCTCCCACACGAAAACCGAAAGAATTTTCCCAAATTCGACGGGAGCGGAAACCAAAGCACGGATTCACACATATCTGCATTCATCATGTCATGTAGTATTCTGGATGTAACTCATGAAGATGTGTCGGTTCACCTTTTTCTAGAAACTCTACAAGGACCCGAAGTTGAATGGTTTTAGCATTTGCGGCCGATCTATTACCAGTTGGGCCACCTTGCGGGATGCTTTTGAAGATAGGTACAAGCCTTCAGAAGATGCATTTGCATTATTATCACAGATCACTCACCTGAAGAAGGAGGCCAATGAGACCATGTGCGATTTTATCGCCAGGTTCAATGCATTAATCAACCGTGTCCCTATGTTGCCATGCTTCCAACACGGAAAATCGAAGTGTTTCTTCGTGAACGCTATGAGCTCGAAAGTAAGTTTCTTACTCCTACAAGAGTGAGTGGCTACCTTGATTCTCACCCAGGCCACTGCCATTCGAATAGAAGATAATTTGATAATATCTGGCGAATTGAAAAAGGAATCATCCAAGCCTAAATCTTTGGACCCTTCTCCCACTACTTAAATGCGATCCGATATTTCAAAAGATGGCGAACGACTTACTTGCATTAAAAAGTAGATTAGCCCAAGCTTCTCCTAGTTCCTCATACCAGGATATTCCACGGAGGAACTTCGTTTCCAACAATGTTCCTCAAAGGCCGCGCTTACCCGCAACTACTCCTCACGGTTGGCGCTTGAGGCTCCTCCGGTCAACGCTCTAGCCGAAATCGAAGAAGAGGAACAAGATTATGAAGAACCTTCGTCTCAGGGTGAAGATGATCAAGACATCGGTGAGCCGACTGGCGACTCTACTATCGGGTATATGGAATTTGATGAGGAAGAATCTGATGAAGAGGAGGGTACCCAAGGCTATGCAAGCGGACAATCATATGTTGTTTTTACCCGCTCGCAAGGAAAAGAAGCAGAGGTCGCTGCCCATGTGCAGAAGGAGAAGGCCGTGTCAAATGTGCCTCCAACCATTGCTAAAAGAGGTAATCCTCTTCCTACTCCACTCCCTATTAAGTCTTTTACAAGGAAATCTTTTCCCCCCATTTCTCCTCAAAATCAGCCTTCTCATACTCCTATAAAGACCAGTAATCCTACCCTACCATCGCGAAGTGAGGGACTCATTCCTTCACCAACGCAACCCTTGGCCACATTTGATATCATAGATCATGCTAAAAAAACCAAGATCCAAATGTCTGAAGCCAAGTATCTTCAGTCAAATCCCGAACAGCTTGTGAGATTGACCAAGTATATTCAAAGTCAAGCTGTCATAACTAATCAGGTTTCCCCAAAAGGAATCCTTGCCACTCCTCCTGCATCCCGCATAAATGTTGCCTCAACATCTGCATCAGGCAAGATAGAGCCCTTCTATCTCTCCCTCCTAATCAATGGCCACAAGCTAAGTAATTGCATAATTGATTCGGGAGCTTCTGATAACGTCATGCCGGCAAAAGTCACCCATGCTTTGGGCCTCACCCTTACCAAGCCTTTTGGTAGATGTTATTCCTTGGAAACCAAGCAGGTGCCATTGATTGGTCAAATCAAAGACGCGTAGTTCGCATTTGCGGCATTCCCAGAGAAAAGAGTAAAGATGACCGTCCTCGTTGCTGACATTCCAGCAGCCTACGGAATTTTGTTGGGAAGAAGTTTTTGCAGCAAAGTTGGTGGGGAGATTCATATGGACTGGTCTAAAGCTAGAATCCCCGTCAAAGGTGTGATGCAGACTTTGGAGCCAGAATCACAAAAGAAGTACTTGGTTACTAACTCTGAAGACCCCAAAGCTCAAATTCTTTTTGAATCATCAGGAATGGGGAACTATTTCTTGTCTACCAAGTCCGACAAAATGGTTGTTCTTGTCCAAGAAGAAGATCTTAATAAGATCTGGACTTTGCAGTTCGATGGCAGCTGCGCAACCAGTGGATGTGGTGCAGAGCCATGCTAATATCTCCCGAGGAAGAAATTATTCCCCTCTCTTTCAAGTTGCAGTTCTTCAATACAAATAATACCGCTGAGTATGAATCTTTGTTACTCGGCATGCAGGCAGCAAGAGAGAGAGGGATCAAAAATCTGAAAGTGCAAGGTGATGCAGAGCTAGTCGTGAATCAAGTTAAAAGAATATATCAAGTGAAGAATGAGAGGCTCAGGCACTACCGTAATGCAGTGTGGGACAGCATTGAAGAGTTTGATGCTTTTTCAATAGAATCCATTCCAAGAGCTCAAAATGACATGGCTGATTCATTGGCCATTTCAGCGTCCCTCATGCTCCCTCACCCGAGGTTTGAAAACAAACAAATACACCATTGAGGTGGTTTTCCACCCAAGCGTGCCAGACAATTCTCAGCATTGGCAAGTGTTCAACGATGACAATCAACTCATTGCCTTTCTAGAGAAGGTGGAAAATTTTAAGGAATTGCACTTTGAAGGATCCACTTCCACTTGTCGTGAATCAGTCACCGATCAAGACGATGAATCCGAAGGGAACGACGGCATATGTCAGCTCAAAGGAAATAAAATTCCAAAGGGCCTAGTTTCTCTAGAATGGTTGTTCGACAGGCATGATCGTTTTGTGAAAAAGAAGAGGCGAGATGATCCTGACTCATCCCCAGAAACCGAACCGGTCAATTTAGGTTCGGTAGAACACCCAGATTTGTGAACATTGGAAAATGTTGCACGCTGAAGAGAAGCGAGAAATTCGTCAAGTTGCTGAAGAAATACATGGATGTATTGGCATGGTCCTATGCCGATCTAAAGTCTTTTAAGCCAAAGGACATCCAGCATGACATCCCATTGAAAGAAGACGTTAAAGCCTTTCGCCAGAAGTAGAGGCATTATAATCCTAAGATCTCAGGTACTATCCAGGCTGAAATTTAGAAAATGTTGGATGCGAGAATCATTTTTCCTATCCATCACAGTACTTGGGTAGCAAATATTGTGCCAGTGTGCAAGAAGAACGGTGAAATATGCATATGCGTAGATTTTGAAATCTGAATCAGGCTTCCTTGAAAGACAACTACCCACTTCCTATAATGGATCAAGTTCTGCAAGTAGTAACTGGATCAGAGATGTTGTCCATGCTTGATGGTTTTTCAGGCTACAATCAGATTGAAGTCTCACCTGAAGATCAATTTAAAACAACATTCACTACTCCACAGGGTACATTTCCCTCTACAAGAGGATGCCTTTTGGCCTAACAATGTTGGCGCCACTTTTCAAATGGGCCATGGACTGGCATTCAAAGGTATGATGGGGAAGGTCATTGTGGTTTATCTAGATGACTTAAGCTGTGTTCTCTAAACAACAAAATGATCATTGTGATCACTGGAGCAAGTATTGGCCGGATCGAGAGCATGGGATTTCCCTAAACACTGAAAAAGTCTATTTTGGAGTCATGGAAGCAAAGCTGCTAGGGCATGTTATTAGCAAAGAAGGAATGAAGATAGATACCGAAAGAGTTAAGGCTATTCAGAGCCTTACTCGCCTACAAGAAAACTAGTGTTCATTCTTTCTTTGGAAAGGTGAACTTTCTCAGGCGTTTTGTTCCCGACTTTGCTGAGAAGACTCATCACATATTGAACATGATGAAGGGGTCACCAACTTTCCGATGGAGCGAGGAAGGGAAAAGGTCGTTTGAAGAAATAAAAGCTTCCGTTGCTCATGCACCAGTTCTGGTATGTCCGATTTCTCCAAATATTTTATCATGTATAGTTATGCATCTGAGCATACTGTGTCTGCCATCTTGATGCAAAAGAATTCAGAGGATGTTGAATCTCCGATTGCGTTCATGAGCTCTCCTCTCAAGCCTCATGAAATAAAAATGTCTCAATTGGAAAAGCATGCCTTCGCCGTTGTTAAAGCAGTCAAAAACTTCAGGTATTACATTTTAAATTCCCATACGGTGGTGCTGGTCCCTGACACGGTAGTCAAATCAATTCTAACTCAACAGGAGTTAGGAAGCTTGCGAGGGAATTGGATTGCAAAGGTTCAGGAGTACGACCTGGATATAAAACCAACCAAGCTGGTAAGAGGCAAGGGCCTATGTCAGCTTATGGCTGAAAACAAAGATTCAGAAAGCCCTGAGGAAAATGATGATTGTACCAATGAAGCGCAAAGCCAACTGGAGAAAGCCCATTCTCTCCCTCTGGTCCTATTTTGCCGCAACCAGCGATGAGTGGTATTCTGATATTGCTTTCTTCCTCACCTATGGCGAATGTCCAGCTCACCTAACTGCAAAGGAGAAGCGCACTATAAAGCTCAGAGCAGCCAAATATGTTATCTGGGATGACGGTTTATACAAACGCGGGATAGATGGTGTCTTCTTGCGGTGTGTCGACAAGCCACAGCAGGTGAAGTTACTTGAAAGTTTTCATAATTCAGCCTGTGGAGGCCATTTTTCCTCTTCCGTGATAGCACACAAGATCATCCGAGCCAGGTACTATTGGCCGATGCTTTTCCAAGATACAGCTACCTGGGTAGCAAAGTGTGAACCTTGCCAGTAGTTCGTCGGCAAGCCCAAGATGGCTGCTTTTCCCCTCAGGCCGGTCGTTGTCAACGAACCATTCAAGCGTAGTGGGGAATTGATTTTATTGGTGCACTCAATCCCCAATCGAGTGTCGGACATAATTATGTCCTATCAGCAATAGATTACTTCACCAAGTGGGTGGAAGCCATACCTGTCAAACATGCCACTTCCGAGGTTGTTTGCAGTTTTATCAAAGAAAATATCATTGTCAGGTTTGGCATTCCCAACAAGATTGTTGTTGATAATGCTTCTAACTTCTCCTCATGGGAAGTTATTAGTTTTTGCTATGAATATGGGATAACTTTGGCTCATGCCTCAGATTATTACCCTCAGGGTAATGGTCAGGCGGAATCCAGTAACAAAAACTTGGTGACCATCATACGAAAGCTGGTGGATGAGAATCAACGAATGTGGCACAAGTCCTTATACGATGCTTTGTGGGTAGATCACATTACTCCCAAGAGGTCTCTCGGTATGTCACCTTTTCAAGTGTTATATGGCACTGATGCCGAGCTTCCCATTTCCGCTGAAATCCTGCTGCGCTTGCGAGCTATTAAAGATGAAGCTTTCGAAATTCTCTAGAAAAGAGGATCATGTATCTCGACATGAGCTCGAAGAAAGAGAGTAAGAGTGATCGACAAGATCACCGAACATCGAGAATCAAGTCAAGAGATTGTTTGATAAAAAAAAGCTAGGCAAAGAAATTTTCAAGTGGGAGACCTCGTCATACGTGGGACAAGCGAAGAGAGCAAAAGGCATGCACGGAAAGTTTGATTCCCTGTGGAGAGGACCTTTCAAGATCAAGCTGCTCAATGGAGAGAATAGTTTCTATCTCTCATATCTGGATGGAACCAAACTCCGCTTCCCTACAGCGGGCAACATCTGAAAATCTTCAGGAAGTAGAGCTTGCTCTCTTCTTTTGTACAGTTTGCTTTTTGTGTTCGTTTTTGTCGTGTGTTTTCTTTCTGTTTGTTGTGTGTTCCCTTTTGTTTGCCCTCCGGTCGCCCTTGTTTTTGACTCTGTTACCCAATGGATAGGCACATGAGACTCTGGGATTCTCTACCCCGAGTTTTCTCAGGGATAGTCCCCAGAAAGAGCCAGCTGTTATCCTGTAAAATTGGCAAGGGAAATTTTACTGATAACCATACCGAAATTTTGTTCCGATCCCTCGTCAGGGATCCCTTGCATTCGGAACGTTGCAAATCCCTTCCCGGGAAATCCAGTTTTCCGAACTTAGCCATTTTTGGTCTTTTTGGGCGGGCGCATATAATCACTATGCAACATCACATGTTCATGCACCCCCTTTTAATCCTTTGGCGCAGGTTTTCTTGTGTCAACAGGCTTTTTGGTGCGCCTCTCTATGTTGAGTCTTTCTGCGTGTGCCAAGGCGCGTGTACCTTCTGTCAATAGATCATTTGTTGCGCCTCTTTTTGGTGCGCCAAAGGCGCACATATTCCTCTGTCAACACCACTTTCGGTGCGCAAAGGCGCACATATCTTCGTGTTGACAAGTGTTTTGGTGCGCCAAAGGGCGCATGTTTTCTCGTGTCGACAGCTCCTTTGGTGCGCCACTTGAAAAGGTTGGTGGCGCATTTATTGCTACCTCACCTATAAATAGGCGCGTCTGCGCTGTCATTGTCACCAGAGCTATCACGTGATTACTTTTAAAAATATTGTTTTCTCTGAGCACACAGCGCCACCTGCCTGTCGCTTTCGATCACATAGTGGACCCGTTTGCACGTTCTTTGCTATTTATCCGGGTAAGTGGCCTTCTTTCTTTTGTGTGTGTTTTGTGGTTGTGGTTTTTGGCTGTTTGTGGGTATGATTGAAAAAGAATGAAATCATGAATTTGCTTCCCCCTGCTTTGTTTTCCACATTTCCTCCTCTTTCCAGATCTGCTGGTAGAGGAAGCTCTGTCCTAAAAATAATGATGGTTTGAACCCCCTTTGATTAAGCCCCTTCATCACCCAAATGAAAAAAAAGAGCTTAACCATATGTAAACCCCTCTGAAAAAGCAAACCTAAAAAGGGAAACTGTATTTTCCTTTGGCGCATTGGCACACCATGCAACATCAAGGACAGTTGCGCCCTTGGCGCATCTGTCATCCCTGTTACACAATGATAAGCTGCGCCCTCATGGCGCACTTCCCTCACTTGCTGTAAATGCTTTTCGTGCGCCCCTTAGCGCATCAGACTTGAGTGCAACATCACAAATTCCTGCACCCTTAGGCGCACCCAGCATCCATGTAGCAGCCTTTTCTATGCGCCAAGTGCAAAGCTATAAACGGGCGCGGCGCGTCCCTCATCGCAACAACATTGTGTCATGCAGACCTTCCATGTGCCGCGCCAAGTTCCCCTATGGCGCATGAACATATGATGTTACACGCATTAAGCGTGCGCCCTTTGGCGCATCCTGTACCCATGTAACATGAAAGTAATCCGCGCCCTTTATAAAATAAATACACATGCAGCGCGCGCGCTTGTGCTTACAGCAACAAAGAATGCACTCTATAGTGTCTATGTGCCATGCGCCCTTTGGCTGATTTAACCCTTGCAACCTCCCTTTCCTATGTGCCTTGCCTGTTTAGCTCTGTAGCCTGCAATATCCATGCGCCATGCGCCCTGAGGCCTAAAAATTGCTAACTCTTTCTTCTGTCAGCATTTCAATGGAAAATCAAATAGCTGACATGGCTTTCTCCAATTGGGTTTCACTTCTTATTCTTGCAGATCAGCAGCTAAGTTCAGAAGAACATATGTCAACATCAAGCAAGAGACCTACCAAATCCAAAGGCAAGGCCAAGCTCACAGAAGAAGAAATGAAGTATAAGTATCAGAGGGTCAGAATGCCCGACTCCCAGGCCGAGTGTGACCTGGACATCAGAGACTCAGAGTTGGGTCATATTGATATGGAAGAGTTCTGGGTCAGGACTCAGAAGGTCACAAGAAGTCCATGGATGGACAAGCTGATGGGCAGTGCCCTGCACTTTGCTGGAGGAATCCCAGTCAGCGCCGTAAACAATGAATTTATGATGGTGGTTGCCCGGTGCTACAATAAAGACACAAGATGTGTCGTAAATGAGAAGGGCGAGGTCATAATTAACCTCACTGCCCGCCACTTTGAGATAATACTCGGCATTCCTCATCACCGGCACTTTGTGGCCATCAGCCGAGAGGATTGTATCAAAGCCTGGGATGACAATGAAGATCAGTGCATGCAACTGATGAATGAAGTATATCTGAAGAACAAGAAGGTGGTGACCCGTTGGCCACAAGTCATTCACCGCAGTGATTTTTCAGAGGAGCTCAGTGACACCATCACGTTCTGAGAAGCGGGGTGTTTGGGCTTCCTGACACCCACTATTTCCACAAATGGATGCTGCGGTATTTAGAAACAATGAACAAAAATATGCCGATCAACGCTTTGAGTGGGCATAAATCATAAGCAACACGATATCAGAGCAGCTGCAACAATTCCCCACAATGGGAGGTTCTACATGAATTCCTATGTTGTTTACGCTGCAGCTTCAGAAAGGGACTACCCAGCTCTGATGCGGAGTGGGGTTTGGCCCCAAGTTAGAATCTATGAATACTATCCAGAGCTGAAGCTGGAGAATAGCATCCCTCAATTTACAAAGATCAATGATGCATTTTTCTATTTCATCATCTACCTGTTGAGGCCGAATATGACTTACGGTCGCACGACCAAGAGCATCGTGGCAGCCACTGAGAAATGGGGGGCCCTGTTCACTCAATTCCCCACGTTCACTTATCTAAGGGTGGCTAACTTCTTGGGAGAGCCAACTAGACTACCAAGGTATGCTGGGCCCAAGTTGATTCTGCTAGAGCTGTCAAGACAGCTAGTCACCTACCATGAGAAGTGCCTCAAGAGAAAGAAGGGTGGAACTCCTTTCCCCCTTACAGTGGGTAGATACACATGTCTCACTCACCACAAGGCAAAAGACATGTTTGCAGAGCTGGAGCTACTGAATCTGAAACATGACTTCCCGGCAAGGCCTACCTTGACCGAGAAATTGTCTGCCAAGGGCTAAGCTCGATCCGATCCACATCCCTCAGATCGAGGATATCTACATTGACCTATATCATGAGGTGGAGCTCAGGAGGAAGGACCATTCTCGTTTGGCCTTAGCAGAAATCATCCAATATGGGGTGGCCATCGTCCCCAAAGGCTACCAAACTACCGAAGAGGAAGTGGATCAAGTGTATCTTGACACAGGTGGGGATGATTGGCCTTTTGCGGCAATTGATAGGACTAAAGCACCTCAGACAATTGAGGAGAGGGTCAAAGAAACTCTGCGCAGAACAGAGCATTGGTGCCGAATGAACGGACTCATCTACCTCGGGGTTGATTTCACAACCTCTCCATTGGGTAACGCACCTCCTCGATCAAAACAGTAGCCTAAAGGCAAAGGAAAAAGTAAAGAGGGTGAATCCAGCACCACTCAAGAGGAAGCTCCTGCAAGTCCTCCTTCCGTTGCACCCGAACAAGTTGTAACTCTGGCTTCTCCAGAGAAAGAAGCGGAAGAAGATGTTCCAATAGGCCCATCCACTCAGGATGTCGCCACTGCTGCAACAACCGAAGTCCCTTCTGTCCCTTCTTCTTCTCCTCCTTCCCCTCCTCGAGTGACTCAAGCGACCATTCCTTTGGTCGTGTCCTCTCCCCCTTCTTCTACCATTCCTCCCGCTTCTTCGTCCATCTTCTCTTCTCTCGTGGACCTGTCCCCCTCCATTTCTTCTCTCATCTCTGAGCTCCCTTCCCTTCCTATGTCTTCCTCTTCTGCAGTATCTCTTCCTCCCGTGAACACTTCCTCGGCTTCCCTCTCGATGCCGCCTCCAAGTGTCTCCACGTTTTTCCCTTCTACTACTGCAGCTGCCCCCTTCTCTGTTCTGGTCCTTCTCCCATAAGTCCAGCCTGGATCTCCCAGCACTTAAGTCAGCAGAAAAGGAAAGTTCCCATCGCACCGATGGACTTCTCCGTGATCCCATCAAAAGGGGAAAAGAAGCAGAAGCCCGTCACACGCTTCTCTCAGAGTGCTTCGGGAGAAAGGGTAATGGAGATCGCATACCCCAATCCTCTGAAGGATAAAAAGGATCTGTCTCCGACAGATTATACAGTGACCCAAGTCACAATGGGGACGTCTTCTGAAAGCCTTCAGGGAGAGGCCCTATCTGCAGTTGACGCCCTCTGCAAGAAGCTTCAAGAAACAAAAGAAGAGAAAAGGCTATTGAAAGAGCAAAATAAACATCTGCTCCAAGCCTTACAGAAGATGGGTAGTGCACCTCCCACAACTGCCACCGAAACTCCTGAGCCTCTGAGCCAGGATAAAATTAATGAATATGCAAAAATCGGCGAGCAGGGCATGGCAGTTTCAGCTTGGAGGAGCCAAATCCTCAAGGACAGTGAAAGAGTGATCGCCAAGTTCTCTGATTTATATCTGAACATCAACAAGGTGAATAAGGAGCTCCAAGCGTTAGCAGGACCCATATCAGAAGAGCTGGACCATGCTAGGCTGCAAAGCATGAGACCTTTCAACAAATGTTCGACTATTCAGTCGAAGATTTGGTCAAGTTTGGCATTTTCGGTCATCCCAGGGCCCTCAATAAAGTCATTTCCACTCTGGATTACCGGATGGATCAACTAGAATTCGTCCTTGAAAAGATCGATAAGGTAAAGGAAGAAGCCCTGGACGCGATGCACCAAATGGAACAAATCATTCTCAACATGTCACCAGGGTTGCTTACTCCTTCCTTCACCTTAAGAAAAGTTGATGAAACCATCCAGATCTTCAAGGAGATCGTTTCACAAGGGTTGGGGCCAGAGGTCACTTTTGACGCAGAGTCCATCAATAACCTGCTGGCCTGTCGGGACTTCATCGGGTTCCTCATAGAAGCGAGAGAAAGAATATTCCAAACTCCCAAAGAAGCTCATAGACGAGCGGGAGACTTGCGAGGTGATCAGTGAGCGACACAAGGATCCTTCCCAGGATCAACTAGGGCCCATGATCAGCAAGTTCATGGAATACCAGTGCCCAATTTCACATCTCGTCACCTGAGCAACAACTGAGCAGGAGTAGGCTACCCCCTTTCGGCCGCAGGATGACGACGATGAATAACTTCTCTTTCTTCTTCTCTCTCCTTCGGCGTTCTTTCCTTTTTGTAAATATCTAGAGTATGTTGGCACAAATGATGACATCATCCATGTTGCACCATGGGATGATGTCATCCATCAAGTTGTTAAAAGTCAACATGACTTTGAGATATTTTGTAGATATTTTGTAAATAGGTGGTTGGCTCCTTTTTGCCTTCTTTTCTCTCCTTCTTCTATAAATACCCCAATACTTGTTGTATTGGGTATGAGTGAATATCTTTCAGATGAAAAATAGAAGTGAGGAGAAAAGACTTTGAGCTTTTTGTAACAGAAAGAATTATTAATACAATATTTAGACTTTGTGCTGAATACGTGTGTTATTTGCATTGGATCTTTCTTACGTTAGATCTGTGTGCTTGTTCTGTTGGATCTACTTCTGTTTTATTGTCATTTATTCATCAGTATTGCTTTGCTCATTTATGCAAGTAGGTTTGGCTCTGTTTACTACCAATCCCAAAACATAAACCCTCTGACCTTTCTGCTTTGGAATTCATTTCTTTTCTTTCTTCGGATCTGATCTTTCTCCATCCTCTCTTTCATTCCTTTCTTTTCACAGTCGGAAACACCCTATTGGGATGAGATCCCAAACCCCGAAGGTAGAATATTGTGAGACTTGCACAGATTCCTGCTGGTAGAATAGCAATAAACTAGTTTCGCTTTGTTGACTCAAAGAGGGGCTATGCCCTACACACTGTTGGCTCGTCTATCCATAGATCTGCCCAAGCAACAAATTTTGGACCAACATTTTGGGAATTTATTTGTAACTACGCTATGTGGTTATAATTAGAGTGTACATTTATTATACTAACAAATTGATTTACAAATTTTTCCTGGTGATCTTTTGTAGTGGATAAAAGTTTCACCATTTTGAGAATGCATATAGTTTGTTTCTATCCTATTTACATTTTAAAATATTGGGATAGATATGTTATTTGCATATTCACATGATTCAGTTTTGACTATATCTATTTTTGGCATGTGTGGTCTAAAAATTTTGGATTGCGATATTTATAGTAATTGATAATTTCACAGGGATAGTGGACACTAGCTAATTTTTCATGTAGTTGTCTTTTACAATGACCTATTTTAGTGGAATTAATTTTACGGTTGTAGTCATTTTTACCCTTATCACAAAAGAAAGGAACCCCATGCGTGCCACCTATCACCCAATAGATGTTGGGCACTCACCGAGGCACGCGTGGGTGCCGATTCTCTCTTTTATGTGAGTTTAGTGGGAAACATCATCTATGATTTGTGTTTAAGATATTTCAAAAGGATTTAAGACATACAAGAACCATAGAGCTCAGAACAGCCTCTAGATCCTTGCAGTCATTCCAGATGGTGTACTTAACATATTATATAACTTGTACCATAACAGAAAGAAGTACATCAGAATCCATACTGAGCATAAAATGAAAAAGAACTTATGAAAAATATGTATGCATCAGAATCATTGATATTCATATATATATAAACCGGTAACCTCATTACATCCATGGAGCCATTTACAGAATGTCACAGAGAAGCAGACCACAGTCATGCATTACAACTGGACTAATGTAACTATACTACCAAAAAGAAAATTTACAGTCCCCATACCCAATACATCCTTTCCCAAGTGCAATTACCCACTAACAAAGTTCTTGCAGTATTTCTGTCAGAGCTCTGCCCACTCTCTAAGTCTCTTCTCCTCTCCCTTTTTACTCTATAGGCGCTTGTATTTATAGCCTTTCTGGACTACCAACTCATCCTCCAAGCACCCTTAGATCTGATGCCAAGTGTCTAAAAGTGGTCCTCCATGCGAGCATGCTCTTCCAAGCCTGAGCTTTCCACTTTATACCATGATGTGCTTCTATAAGTTTCTACCACACATACTCCTTCCTTGGCCATCCTGTCACTAGGCTAACACCTTATCCATGCGTAGTCGGGTCATACTTTTCACGTGTTCTTCCTTGAACACCCAATTTAACTAAGTCCCAAACCCTTGGTTTTGTTCGTGTGTGTCGTGTGTGCCATGGACTTCCTTAAACCCCGCCTTGCATGCTTTATCCTTGCATGCCTTTCCTTACTTCGGGACCTTGTGTGCCTACACACCTTTTTTGTACTTAGTCAATATTCTAGGGCCCAACATCACCCCACACTACGCCTATTCTCCATCCATGGGAACACTTCTCTCAAAGTGAGAGAAAGAATACAATAGGATTATGCTTAGGAAAAGAATAAGGGGATGTAAGAATGGGGAAAGAAGAAAGAATGGGAAAGTGAAAGAATCACCGCAACAGATCGGGAAAATCCTTTTGCAAGTCACCTCCAATTTATTCAAGCATCAACTTCATCTTGCGCTCTCGACAGATGTTGCCGACTGAGCACTCACCCCCTCAAATTTTAATCCATCTCCTTGTGCACTCATAGTATCGTGACCTTCTCCAATTCCTTACATATATCCTCCAACACATCCATTCTTCGTGTAATGCATGGATATATCTCCTTCAACTAATTTTTGATTGAAACCCTTAAGGTTTCAATGGCCTCTGATTTCTTCTCAACCTCGACAAGGATTTTGTCTCTTTCTTCCCTATTCCCCTTGTTTTTCTCTTAGAACTCCTTTATTTCCACTTCATGAGTGGCGACCAAGGCACTTTCCTCTTTGTCTATCTCCACGCAATTTTTCGTACACTGACCTCGTAGTCCGAAGTGGCCCTTACATCAGCAAGCACTTTTTCTGTACTTTACGATGAGCACTACGATCTTCAACTTGTCTTCCTTCTCTAGGCACGTGGCCACTTCCTTTGCAGACTCCAAGGCTAGCGGTTGTCTTTCCATGGTGAAGACCCTTATTAAATCCTTGAGGAATCCGTAGGAAGATCCATACTTTTGCGTGGGTGATGCTAGGTCGAGGATGCTTTAATAGTTTGTCCTCATTGATAGATTCCACTTTCTTGTATAAAACGCTCACCTTGGTATTTTCATCCTTCAACTCCCGCTACCACTGGGTGTTGATCAAATTTTCCTATCTCAAATCCTTGGTCATCAGTAGCTAGCTCTTCCTCTTTCTTCTTGGTTCCCCTTCTAGATCCCCTGATCCTATCATTTCACCCGAAGATTCTAGCCTCTATCTCAACGGAGACTTTGTTAAGCGCAGTTGCACAGTTGTTCATCCAAGAGCTGCTGGGTATCCACCACTAGGTTATCTTCTATTGGTCCTGGCAATGTTATTATTTCCCCATGGCTTACCTCAAACTCTGGCTCATCAAGGTGGGACTCAATTTCCCATGAGATCATCTTCCTTGTCCATGGATAGGCAACCTCCTTGTCAAAAGATGACATGCCTACAATCTCCTCCGTTAGAAGTGTACTCTAGAACTATGTGTGAAACACTTTCTTAGGGTCATCAATATAACCCATCTCCGACCTTCCCCCTCTACACACCTTCCTCTCATGCGTGTACCCTTGGGTATACTTACAGTTAAAATCGGGCCTCTAGTGCTTTCGCATTCCTCTTCCATGCTCTCCTTCTCTTTGTTTAACACTGGCTCAGTGCCGCGTTCCACTTTGTCCTCCACCAGGGTCTCAATGTCCCTTATCTCCTCTTATTACGCCACCTTGGGTGCCTATTCTGTGTATAGCTGGAGCCTCTTGCTTCTACATGCTAGCCTCCTCATCTTTTCCCATGTCTTGGGCACTTCCTCCTACCTAGATATCCTTGCGCCGCACAAAAAGGAACCCTTGTTCTTCTTCTCCACCTTCCTCCTCTAAATCATGAATATTGAAAACAAGCAGCCCTTGATCTTTCCGAGGTCCTCTTCCCCACTTACTTATTCTTCACTACCATCCTTTTCTCCTATGCACTCATCCAAACTTCCAACTTCTTCCGAGGAGGTATCCTCTTCTACCCTCTTCTTCTTCCTAACCTTGAGACATTCCAGTGTAGGTGACTCTATTTCTTCTTCCTACGATGATTCCTTATCGATGGCTTTTCTAGCTCGGAGTCTTCTCTTATACTATGGGATTTTTCTTGTGTGCATACATACTAGTTCGACACTTGTCCTGGGAACCTATTACCTGTCTCTCCACCACACTTGGAATTTTCTTTTCGGCTCTTTTTCCTCCTATTTAGGTGTGGGTCTTTTCCTCCCAATTGGATCCCTGAGGTATAGATACCTCATTTTCCAGATATGTTCTCTTTTTCGATTTGGGTTTTATGCGAATGTACATGTGCGTCATGAGATCCTTCCGCAATGGGAAAATTTATGGGCCTTATCATTTGTACCTCATGTGATATGTACCACTCCATGTACACGTGCTTGCTGGGTAGACCTACTCCTTGTACATATCCCTATGGTCATGGTCTAGATTACCAAGGTCCAACTTAAACGTTTTGGACTCCTTGAACCTATTAAATCCCACTTGGAAGTATTGAGTTGTGAAGGTAAAGGGGAGCTTGCACCATGGGCTCCATGTCCCATCTAACAATTTGAATTTACCGAAATAGAACTTCGATACACATGAGTAAATTCCACTTCTCCCTAGTGGCTACTAGTAATTGTTCGAGAATTCTCCATTCTACCCGAACATGTTCCTTAGGTGCGTATACCACTTTTACAAGTGTGCCTTGTGCATTGTTGTCATAGTGTCACAAGTGTAATTCTCAAACCTTTTGGCGGGTGAGGGTTCTTTAATAGGGTACTCCCATATGAACTTATCTAATGCATCAGTACCCCGATGTCTCGAGAACATGATGGTTAGCAGCATATTTCAAAAAGGATCTGTCACCTTCCTTTATACAGGTTGATAATTTCATCCGCGATTAATGCGGAAAAATTATAGATGGTGCCCTCGAAATATTTCGCAAATGTTCAACCATGGCTTATTGACTTGGGTCCATCTCTCCTGGCCATTTAGCTTTCACACTAGGTACGTGGCCATCTTCATTCTTGGATCCTTGATGTCTACGCAACATCATAATACCTTAACCCTTTTTACATGCAAAAGCAGCGATAGTTTCCTTAATCGCTTCTTTGTCGGACCAAGTCATCCTCCAAACCATCTCCTTCATAGATGAGGCAAGTGAAATGTGAAATTAGGCGAGGATTTATGCACATCTTGCACCCTGCAAAGTGGAAATAGTCCTTATGCATGCGTGACATCATCCATTGATACGATCGCTCAAGTTTCCCAAAGTAGGGCAACTCAAAGAGTTATAGTAACCCCCTGCCTTCTCCAAATTGATCTTCATGTCATCATTATAAATGGGAAAACCCTCTAGTATCTTCTTGTTTATTGGGCACATTAACTCCAATGCCAACTACTTTTCAATTATGCTTTTCCAATGATTATAATCATTTACGAGACATGTCCCTAAGATGGGACTCCCACTCCCTCCCCAACAACATGCCATCTGGGTACTACATTTTGCATACCACTCTTCATTTTTGTGTGCTTCAATTTCTTGCTTGCTTGCCCTTTCCCTTGCCTTTCTTGGGTGTACTAGCTAGTTGCTTGGGTGCCATTATCTAGGTCTTCTTCCCACTTCAATGACTTCGTCTTACTCTATTCTTCTACTCTCTCCAACTTTAGATCTCAAACTTGTGAAGAAAATTTCTTAAACACTGTGCCCTAGTTCTTCAAACCCTAAGCTGGGATACTCCCTTCACAATACGTCTTCTCACAACTTCTCCTACGCCCTTGAAATCTCTTCCTCCTGGTTCGTAAACCTAAACTCGGTCACCCACACTTCAATCTTTCCAAATTTTTCTTCACATAGATCAGTTTTTGGAAGCCCTAGTTTGCAAAGATGTAAAAGTGCTTCGTTCTCCTTATATGCAAAGTCAAAATGAAGTGCCTCGATCCCTTTATTTATAGTTTTTCCCTTTTTGAGTATTAAGTGCTACTTCACCTACCACTGTAATTTTTTTCATTTAATGTGGATTTTTCAAACAAAGCTCGTCTTCAAGTGCTTTCCTTCACGCACCCAACTGTGGCGAAAACCCTCCAACCTTCTGGCACACAACCAATCCAACATGACAGGAGACTCTTGCATGCGTGTAACCAGCACCGAAGGCACTTCTTTTGTCCTGATTTTTTCTCTCACCTACCTCATGTTGCTTAATGCACTTTCTCCTCCTTTGTACGTGGGATCTACAAGTAGCTTTATCTTGACACCAACCATCCTTTTTCCATATTTTCTCTCCATACACCTCTTTCACCTGGGCCATTCAACTAGGATTTTTAACACAAACTTCCTTGGCACTTTAACCATGCACTCCTTCACATTACTCCACCCCACACTAAAATGATGCACGGTCCTCTATGCACTCATAGATTCTCAAAAAGTAGTAATAAGGTTACCAACACCCAAGGTGCAAAACAAAATAGCAACACAAAAGGGAAACACAATAAAAGAAATGCATAAAGGAAAATTGTAAACTAATGACAAAACTACCTTATTTACAAACACCAAGAAGACTTATTTATAGTAGGGCTTCAACCTACTCCCATTGAAGTGTCTAGGAAAATTCTTCCCATCCAACACTTTGTAAGCGGCACATGCTCGAATCAAGGATGTATGAGATTGTGTAAGGACCCAACCAATGGAATTTCAACTTCCCAGGATGGCACAAAAATTTAGAATCATAAAGTAAGACCATCTGCCCAACCTCAAACTTCTTGTTTCTTATGTGGTGATCATGCCAAGCCTTCTGCTTTGCTTTCTCTACTATTTGGCTCCACATGACAAGTGATCATCTCTCATCTAGCTTCATTAACTCATCAATTCTTTCTTCCAACACTTTCTCATCAGCCAAATCTCCCGCTCGTGCTTATTCACGAGAGAAGGTAACATGAATTCAATGGAAGAACACTTCCCGCGTCAAACACCAACTAAAATGGTGTGGCTTTGTTCAACCTTTTATAATTTGTCCTGTAAGCCCATAATATTGCTGATACTTTTTCATCCCAGTCTTGTCTTCCGACATCACAAATTTTGGTCAGGGTATGACTCAGTATTTTGTTGAATGCTTCTATGATTACAATTGCTTGTGGGTGATAGGGTATAGTCTTGTGATGAGCCAACATGAACATAACTAACATGATCCTTATGGTCTCATTCAAGAAATGTGTACCCCTATCACTGGTTAAACTCAAAGGACATTCATACCTCATGATAATGTTCTCCCATAAAAATCTTTCCACTATGGCTATTGTTTAGTCTTTAGTTGGGGCTGCCTCCACTCACCTTGTCGGATAATCCATGTAAGTGATGACATAACGTGACCCAGTCCTATGTGTCGTTGGTGCAATAGGGCCTATAAAGTCTATTGCCCACTTTTCAAAAGGCTCCATGCTAAGTATAGGGCGTAAAGGCATTTCATCTCTCTTTCTAGGTTTCCCAATGCACTCGACAATGGTCACACACTTTACAATCCTTGTCATGGGGTTTCCCACCACAAACCTACCATTAATATCTTACGCACGGTGGCATCACATACATAATTCCCACCCATACTTCCTCTATGTGCTTCCTCCGTGATGGTGAGGTGCTCATGTTCTAATACACACTTGCGCAAAAATTCATCATGTCCCAACTTATACAAGTCTCCACTGATCAACATGTAGGGCGTGGCGCATATGGCTAGTTACTTATTCTCTAACACCTTCATTCCTTCCGGCACCACACCTTCCTTTAAAAATACCGTAATCTCCTCCAAATTCAAGGGTGTGTCATAACCTAAATAGTTGTGTGTGTCCGGCATTTTCTCCTCAATACTCTACATGTCCTCCCCTGAATCAATTCTTGACAGATGATCAGTCCATAATTGCTTTTCCCGGGCTTCACTACGGTGGTGAACTCAAACTCTTGAAAAAACAACACCCTTGACATATGTGCCCCTACTGAGAATGGGTTTGTTCAACAAATAATTTATTGGCATGTGCTCAGTGTAAAACACAAAGGGTGTTGCTAGCAGATACTATCGAACTTAAAAGTGCGTAGATCATTGACATTTCCTTGCACTCAATCATGGTGTAATTCTTCTCTTACGGTGTCAACTTCCTACTTGAAAAACATAGAGGATGTTCAATAATTCCTTCACTGGTTGTGCAACACTTTGCTCCAATAGTGGTTCCTAAGGCATCTATATGGACATGGAAGGGCTTGTCGAGAGGAAAATGTAATATAGGTGTTTCACTCGGAAATGTTTCGTTCCTTTTTAGAAGCAGATAAGGTTAGGGGCTAGGAGGAATACATGTAGAATGTCGAGATGGTGTGCGCGTACCGTAGAGAAAGATCAGATTGATTTGCGAAGAACTCCTTTTTGTCTTAGAAGGACTACTGCAAATAAGAACACAAGACCACAAGATTTTGATTAAACAATAAATGAGGAAGCGCCTTGGGCCCGGAAATATAAAACTTCCTTTCGAAGGTGGTCGGTTTCCTGCTAATATGAATTAACACAAAAGGCTGTAAAATATCAATTAAGTTGTTTCGTTGAACCAGGTAGGGAAAAGGTGTTTGGTTTTGATCAGAGGAACCAATGCCGATTACTGATAACCGATGCCGGTTACCGATAACCGATACCGGTGGGTTATAGGATCTTCTTGGTAGCTATGGTGTTTGTAAGGCTGGTTTATGGATGATATTAGGAAATGAGATGATGAGGGTAAAGGAATGCAGTTAGATGCAATGGCACATTGGGTAGTGGACTCGAAAGCATTTAGGAGATTTGAGATTCAAGAAACATAAGAAATGTTATAACAGAGGACATGCAAGATGTGACTTACTGGTTTTGACCAAGATGCAAGTTGATCTCCTTTGCTGTAAACACTTCTGGTATTTCCACTCGTCTCTGCTCGGTCAAGTGAAGATCTGGACTCTGTTTCTCGCTCCCAATGCTCTCTGTTGATCCAGAAATCCTTGGTGATCCCAAAATGAAATTCGATTGATTTTTGATCCGTTGTTTTGGTTTGGGAGTCCATTTCTGAGGAACCGATGGCGGTTGCGTAACCGACGGCGGTCGAGTAGGAACCGGCATCGGTAAGGAAAAAGTAGGCTATTTTTAGTAAAATCGCCCACCTTCCCTGCTTTTCTCCCGAGAGATCAGCTGCGGGCTTGGTCAAGTGACTAGAAGGTCGGTTTTGGGTGCGAGAAAGGGGTCATTAGTTATGGGTGTAGGTGTAGACCAAGTTTTAGGTTTTAATTAGGTTAGTTTAGGATTAGGGCTAGGTCATGATGAGGTGGCAAAATGAGGTGGCAGGTGAGGTGATGGGGATTTATCAATTACAAGGTAATTAATAAATAATTGTGTAAAGTTTAGGTAATGAGGTTAGGTTGCGAAATGGGATGCGGGTCACAAGGGGTCGTAAGACATGAATTTGGTGTCTACATTAGCCCCTTATTGTCGTGTAGCTTGTTGTAAAAAGTGTGTGGACAATAATATGAAGTGGTTTCTCATGTTAAGGATATAGGTAATCCCCCTCAAATCTATCACGAGATGGAGTGAGCGGGAAATCGGGGATAGGGTTGATAAAGGGTACATGTTGTAGAGAGGATGGTAAGGTGGTGGGGTAGGTCCGAGAAGCGAGATGCATGTTGAAATGCAATAATACGACTAGGGTACATGATTTGATGAGCAAACCAGCGATGTATAGGCAAAGGTCGATAGTTTATCCAAACAAGGGTGATATAATCCTGGTATCCAAGGCATAGGAAGTAGCTCCAGGGTATATAACAGGTAAGGTACAGGAACGTTTAGGCATGTTCGGTAGTACCAAATGGTTAGTTTGGTTGAGATAAACGTCACGGTCTAGGTCTAGGCAAAGTTGGTCGACAGATCAAGTCAAGGACCCTAATCATGCTAAAACATGAGCAGTGAGCTCGATTGAACAAAAAGGTACATGATGGATGGATAAAAATAAAATGTTGATTGTGGGTATGGTATTGAAGTGATACGGTCGTGGGTCGGGCCAAGTTGGGGTGCGGCCTTGGGTCGGGCCGGATGGGTAGGGTGAGGCCTTGGGTCGGGCCAAATAGGTTAGGGCGAGGCCTTGGGTCGGGCCAAATGGGTAGGTTAAGGCCTTGGGTCGGGCCAAATAGGTAGGTTGAGGCCGTGGGTCGGGCCGAATAGGTAGGTTGAGGCCTTGGGTCGGGCCAAATAGGTAGGCGAGGCCTTAGGTCGGGCCAAATAGGTAGGGTGAGGCCTTGGGTCGGGCCAAATAGGTAGGTTGAGGCCTTGGGTCGGGCCAAATAGGTAGGGCGAGGCCTTGGGTCGGGCCAAATAGGTAGGTTGAGGCCGTGGGTCGGGCCGAATAGGTAGGTTGAGGCCTTGGGTCGGGCCAAATGGGTAGGTTGAGGCCTTGGGTCGGGCCAAGTGGTTAGGGTGAGGCCTTGGGTCGGGCCAAATAGGTAGGTTGAGGCCTTGGGTCGGGCCAAATGGGTAGGTTGAGGCCTTGGGTCGGGCCAAATGGGTAGGTTGAGCCCTTGGGTCGGGCCAAATAGGTAGGTTGAGGCCTTGGGGTCGGGCCGAATGGGTAGGTTGAGGCCTTGGGTCGGGCCAAATGGGTAGGGTGAGGCCTTAGGTCGAGCCAAATAGGTAGAGGTAGGAGGCCTTAGGTCGGGCCAAATAGGTAGGGCGAGGCCTTGGGTCGGGCCAAATAGGTAAACAAATGGTGTTTCGGCCGGGGTGGATATAGGCGATATGTGGTTAAAAAGGGGCAAATGGTAAATAGGGGCAAAAATAAAATTGGGGGAAAGTTGGAGGACAAAGCTAGGGGTGGCGACTTAAGTTCTAATTTTGAGAGCCATGCAAGAAGTTAAATACGAGAACGTGACGCTTTTCCCACCACGAGACAGGTAATTGCATGAGAAATTTGAGTGATAAGGAGAAAAGAGACAGGAAGGTGATTGTGATCGAGATTCATTAAGTTGTTTAAAGGCGAGGTTTGAAAAAAGGTGGTAATGGAAAATGGCAGGGACGAGAAACATCCGTGAAGCAGAGGCGGGGACAAGAGGAAGACAAGGGCCACCTCTAAGCTACCGAAAAACCAAGAGGTAACGTTTTGTTTGTGATTTGACTCTTTGCATGTTTTGTGAATAAGATGGGGGAGAGTAGGTGGGTAGATATGAGAAAGAAAACATGATAACAAGGGTTGCAGGTGAGGTAAGTGTTACGGGGTAGGCAATCAGGGGTTTCGGGTATGTTTGTATGTATAAAAAGGAATAAGCGAGCAAATTATTGTCGTAGGTGGTTGTTTTTAGGGAAGGTGTATGTAATTGACGATAAATGGCCGGTAGCGGTTAGGAGAACCCGTATCGGTCACTGAGCCGATACCCTGGATTCTTTGGAGGAATTTCGAGAATGTTTGAAAAACTCGACGGATTGAATGGTTGTTTGTTGTTTTGGTGTATGCAGGGGTTGGGGGGTTGAGGATGAATGATAGTGTGGGTATTTGTCACGAATCCGAGCGGATGTAACACGGCGGAATGGACATTGATAAATCGTTTGGGGTTAAGTGGAATCCGTTATTATTCACGAATCGCACTTAACCATGGTATGTTACTGAGCGTTGATTGAGAGATGGAATCCCAGAGACAAATACCTTTTATAGAGGCCAGCGATAGGGAGATGGCAGAACATTGGAAGATGTGTTCGTATTTTGAGACTCCTATTACAGGAGAACCAAAGATATCGTGCACTACCTAGCGGCACGGGGAGCGATAACCGCAGTATTTGGTCCATACGCACGAGATTTGACACAGCGAGGTTTATCATTTACATATGGGGTAATGTATGCAGCACATCCTGAGGAGACAAGGTTAGCAGTAATATTAATGATAGCGGTAGGGTATTATGCATTACCGAGGATGGGGGGAAGATTTCTAAAGGCATTGATGTGTGTTATCACGGGAGATGATAGAAAGGAACGTGACTTTTGCATGGGCACTGCATATTTGGCGGAGTTATACAGGGGTTTATGGGCTTGTAGGTGAAATCACGGGACGACACTTGGATTGCTCATACTTATTACCTTTGTTGGGCCTATGAGCACATTGTTTGTGTTCGACCGACCCGGTGAGGCCGATCCATCCAGGCGAGAGAGAGGGAGTACGAGAGGTTGGGATTGGGCGCATGGTCCGCAGGCGGGTCGAGAAAGAACAAGAGGCAAGATCCCGAGCCGTGACGGGTGACATTGAGTATTACAGGTAGGTATGGGAAAGGGTGGCGATTGCGGATATCTTTGAGGCCTTACGGGAACTATGTGGTAACCGAGAACATAGGCGAGGAGTTGAGGGTGTAGAGCGATTGAGGTGGATCGCGGGGCACGGGCCGAGTGAATATGAGAGGATTCCTATAGATCGCGTGCGGCGACAATTTGGATTTGTGCGGGACATACCGCAGCTTATAGACCATATATGAGGATCGGCCAGGCAAAGCATTCTCACCTCCCGGCCAACACCTCCGAGAAGGCCCGAGGAGATAGCGGCCGATCGCAGATGTAATGGATGCCGGAATGACAGAGGCCTATAGGTTATGGTGGGTAGAGAGCTGCGAGGTAGGTGTACGTGATCGCACGCGACATGGGGCTGTGATTACAAGAGAGAGGATTTCTGCGGCGTTTGGTTCAGCAGCTCCAAACGCGGAGTGAATGAGACAAGAGGATTGTTAGTGGTTGCGGAGTCACGGGCGGAGAGACTAGAGGCTGGAGTCCTCCATGTGAGAGGGCGTATTCATATGTTACGAGGAGAGATTGGCGAGATCGGTGGGGGTACCCGATAGCCGTGGTAGTACATTGAGGACGAGAGATCTGGCGAGAGGGTCGACGATCACGATCATCACCTAGTTCGGGATGAGGCGTGAGGGTCTAAATAAATGTTAGCAAGGTATAAGAATAAATAAGCGTACCGACCCGCATGTCGATGATAGAGAAGATGTATTGGTTTAACATCTAAATAAAACAAGATATGTATGTTGATTTGAGTTATAATAATAAGAATGTTTGCGTTGTGATTTTTGGTGTTTTGAAAAAGGATAAAGAGGAATGTGATTAAATAGAAATACACAAAAATATTTATATTTACCACACATGATAAGTTCTGGTAGGGGATGGTCGAGCTAACCTTGGGAGACCCCATGTCTCCGAAGTGTCTTGCCTACATAGCCCATTGCACAAAGTAAGGAGGGCCTCGAGACCGATGTAGTTCTCCCTTAGGACCAGGGAGAGGTGAATTTAGGCAATTTGGTTGTGGTTAGGCAATTTGTCGTTTGGTAAAAATTTGATGTTGGTAGGGTAATGTTGTTGGTGTTGGTAGGATAATGTTGTTGGTGTTGGTAGGATAATGTTGTTGGTGTAGGTATAGGTGAAGCAAAAGTTAGCATACCCAAGTAGTAGGGAATCGTGTCCTGATTAAGATCAACACACAATCCTAGATGTGAGGCAAAGCGGAAAGAGTGCTCCGTAGGTGAAAAGAGCTAAACAAACCACATATTAATGTAGGAGGAGCTTGAATCCCTAGGTACCGTGCATAGGTGAGAAGTCAATAGGTGAAAAGAGTTGTATGATCATAATATATCGAGTGTACGTTATCGTCCCTTGAGTTGAAACAAATGGTGAGGTGAGGTGGATGATATAGTGAGGTACGAGAGAACTTGTTACAAAGTGAGTGTTACGACAAAAGAGAACCTACCCTAAATAGACAAGTCCATGACCCAAAAGGTTCTTTTGAATGAGGCTTTTATTTGGTGAATGTAGACTGATCGATGCGGGGAAGTCTATAAGGGATATTGATTGTACTATTCTTGAGGTCTTCACGAAGCTGATCAATGCAAGAAGCTTTTGATAAAGGTGACTGTGTATAGCTGTCCTTCGGGAGCGATCTATTTATAGTAGCTTGAGAGATATGATTTTAGTGCATAGTTGTCCTTCTTGGGGAGCGATATATTTATAATAAAGCAATAGTTTGGCATATAGCTGTCCTTCAAGGGAGCAGTCTATATTTAATTTAGATGACTAGATGTTCTTTTGGCGTGAAGCATCTAGTTTAGTAGGAAGTTTGACTCAAGAAAATCCCATAAGAATACGGCTTATTTTAATACTTTGAAGTCATGGACTAGACTAAAAAGGGGAAGGCATCATCAAGGGGAGGTGAGGAGTGATTTTGATTTTATTTTGAGATATAGAAAACAAAGTGTATGTAGCGGTAAATGAGCTCAAGGGACGAGCAGTAGGTAGATAAGAAGTGATATAACACTAGATTCAACAGTAGAATGGTCGAAGATGCAAGGCATTAAGGGGTTCGAGCTCGGAGTTTACGTTAAGCGAAGCTAAGCGATAAGTGCACGATCCATAGTGTGAGTGATTATATAAGGCCCAATCCAATTGGGAGCAAATTTTCCACGTTTGCTCTTTTCTAGTTTGGTGACATGTTGATTCTCTTTGAGGACAAGATCACCAACCTTAAAGATACGCTCATGAAGTCGCTTATCATAAGCACGCTTGATGCGTTTTTGATAGATTTGGAGGTGATCAAGAGTGTAAGAGGCGGCGTTCGTCAAGAAGCTCTAATTGGGCTAACCGCTCTTGGCGGAAATCATCGTTGGTGAGAATATCTGAAGAGATATTCTAAGGGAGGGTATTTGTATTTCGAGAGGCAAAATAGCCTCGGTACCGTATACCAAAGAAAAAGGTGTGGCATTAGTAGAGGTACGAATGCTAGTACGATAAGCCCAAAGGGCAAAGGGAATGTGATCGTGCCAATTTCTTCCGGATTCATTGACAACTTTCATGAGGATTTTGGTTAGGGTTTTATTAGAAGATTCAGCCTGACCATTGGCCTGCGGATAGTAAGGCGATGAGAAACTAAGTTTGATACCAAAGTTGTCACAAAGGTCTTGTAACAACTTGTTTTTGAAAGATTTACCATTATCTGTTATTAGGCGATGAGGAATACCAAAACGACAGATAATGTGATGGTTAATGAATTCGACAATTTTTTCTTTTTTGATTGAAATGAGTGGAATGGCCTCTACCCATTTTGTGTAATATTCGGTTGCTGTGATTATCCAACGGTGACGTTGTGAAGAGGTTGGGTGAATCTCACCAATAAGGTCTAAACCCCATTGTGAGAAAGGCCAAAGATCTCGTGCGACCTGCAGCGGATGGCTAGGAGTATGTTGAAGGTTGGCATGTTGTTGACACATAACACAACGCTTAACATATTCGTAGCAGTCGTTATTGAGAGTAGGCCAATAATAACCTAGGCGAAGGATTCGTTTAGCCACGGCAAGGCCACTAAAATGTCCACCACAAATCCCATCATGGACTTGTTGGATGGTATAGGTGACCTCCGCGCCGGTTAGACAGCGAAGGAGGATGCCATCAAAGCCACGTTTATAGAGGAGTCCTCCCATGACAACATAACGCGAAACACTTTTAAGAAAAGCACGTTTTCCGTTACTAGTAAGGTCAGGTGGGAGAACAGAGATCGTAAGGTAGTCGTGAAATTGGTGGTACCAGGTATCCTACAAATTAGTAGACACAGTATTTATCATACAAACTACCGGGGTTGAATAGGATGGGGCAAAAAGTTGTTGGACCACGACGAATAATTCAGAGTCAGTTGGCGCGGCGGGAATTTGCGAGGCTAAGCAAGCCATAGTATCCGCAAATTTGTTAGTGGAGCGGGGAATGGTTTGGATAGAATAGTGAGTAAATAAGGCTAGAAGTGACTCCACGTGGTGTTTGTACTTCTGAAGTTCCTCATTTTTACATTGGTAGATGCCCATAACTTGATTGACTACCAATTGAGAGTCACCAAAGATATTGATAGATTTGATGCCTAAGTGTATCATAACTTGGAGACCCAGAACAAGGGCCTCGTATTCTGTTGTATTATTAGTGCAGGGGAAATCAAGCCGGAATGAAAGAGGCATAGGTTTAGCATCAAGAGGGATGAGAACAACGCCGGCTCCTCCGCCGCGCTGGCATTTAGATCCATCGAAGAAGAGGGTCATTTGATACGACTCTTCCCCGAGTGAAAGAGTGGCGATGAGTTCGTCGGGGAATGTAAAATTGGTAAATTGTTCCCCAGGTAAAGGGGCCTCCGCAAGTTGGTCTGCAAGAGTTTGTCCTTTGATTGACTTCTGTTGTATAAACTCAAGGTCAAGGTCGGCGAGGAGCATGAGCCATCGAGCGATGCATTGGTTTAGATGTGGTTTGGCGTACATATAATGAATGGGGTCCGTGTTGGTGATGACAAAAGTTTTGTGATTCAGGAGGTAATGTCGGAGTTTGGTGGCTACGAATGATAGGGCTAGGCACAATTTTTCTACATGTGTATACCTAGTCTCGTACTCCACGAGGGTATGACTTATATAATAAACGGCTGTTCTCGGCGTGCCGAGTCCCGATGTGCGAGCATAGCTCCTATAGCATGGTCAGTGGCGGAAAGATAAAGGTAGAAAGGGCGGTCGTCCTGGGGTGGGATAAGCACGGGTGGCTGTAAGAGATAAGTTTTTAGAGCTTCGAAGGCTTGGTGACACTCCTCACTCCATTGAAAGGCAACGTCCTTTTTTAGAAGGTGATGAAAAGGGTGACATCGATCCGAGAGTTGGGAGATGAAACGCCGGATGGATTGAAGTTTACCCTGCAAACTACGCAATTGTTTGAGGTTCTTGGGTGGGGGCATTTCTAGGATAGCTTTTACTTTAGATGGATCGACCTCAATGCCACGCAAAGAGACGATAAAACCAAGAAGTTTTCCGAAAGGACACCAAAGACACATTTCTTTGGTTGAAGACGGACAGAATATTGCAACAGGCGATCGAAAATAATGGTTAAAACATCGAGATGTTCACTGCGATGTTTAGACTTGCCAAGAAGATCGTCGACGTAATCTTCAAGGATAGTGTGCATAATGTCATGAAAAATGTAGGTCATAGCCCGCTGATAGGTTGCACCAGCATTCTTAAGGCCAAACGGCATGACACGATAACAGAAGGTTCCCCAAGGAGTTATGAAAGCGGTCTTATGTTGATCGGCGGGTGCGACCAAAATTTGGTTGTATCCTGAAAAGCCATCCATGAGAGAAAGCATTTCATGGCCCGCAGTGAGATCAACAAGTTGATCAATACTGGGTAGGGGAAAGTCATCCTTAGGGCAAGCAAGGTTAAGATCCGGAAATCCGTGCATATCCGAAGTCCCCCCGTCACTTTCGTGACAGGTACGATGTTAGAAATCCATTGAGGATATTCAATAGGCAGAATGAAGGAAACAGAAAGGAGTCGTTGGAGCTCCTCTTTGACCAAGAGGGTAATGCGTGGATGCATTTTCTCAATTTTGTTTGAATTGGTTTGGAATCGGGGTTTAGGGTGATGTTATGGATGGCAATGGTAGGATCAATTCCTGGCATGTCCGCGTAGGACCAAGCGAAAGCTTGGTTGTGGGTACGGAGAAAGGTAGTAAAGGCAGCTTGTTCTGATGTGTTAAGGGATTGTCCAATCTTCACAATGTGAGGATCCTCCTCCGTGTGGATGTTGATTTCAATAGTAGACTCGTTCAACATGGTTTGAGTTTCAGATGGTAAGGCGCGTTGAAGATAGGAGTCGTCCGCCCCAAGGTAAGTGAGGATGGAGTCGTCATCCTGGCACTCAACAACATTAATCGAAGGCGAATCCTCTTCGATCATGTCTGGATACAGAAGGGGAAGAGAAGATGGGTCCTCATTATCGCGTTGATAAGTGAGAGGACCTATGAAGATGGCATTTATGAAAAAAAAAAGTTAGGAGGGATAGATTCAGGGTCCATCGATTCTGTGGGTGATGATGGCAAAGTGGGTGATGATGGTTCGGTAGGGGTGACGTTGTCTTCTTCCAGAATACAGCTGACACGAGGTGTCTCCTGTGTAGGTGTTTCAGGAAAACCGAGACCACTGCGATCATTATGTTTGCGTGTGGTGATGGGGATGAGCGTATGTCGGCCTTGTTCATAAAGACCAAAACCAAAGCCTTTCCAAGCACAATGAGTCAAGAAGGTGAGGGCGAAGCGACGATTTGTCAGGTATTGAAAATCAGATTGGAAGGGGACCACACCAAGAGGAGGTTCAGGGGTAATGGAAGATGCGTCAACACCCCCATATGTTAGGTTGGTGCGGCAATGGGGTGGTCCGTAAGAGATTACTTCCCCCACGCGACGGTCGTAGGTGGGATGTGCATGTAATTTTTCGTACTCTGCTGGGGTAGGGAAAGAACTAACGTTATATAGGTGGTACTCCCCCAGCGTAAGGCGTTGAAAAACATCTACTAAGGGGTCGGAGGTTGGGATGTTAGCTGCGGGAAGGGAAGTGGTTTTTGCGACGGTGGTTTCATCAGTTGAAGGCGTAGGTGCAGTTGAGGTGGATGGTTGAGGTACATTTGAAGAGGATGGTTGGGTTGAATGTATGGGTGTCTTGATTGGTATAAGCACATCGTTAGGATGATATAACATATTGCAGGTTTTAAAGGGAGGAGGATCAGCTTTTACGGTGTAGGACTTCCCCTCGTACTCAAATTTTATGCATCTATGTAATGTTGAGGGAACGCATCCCATGGCCCGGATCCAAGGACGACCCAGCAATATATTATATTGGAACTCTCCCTCAAGGACATAGAAGAGTTCGGGTAAAGTACGCGGTCCTACACGAATGTTGAGGATCACGGTGCCTAAGGTAGAGGTAATAGCGTCATTGAATGACCGCAACATGATGGGGTTGGTACACATGCAACTAGCTAGGGATATTCATTTGTTGGAAGGCTTTTGAAGAGATGATGTTTAGGCTGGCGCCCCGTCAATCATAACACGACGTACCCGAATGTCCCGGACGTAAGCTGAGATGAAAAGGGCAGGGTCAGGATCTTCTACACCAAAGTCGATAATTTCGTCTTCGGAGAAACTGACAGCAGCAGCTTGCTGTACAGAGACGGAAGTGGTGGGGGAGATGGATTGTTTGGTGAGAGAGGCAACGTGATTGGGTGTTAGAATGGAGGCAACGGGCAGGGTTTCATTAGGTAAGACCTCGATCCCTTGAAGAATTTCAACGAGAGCTTGTCGATGAGATTCAGAAGTCTGAATGAGATCATATAGTGTCATTTTTACGGGCGATTGATGAAGCTGTTTGATCATAGTTCGGTGGGCAACTCCATTAGAGACGGGATAGGCGGGTCCGCGAATAACCACTTTAGGTGGTGGTGCAATCGGGATGGTTGAAGGAGAAAGAGATGTCACAGTGTGTTTTCTTTCGCTTTCCCAGTGTTTTTACGCCTCAGTAGCGACACTAATCATATTAATCTCGTAGACCTGAGATGAGGAAGATGGTTGGGATAAATCATGGTTTTCAAGAGGTGGGGTTGTAATAATGATAGATCTTGGTGAGGCGGGGACAGATGGTAGAGGAGAGGGAATTGAAGCTAAAGGTCTCTCCCTTCGTAAGTTGTCTTTCTTAACCTTTCTATCTGGGAGAGGTGACTGACGAAGGATGGTTTTTAAAGCTTTGCATCCCTCCACATCATGTCCTGGTGTGCGGTGATAGGCGCAGATTTTAGACTCATCATAACTTATCGGTCGAGGTTTAGACGGGTCATAAGGTCTAAGTGGGGGTAGGGAAATGGTCGCATTCTCCACCAACATAGCAAGAATTTTGGCGTAAGATCCTTTGAGTGGGTCAAAATCGGAGGAGGATGAGGGTATTGGTTGTGCGGGTTTTGGTAATGTTTGGGCGTGGTTGGTTCGTATAGGTTTTGGTAATGTTTGGGCGTGGTTGGTTCGTACGGGTGGTGGTTTAGCCGAGGGGTGTTGACACGTGGTTTCTTTGGCATAGAAGTTACATTCGGCTGGTTAGATGATGAGGCTACAGATGACGTGGTAGCGGGAAACAACCACGGAGAAAGGGGAGTGATAGAAAATAAATCCTTTGATGATGGGATTGGTTTAGGGTTGATAGGTGGACAGGATACGCGGGGTAACGATGTTGTTATACCCTTTGATCTCTGTATAGGTGTAGAAGGCGTAGGTCGTTTTGAAGAAAACGCAGGAGGTATGATATATTGATGTAAGGTGGAGGGATGAGGTCCCAATATGGAAAGTGGGTATGACGATGAGGGTTTTGTTTGTGAGAGAGGCACGGATTGAGTTTGTCTCCTAGGTGGCGGGGCGGATTTATTTTTGGATAAATCAAGCCGCTTAGGTGGGTGTGTTAGACTGGGCATTGGTGAGGTCCCAAGCGTAGGGGAAGATTTGGCTAAGTTAATAGAAGTGGACGGGGCATTTGGTAGAGGTGAGGGGGGTGAAGGTGAGAACATGGGCATTTTAAGCTTCTGTAAGCACTTCGGGTATATGGTGGAGGCCTCAGAATCGGTCATTTGCATTTGAGTAGAATATGGCGTACTCAAACGTTCCCATAGGATTCGTCTATCTTCTGGAGAATGACAGTCTTCAGGTTTGAATTGTAAATTTGGTATGGAAGAGAGGTAGGTTGTGATTCCAGTCCACTGTGGGCGTGATACAGGGGGTAGATGAGGTACTGTATCAATAGATATTAAAAGGTCGACCGGTTGTTGAAAAGATTTAGGCGATGAAGGACTAATAGGTAGGAGGGCGTGTTTGAGAGGATCTGTTATGGTTAAAGAATTTGGTGATGTTGGTGTAGGAGATTTCTCTTCTAAGGATGTAAAAAGGAGTGGCGAGCCTTCCTCTTGTGTAGCAAGAGCAAAAGTAGAAGGGACGTTTGGGAAATAGATAAATTAGATAACATTCGTTCGCAGTCTTGTAGGGATGTGGTATAAGAAGACTCATTGATGGGAAGAGAAGTCTGGGCAGTTAACTCCTTTATAGGTAAAGGAATGATTTCGCTTTGGCTTGATGGTGGTAAAGGAGGTTCGGGCTCCCGTGTTAGTGAAGAGGCTTGATTCAAAATTTTCTCGATAGAGGCTTTTGGCTGGGTATCGAAGACTGCATGGATCTCATGAACACTCTCCTCGGCTAAGATATCCTGGTTTGTGTTACTGTTGGGAGAGTGATTCGGGAATGGCTTGTTGAAGATTTTCAAATTTCGGTTGGCAGGGGCGTTAGGATTATCGAGGGCTATATCCCCGCATCAACCATTTCCTGCACTATGTTTTTCAACATCTTGCAGTTTTCATGACTGTGTCCCTTCACACGGTGGAAGTTACAGAAGTCATTTTCTTTGTACCAGGAAGGTATGGCGCGAGTGGAATCAAATCCGGAATGAGGTTTAACAGGAGGTAAGGTAATGGCTCCTGCTTTGAGCAGTTTTTCCAATATCACACCATATGTCTCCCCCAAGGGAGTGTAGTTGATGGGTTCCGCTTTATACTTATAAGTGGTTTTTGGCGGGGTATTGGACGGTGGTTGGGATTTGACCATCACCGCGTGGACAGCTCCTTTTGATTTAGAAGAAGTGGACGCGTGAGGAGTGGTGGTATTTGGTTTATTGGTAGAATCAGGAGTTCGGAAAGTGGAGTTTTTGTTGTGCAACCGCAATTTCTCTTCCTCTAAGGCTCGAATTTCTAATTTTCGAGCCATAGTAAAGGCCTCGTCGAATGTACGAAAAGTTTGAATTTGGAGGGTAGGGGAGATGTGCTTAGCGAGGCCCGCGTAAACTTGATTCGATAATTTCGGTTTGAGGCAAGGCATACGTAAGTTGGTTGATAAGGCCCGCCATCGTCAACGAAATCTGCGATAGATTCGTCCTCAAATTGTCGGATGGCATAGAGGTCGGTGATAGATACTTTCTTGGCAATGTTAATGGAGAAATGATCCAAGAAAGATTGGGCTAGTTGGTTAAAAGAGAAGATTGAGTGTTGGGTTAAAGCAAGTATACCACTCAAGGCGGTCTGATAAGGACATGGGAAAGGTGCGGAGTAACAGGCATCATCATGAGCAATCAAATAACAAGCATGTCTAAATGATCGCAAGTGTTGTTGAGGATCCTCTTTACTATTAAAACGAGTAAATTTCGGCAACTCCCATTGAGGAGGATATGAATGAAGGGGGACAGAAGGGTGAATGGGCTCCCGACAAACTTGCTCGTATGTCAAGGCGCTACGACTTCCTGAAACAGAAGCCTCCAGGTTTTGCATTTTGTCCATCATTTGTTTAATTAAGTCAGTGGTTGGATGAGATGATGGTGTGGTTGTGGTGAATGGAGGCAGATTGGACCAAGGACCACCACTAGACACTGGTGGGGTTAAGTGTTGATAAGGTGTGGAGGATGAATATGTTGAGGCGACTGAATAGGGGTGTCCTATATGTAACATCCTCATTTTTAACTTTAGAACAAGTGAATTTTTAATTTTTTTGATAATTGCATCTTGGTTCTAAATACATAATTTAGAACTCACAATTCAAATAACCATTCATATAACAAGCAACCATATGCATTTATGTAATGACTCGGAGTACTTCCGATCTATTCATTCCATGACTCGGTAATCTACCGATCTATTCATGAGTAATAAGAGTCGGTGTTTTTATTTAACACATCACTCTTGCGGTTCTCTTCCTAACTGGGAATTCGAATGCTCTGTCAAGGAATCTAATCTGAATAACTGTTACCATTATTCATCGGCATCTCATCCCTTAGACTAGGTGAATCAGGACAACGCAATCAGCAGCTTGCGATACTTTGGCCAAAGATTTGAAACATACTGTTCATGTCTCGTATTCCTTAACGGCATACTCGTCGATAACGGAATACGCCCTTCACCCCATTCATATGTTATATAGAATGTCTTATACTGATTACTGTCAGTCCTTTCTTTCACAGCTGAATCACTCGGAGGCAGATTAACAAGGTGATAATGTTATATGGATGCCTACGAGGATTAGGGATATGATGACATACTGGTTCAACCTTGCAGTTCAACCAGTGTGTCATGACACCCCAAATCTTCGAGGCAGTCATATAACATGACCACGTTCTTAATCGGTCCCTGGGTAACTCGTGCGAAATCAAGTGTAAATCTCAACGATCAATGCAAGGGGTGTCGCCATAAGTCACCTGCATTGTTGTAACTTCGAGAAGATCCTAATCTTCTCGGAGGTACAGCCCTGCAGTCGACTTTATGCCGTCAACCTTTAGATCCGCCTCGAGAAGATCTACCCAAAACAAGCGTTACGCACTAGAGTTTAAATTACTTCTTAAGACTTTTCCCTAAGGTTAGCCTTTGCAAATCCCTGGATTCATTTTCTTAAGACGACCCTCCTCTATTATTCCATTACTTGGTAGAGGTATTATGGCCTAGTTTCTATCAAGGAGTCATTAGAATACATCTGATTCTAAGCAACAGATTCAGACAATATCTCATAACCTATGCTTGAGATTGCCACCTGAAACTCCATTGATTGCCTATCAGTTCTCTTAACTGAATTCATATCATACCTTTCATTTTAAAGCTATGAATGATTAAGAATCCAATCTACTATTGTCCTATTATACTTAGGACTAGGGATTAGTAATTCAATCCAACTTGTTTAGCGTTATCTTTTAGGCTCAATTTTTAACCTATCTTCTAGAGAGACAATATTTAAGTTACAATATTGCATTATCCAGATCAAATTAGAACTACTAAATACTCATAAGAATTTAGTCTAATTACTTACAAGCTTTCATTGTCAATCACAAAAGCATCCATATTATACAAAGATAACTATGCCTCTTCGTTACGTAAACCGAAGAAGTTCATCATTCATAATAGAATACAACACATAAGTATCAAACACTTATTTTCATTCCTTTCGAAACTCGTACAATTACATTTTATGCAACAGCATACTTGATATAATGCTAACGGAAAAGAAACATCTTTTCTCATATAGTACATCCATAAAATCAAGCTGTAATTCATAATAAATCAAATAAACTATCTGATCGGACTGCCAGATCTGCATTGTATTTACCTCTTACGGCAACCATCTGCAAAAATAGTCAACATGAGTCAGTTCAATGAACTGAGCATGATAAGCACTAACTTTTAAAACAATTGCAATCCATCAATTGTTTCCATTAAACACCCTGTTTAAATGAGATCAAATATCCAAATAAGAAAACATATTCAGGCTATGTCCTTGTAATACTAAATGATTACAAACATGTAACTCTATCATTTATTCTGAGAATAGTCTTAAACACTTTCTAATTTTCATCGGATATTAAAGAAACAAGAACGAAGGCATATAAACGATCATTGAATCCAAATCACCTTTAATCGGTCGATTGTTGCATTCTTTCAAAAAAAAGGAAATAACATAACAATTTGGAATCCTACCAAAACGTTACCAAATTAATTTCCTACTGATAGTTCATTATCAATAATATTAAATAAAGGAAGAGAAAGAATCAATCCATTCTTACTTCCCTTTTTACATAAGTTCATCACTGCATCGCCTTCTTACTTATGAGAACAGCAACCAAGTATATAAATGAACAAGTTAGACAGCCGAAATCAAGATCACATTTCTAAATCACGAAAATAGAAACTCAAAGCAAATCTCTTCAGATGAAGCAACTAACACATCAACTATCCATAAATCAGTCTGATGTCCAAAACTAGTTTCTCCTAAACACAGTAAGGCTTTCGAACCAAGTTCGAAAGCAAGAGCTTCAAGCGTATTGCTGTAATCAACAACTCTATAACATTAAGCCTTTTAAGGTTTCCGAGAAACTATGCTATGATGACCACACATTGATTCCAATTCATGTTCAGTCAATCGAACTGAACAAACAGAAAGGAACTTAGCATACTTATACTTTCTCAGTCTATCGGGCTGAACAAACGGAAAGGAACATCATCAATCGATCCCTACCTTGGTGCATGCAAATCCCTAGTGCAACTCACCCAAACAGGGCCAGAACACGAAAACAGTCATCAATGACGCATATAAAAATCAGACAAACAATCAAGCTCTTATTTCAACCAAGAAACCCGACTGTACTCTGCCAATAATTTAGCACAAATAGAACAGGTTGAATATGTAGTTGATCACCTAAGGAATCTGTACCACCAAAGCAACATGCAACACAAAGTACTCCAAGAAAATACAGAGGTCTTGATCTGATTTTCTCTTCAAGTCACTTTGGATCAACACTTAACAACCTGTATATACACATTTTAACTTGAACAGTGACCAAAATAGAAATAGAACATTGAAACGTCTCCTCACAGTCGTTCGGAATTCAATCCTAATAAATCCACTAATTCACACTACATACTGATAACGGATTTGCGCCCATAATCACAAACCCAACAACAGTATAAAAATAGAATTAATTGATAAATCCTTCCATGCCATTCAAGACAAACATTCCGAATGAAACAAGTATAAGCAAATCAATATACTCATTCCAAAACAATGAAATAAACTGAACTGCTTCGAAACCTTCGAACAATTTTCGCAAGGAAAGGCAATACATCCACAAAAAGTCAATACTCAGTATTTACTACAATAACGGTAGCCACAAAACCTGTCTTTTCCACAAGGCTTCCACGACAATATAATAACAAAACTCAAGATGAATCTACATTCACAACAGTAGATTACTGTAAACGATTCAATCATGAAATCCACTGAGTCGTTAAAGACTACGGTAACTCAACAGTTGCCTATTCCAAGCCAGAAATTAGAAAACAATGAAACCCACAAAGTATCATTAGTCGCTGTTAACAAAACCATGACAGAGCTTCGAAAATCTTCAAAAGCACAGAACAATCAAATGGTACACCAGTATCATTCCCTACTGTCTCACAACAGCATTGACGATCAAAAGTCGACAGCAAAACAGTGATCTATACCCTTCACAAGTATATTCGACGGGCTCTCGCCAAACAGGCCGAGCATTCAAACCTTTATAAATATAAATCTCTCATATTTAAACCAGAAGGAATACACAACAAACAGAGTTGAAGTTCGATTTCAACAAACACCCAACAAGCGGAAATTGCCAAAAATCGAACCAGAAGAGATACAGAGCCAAAATCAACTAAATCTTCATAGAAAATTTATCTAATCTTCACAAACAAATGAACAGAGTTGTTTTAATGAAGACATTTGAAAGACAGCAAAATATTTAAAGGATAGGGCCTAACATGCCTGTATTTTGATCGAATTTCAAGAAGACAACAGAAGAGCTCAAACTTCCTTTTCTTTTTCCCAAATACAGCGACCAACAAAATTTCGCTGTCCCGTTTACAATATATCCTCCATGGCAGAGAAAAGAGCCAGAGAAATTCATTCTCGCCATGCAACTCAAAGAGAACTGGTGCGAAGAACCAGTAAACTAGCAGAGAGAGAGAGAGTAGACCGAAAATCGCGATACACCAAACAAACCTTCCAACTTCTCGTTTGCATGCCGTTTCGCGAGCTCCGGGCTCGACTCCCTAAACAATAAATGCCATTAAACCAATTTTCCCGCCTAATCTCTACTCCCACCGACCGCCAAAATTGGCGACAGTCCATCAAAATCTCAAGTTCATTTCAAAACTTAGTAATTGCCAAGTCTGCCAAGGTTAGCCGCCGCCTAAGCCTCCGCCATCTGCCTGTCCCTCATCCTTATCCTTCCCATTTATTGCCATAGAGAATAGCGCCCATGGTTCGCCACCCTTCAAAGGCCCCTTCCCATAAACTCTTAGTTAGCTAGGTTAGTATCTTAGGTTAGAGTTTTAGGGTAAGAACCATGCTAACCATTTTGCACTTAGTTATTATTTTAGGATCATAACACATAGCCTAGGTCTAGGTTAGACTAACAATAATCTAACCCCTAGGTTAGGTTATTGTTTTAGGTTACTAACCCTTAGTAATTCAGTTTGGTCCTTCTCCTGAAAACTCGGAGAGACCTGCATCATACTTTCTAGAACAGAGCCGCTCCTGTTCTTATTACAGAATTGTATGTCAATGAATTATTACCTGGTCTTTAATCGAGACCTTCCAGATATACCAGATATCGGGAACCGTTTCATTTCTCAAGATCAGCCTGAGTCATACTCCTGACCAGCTTACCAAATGCTTCCATACCTTGCAACCTGTTCAAGGTTCGGGATCTAATTTTATCACTTCACAAAATTAAAGCATTACTTGGATCAATTCCTCTGGTCCAAGTCTAGATATTATTGATGAATACCTGTATAATTTCATTCCGTGATCAGATTAATATTCAGTCACAAGATGAAATAAATAAAAGAGTCTATTAATATTTTGACTCAGTCAAGATCTGCAATCTGCAAGAAATTTAATACATATCAAGCATGATTTCCGAATCGAGGTACACAATCCATTTACTAGAAATCACATATCAACACTTGAATGCTTAGGAGAAAGTAACAACAGTTCAGGGTGTTACATGCTTCCCTCCTAAAAGGATTCATCGTCCCGATGAATTACATATTAAACTTAACCTTCCGGTCAATCAATTTATTATTACACAAACAATGTGTTTACTTCCATATTTAATAGTTTCAGAAATCAATGTCACCTCCCTTTTATTCAACCTGAATAAAGTCTGCCTTAATCAGGCTTTCATAAATACTTAAAAACAATCAGTTCATAAAAGTATTTCATCAACAGATTTCATTCTGTTGCAAAAAGAGAAGGAAAAGCAGTTTTCATCTCTTCCAGGTTTTCCCAAGTTGCACTTTCTTCGCTAAACTGGTCCCACTGGACCTTACATTGCTGAATATCTCGATTCCTTAAATGCAACTGGCGAGTTTCCAGCACCCTTGTGGGTTTAACCACGATTATTCCTGGGTCCTGGACCTGCAAGGAATTCCAATTTAAAACATGTGACAGATCTGAAACGTATTTCTTAAGCAAAGAAATATGGAAAACATCATGCATACGAGATAGAGCAGGAGGCAATGCTAAACGATAAGCTACAGGATTGATTATCTCGACAATTTCAAAAGGTCCCACATATCGTGGTGACAACTTGGCAGCCTTGCCAAAAGTTATAGAACTCTTTCTGGGTTTAACACGCAGAAAAACCTTATCACCAAGCTCAAACTTTCTATCAACCCGCTTAAGGTCAGCATAGCTCTTCTGTCTATCCGCTGCTTCCTTTAATCGTTCACGAATCAGCTTAACTTGCTGTTCCATCTCTGTGAGAATCTCTGGTCCAATTACCACTCTATCCTCTACACTGTCCCAACTTACAGGGGTTCTGCACTTTCTTCCATAAAGTGCTTCAAAAGGTGCCATCTTAAGAGATGAGTGATAAGTGTTGTTGTATGCGAACTCAACTAATGGGAGATACTCTTCCCACTTATACTGTTGATCCATGCAATACATTCGCAACATGTCCTCCAACACTTGATTTACCCTCTCAGTTTGCCCATCCGTTTCTGGATGATATGCAGAACTGAAGTTTAGTTTCGTTCCTAGGGCTGCATTAAGCGTTTGCCAAAACCTTGACGTCATTCTAGGATCCCTGTCAGAAATAATCAGTTCAGGTACACCATGCAATCTGAAAATTTCGTGTACGAACCTCTTGGCTAGCACTGGAGAATCATCCTTTAGATTTCCAGCGATGAAATGAGCTACCTTAGAAAAATCCTTTACAAATTTTCTATAGTAACCAGCAAGACCCATGAAGCTTCTTACTTCATGCACATTCTTTGGTGTAGGCCACTCAGTTATCGCCACTATTTTCGAAGGATCTACAGCGATTCCTTCCTTGCTTATGACATGACCCAAATAGTGAACTTCTGAGTCAAAGAAAGAACATTTGGATAACTTACCATACAGCTTTCTCTTTCTCAAAATTCCCAAAACTATCTTCAGATGCTCATTGTGCTCCTCAACACTTTTAGAATAAATGAGAATATCGTCCAGGAATACAAGTACAAACTTGTCCAGGTATTCTTGAAAAATATTGTTCATTAAATTCATAAAGGCTGCAGGTGCATTAGTTAACCCAAAGGCTAGAACTGTGAATTCATAATGTCCGTACCTTGTTCGGAAAGCTGTTTTATGAATATCTTCCTCTTTAATTCTTAGCTGATGATAACCAGATCGAAGATCTATCTTAGAATAAACCGCTGCTCCACGCATTTGATCAAACAGATCATCGATCCTAGGAAGTGGGTATCGGTTCTTAATTGTTGCTTTGTTCAACATCCGATAATCAATACACAGTCTCAGAGTTCCATCCTTCTTTTTCACAAATATCACAGGTGCTCCCCAAGGCGAAACACTTGTTCTAAAGTTAAAAATGAGGATGTTACATCTTGGTTGATCTCATTTAAACAGGTGTTTAATGGAAACAATTGATGGATTGCAATTGTTTTAAAAGTTAGTGCTTATCATGCTCAGTTCATTGAACTGACTCATGTTGACTATTTTTGCAGATGGTTGCCGTAAGAGGTAAATACAATGCAGATCTGGCAGTCCGATCAGATAGTTTATTTGATTTATTATGAATTACAGCTTGATTTTATGGATGTACTATATGAGAAAAGATGTTTCTTTTCCGTTAGCATTATATCAAGTATGCTGTTGCATAAAATGTAATTGTACGAGTTTCGAAAGGAATGAAAATAAGTGTTTGATACTTATGTGTTGTATTCTATTATGAATGATGAACTTCTTCGGTTTACGTAACGAAGAGGCATAGTTATCTTTGTATAATATGGATGCTTTTGTGATTGACAATGAAAGCTTGTAAGTAATTAGACTAAATTCTTATGAGTATTTAGTAGTTCTAATTTGATCTGGATAATGCAATATTGTAACTTAAATATTGTCTCTCTAGAAGATAGGTTAAAAATTGAGCCTAAAAGATAACGCTAAACAAGTTGGATTGAATTACTAATCCCTAGTCCTAAGTATAATAGGACAATAGTAGATTGGATTCTTAATCATTCATAGCTTTAAAATGAAAGGTATGATATGAATTGATTAAGAGGACCGATAGAAATCAATGGAGTTTCGGTGGCAATCTCAAGCATAGGTTATGAGATATTGTCTGAATCATTGCTTAGAATCGATGTATTCTAATGACTCCTTGATAGAAACTAGGCCATAATACCTCTACCAAGTAATGGAATAATAGAGGAGGGTCGTCTTAAGAAAATGAATCCAGGGATTTGCAAAGGCTAACCTTAGGGAAAAGTCTTAAGAAGTAATTTAAACTCTAGTGCGTAACGCTTGTTTTGGGTAGATCTTCTCGAGGCGGATCTAAAGGTTGACGGCATAAAGTCGATCAGTAGGTTGTACCTCCGAGAAGATTAGGATCTTCTCGAAGTTACAACAATGCGGGTGACTTATGGCGACACCCCTTGCATTGATCGTTGAGATTTACACTTGATTTCGCACGAGTTACCTGTGGACCGATTAAGAACGTGGTCATGTTATATGGCGCCTCGAAGATTTGGGTGTCATGACACACTCGGTTGAACTGCAAGGTTGAACCAAGTATGTCATCATATCCCTAATCCTCGTAGGCATCCATATAACATTATCACCTTGTTAATCGCCTCGAGTGATTCAAATTTGTGAAAGAAAGGACTGATAAGATGTCGGTATAAGACATTCTATATAACATATGAATGGGGTGAAGGATGTATTCAGATTTGACGAGTATGCCGTTAAGGAATACGAGACATGACAAGATATGTTTCAAATCTTTGGCCAAAGTATCGCAAGCCGCTGATTGCGTTGTCCCGATTCACCTAGTCTAAGGGATGAGATGCCGATGAATAATGGTACTTGATTATTGATTAGATTCCTTGGACATGAGCATTCGAATTCCCAGTTAGGAAGAGAACCGCAAGAGTGATGTGTTAAATAAAAACACCGACTCTTATTACTCATGAATAGATCGGTAGATTACCGAGTCATGGAATGAATAGATCGGAAGTACTCCGAGTCATTACATGCGCATATGGTTGCTTGTTATATGAATGGTTATTTGAATTGTGAGTTCTAAATTATGTATTTAGAACCGGTATGCAATTATCAAAAAAAAAAAAAAATAACATAACAATTTGGAATCCTACCAAAACGTTACCAAATTAATTTCCTACTCGATAGTTCATTATCAATAATATTAAATAAAGGAAGAGAAAGAATCAATCCATTCTTACTTCCCTTTTTACATAAGTTCATCAACTGTCTATCGCCTTCACTTATGAGAACAGTCAACCAAGATATAAATGAACAAGTTAGACAGCCGAAATCAAGATCACTTTGTTCTAAATCACGAAAATAGAAACTCAAAGCAAATCTCTTGTGATTAACTAACACATCAACTATCCATAAATCAGTCGATGTCCAAAACTAGTTTCTCCTAAACACAAGAAGGCTTTGAACCAAGTTCGAAAGAAAGAGCTTCAAGCGTATTGCTGTAATCAACAACTCTATAACATTAAGCCTTTTAAGGTTTCCGAGAAACTATGCTATGATGACCACACATTGATTCCAATTCATGTTCATCTAATCGAACCGAACAAACGAGAAGGAACTTAGCATACTTATACTTTCTCATCTATCGGGCTGAACAAACGGAAAGGAACATCATCAATCGATCCCTACCTTGGTGCATGCAAATCCCTAGTGCAACTCACCCAAACAGGCGTAACACGCAAAGGTCATCAATGACGCATATAAAAATCGACAAACAATCAAGCTCTTATTTCAACCAAGAAACCCGATGTACTCGCCAATAATTTAGCACAAATAGAACAGGTTGAATATGTAGTTGATCACCTAAGGAATCAGTACCACCAAAGCAACATGCAACACAAAGTACTCCAAGAAAATACAGAGGTCTTGAGATGATTTTCTCTTCAAGTCTTGGATCAACACTTAACATTTGTATATACACATTTTAACTGAACAGTGACCAAAATAGAAATAGAACATTGAAACGTCTCCTCACAATGTTCGAATTCAATCCTAATAAATCCACTAATTCACACTACATATCGATAACGGATTTGCGCTTCATAATCACAAACCCAACAACAAAGATAAAAATAGAATTAATTGATAAATCCTTCCATGCCATTCAAGACAAACATTCCGAATGAAACAAGTATAAGCAAATCCATATACTCATTCCAAAACAATGAAATAAACTCGAAAGCTGCTTGAAACCTTCGAACAATTTTCGCAAGGAAAGGCAATACATCCACAAAAAGTCAATACTCGAGTATATTTACTACAATAACAAGAGCCACAAAACCTATCTTTCCACAAGGCTTCCACGACAATATAATAACAAAACTCAAGATGAATCTACATTCACAACAGTAGATTATCAGAAACGATTCAATCATGAAATCCACCGAGTCGTTAAAGACTACGGTAACTCAACGATTGCCTATTCCAAGCCGTAAATTAGAAAACAATGAAACCCACAAAGTATCATTAGTCGCATTTGTTAACAAAACCATGACAGAGCTTGAAAATCTTCAAAAGCACAGAACAATCAAATGGTACACTAAGATATCATTCCTCCCTACTGTCTCACAACAAGCATTGACGATCAAAAGTCGGCAAAGAAACAGATGATCTATACCCTTCACAAGTATATTCGACGGGCTCTCGCCAAACAGGCCGAGCATTCAAACCTTTATAAATATAAATCTCTCATATTTAAACCAGAAGGAATACACAACAAACAGAGTTGAAGTTCGATTTCAACAAACACCCAACAAGCGGAAATTGCCAAAAATCGAACCAGAAGAGATACAGAGCCAAAATCAACTAAATCTTCATAGAAAATTTATCTAATCTTCACAAACAAATGAACAGAGTTGTTTTAATGAAGACATTTGAAAGACAGCAAAATATTTAAAGGATAGGGCCTAACATGCCTGTATTTTGATCGAATTTCCGAAGAAGACAACAGGAAGAGCTCAAACTTCCTTTTCTTTTTCCCAAATACAGCGACCAACAAAATTTCGCTGTCCCGTTTACAATATATCCTCCATGGCAGAGAAAAGAGCCAGAGAAATTCATTCTCGCCATGCAACTCAAAGAGAACTGGTGCGAAGAACCAGTAAACTAGCAGAGAGAGAGAGAGTAGACCGAAAATCGCGATACACCAAACAAACCTTCCAACTTCTCGTTTGCATGCCGTTTCGCGAGCTCCGGGCTCGACTCCCTAAACAATAAATGCCATTAAACCAATTTTCCCGCCTAATCTCTACTCCCACCGACCGCCAAAATTGGCGACAGTCCATCAAAATCTCAAGTTCATTTCAAAACTTAGTAATTGCCAAGTCTGCCAAGGTTAGCCGCCGCCTAAGCCTCCGCCATCTGCCTGTCCCTCATCCTTATCCTTCCCATTTATTGCCATAGAGAATAGCGCCCATGGTTCGCCACCCTTCAAAGGCCCCTTCCCATAAACTCTTAGTTAGCTAGGTTAGTATCTTAGGTTAGAGTTTTAGGGTAAGAACCATGCTAACCATTTTGCACTTAGTTATTATTTTAGGATCATAACACATAGCCTAGGTCTAGGTTAGACTAACAATAATCTAACCCCTAGGTTAGGTTATTGTTTTAGGTTACTAACCCTTAGTAATTCGGATTTGGTCCTTCTCCCGAAAACTCGGAGAGACTCCGCATCATACTTTCTAGAGCAGAGCCGCTCTGTTCTTATTACATTGTATGTCAATGAATTATTACGGTCTTTAATCGAGACCTTCCAGATATACCAGATATCGGGAACCGTTTCATTTCTCAAGATCGGCTGAGTCATACTCGACGCCTTACTAAATGCTTCCATACCTCGCAACTGTTCAAGGTTCGGGATCTAATTTTATCACTTCACAAAATTAAAGCATTACTTGGATCAATTCCTCTGGTCCAAGTCTAGATATTATTGATGAATACTGTATAATTTCATTCCGTGATCGATTAATATTCGATCACAAGATGAAATAAATAAAAGAGTCTATTAATATTTTGACTCGATCAAGATCTGCAATGCAAGAAATTTAATACATATCAAGCATGATTTCGAATCGAGGTACACAATCCATTTACTAGAAATCACATATCAACACTTGAATGCTTAGGAGAAAGTAACAATATTCAGGGTGTTACACTATATAGGATGTTGAGGTCACTGGATACGTGTATGGGAATGAAAAGGTAGGCGGAGCTTGAGAAGGAAAGCTCGTGTGGATAGGTGGCAGAGAGCAAGTCATGAACGGAGCAGTCTGCAAGAGAGATGAGGTAGGGGCGGTCGGTGGTAATGATATGTGGGGTCCAAGATTAACAAAAGGAAAGCTAATCGGGGTCGTATGAACCTCTGCAGCCGTCGGATTGGGAGACGGGGCTAGAGATGCAGGAAGCAAGGCGGTATTATCAGGCGGAGTGGGAGCTAAATGAGCAGCTATACTGATAGGCATACCTACAAGGAGCTGACCATCAGGTGTACGGTCAGGGGTATGAGACAAATAGTATTGTACAGCGCTGGAATTGGCATCCAGAAACTTGGCAAAGTCCTTATCTCCCACAGGAATTTTAGGAACCTCGCATTTGGTATCGGTAGGATTCCCACGAGAAGGTGAAGGGGGTGATTCAGGCAAAGAAACAGAGCAAGCATGTGAAACCATGGCGTGCAGCTTGCTTTCGAGTGATAACAACCATGGACGAAGTTCACAAGAGGGTTTTAATCATGGGGAATAGAAACAAACTCAGACTAGTAAAATTGGTAGGTTGTTGGTTTGTCAGAATGGAAAAGACAGTAACCGATTTCGGTCTAGTAACCGATGTCGGTTATACTATAGCCGACGTCGGTCAGGTAACCGATGTCGGTGTAAGAAGTCTAGGCTAACAAGATATAAAAAGGCTGCTAATTTTATTTGTAACAACGTTTAGTATACTTGTCCAATTATTGATCACGAGAGTAAGGAGTATGAGAAAGAAAAACGAACTAAAAACAAGCAAGATGCACACGCAAATCCAGAGATTAACCCTAGGGTTAATTTTAATTATCGTGGGCTTATGCCTTTAGACGTAGAAGGATGTCAGAATCCTAAACAAGAGACTTAGGGGAAATGTCAAGTTGTTTTGGCTTATAAGGTTACCTCAATCGGGTGGAGGAATACCGCGGAAAAAGGGGGGATGTTTGAGCTGTTGTGTTAATTGTGAAGTGATTCGGTATGTGTTGTGCAGTGAATGTAAGATTAATTTCTTGTCAATACCATGGATATCACCCCACATGTACGACACATTAATCTATGTTCACTAGAATTGAAAAACAAAGCGGGAATGCAATGCATGTGTTTTAAACCCAAATCGAAAGTGATATTCGATGAAGCAAAAGAGATGACTTTCACTAATGCAAGATGCAAAACCAAAGCAAGTTCTTTTACGAATAAAAAATACCTTGTGAATATCTTTAGAAGAAAAAACAGCAAGTATGCTCCTATATGAAAGCAAGCGAGAAATAAAGATAAACCCAAAATGGGTCCCACCTAAGTGCGTGCAAAAATGTTTCACTCGGAAATGTTTCGTTCCTTTTAGAAAGAGATAAGGTTAGGGGCTAGGAGGAATACACCGTAGAATGTCGAGATGGTGTGCGCGTACCGTAGAGAAAGATCAGACTGACTGCGAAGAACTCCTTTTTGTCTTGGAAGGACTACCTGCAAATAAGAACACAAGACCACAAGATTTTGATTAAACAATAAATGAGGAAACTGCCTTGGGCCCAGGAAATATAAAACTTCCTTTCGAAGGTGGTCAGTTTCCCTGCTAATATGAATTAACACAAAAGACTGTAAAATATCAATTAAGTTGTTTCGTTGAACTGGGTAGGGAAAAGGCTGTTTTTCTGGTTTTGATCAGAGGAACCGATGCCGGTTACTGATAACCGATGCCGGTTACTGATAACCGATACCGGTGGGTTATAGGATCTTCTTGGTAGCTATGGTGTTTGTAAGGCTGGTTTATGGATGATATTAGGAAATGAGATGATGAGGGTAAAGGAATGACAGTTAGATGCAATGGCACGTTGGGTAGTGGACTCAGAAACGGATTTAGGAGGACTGAGATTCAAGAAACATAAGAAATGTTATAACAGAGGACATGCAAGATGTGACTTACTGGTTTTGACCAAGATGCAAGCTGATCTCCTTTGCTGTAAACACTTCTGGTATTTCCACTCGTCTCTGCTCGGTCAAGTGAAGATCTGGACTCTGTTTCTCGCTCCCAATGCTCTCTGTTGATCCAGAAATCCTTCGACTGATCCCAAAATGAAATTCGATTGATTTTTTGATCTCGTTGTTTTGGTTTGGGGAGTCCATTTACAGGGAACCGATGGCGGTTGCTTAACCGACGGCGGTCGAGTAGGAACCGGCATCGGTAAGGAAAAAGTAGGCTATTTTTAGTAAAATCGCCCACCTTCCCTGCTTTTCTCCGAGAGATCAGCTGCGGGCTTGGTCAAGTGACTAGAAGGTCGGTTTTGGGTGCGAGAAAGGGGTCATTAGTTATGGGTGTAGGTGTAGACCAAGTTTTAGGTTTTAATTAGGTTAGTTTAGGATTAGGGCTAGGTCATGATGAGGTGGCAAAATGAGGTGGCAGGTGAGGTGATGGGGATTTATCAATTACAAGGTAATTAATAAATAATTGTGTAAAGTTTAGGTAATGAGGTTAGGTTGCGAAATGGGATGCGGGTCACAAGGGGTCGTAAGACACGAATTTGGTGTCTACAATAGGCATGGTGACAATCTTATTCTTTAATGTATCAAACACCCTGCATTGCGCCTCTCCCCAATGGAAGGCACTTTTATGTCCGAGAAGCTCCCTGTAAAGGTGTGGCGATCTTGGCATACCCCTTGATGAATTTCCTGTAATAACCCATATGCCCTAAGAAATCTACACACTGTGATGATCGACTAGTAGGCTCCCCTAACCCTACATTAACTACGAATTTAGCGGGATCTACCAAAGAAGCCCTCCTTACATATGATATGCCCCAATAAAGTCCCAAAGGGTGTAGAAAATACACACTAATTAATATTGAGGGATATCCTCAATTGCTTACACCTCTCAAACATTAATCTCAAATTGTCACAATGGTCTTTTACTAAACCATACACTTTCCAATAATCCAAATAGACCTGAAATAACTTATGGATGAAGTCCTAGAATGCTTGCACCATTATGTGCAAAAAAACAACAGCGCATTCTTTAACCCAAAGGACATGACCGTATATGTAAAATTTCCCACTTAGTGGCAAAAGTTCTCTTCTCTTGGTTTTCCTTTGCAATCTGGACTTGGTGGTACCCCAAAAATCCATCCATAAAGGAATAGATTTTGCGCCCAAGCGACTCCTTCCAAAATTTCTTCAATGAAAGGGGTTGGAAAAGGATCAATGACACAAACTGCATTTATCTCCCTATAATCCACACAGATCCTAATCCACCCATCCTTCTTGATGCTGATTACCATCAGACTTATCCATTCTAATTCCTCCACTACTTCAATGATCCCATAAGCTATCATTTTGTCTATCTCCTCCTTAACCTTCACACACAAATTGGGATTCATCCGGTAGGGCCTCTTCCTAACCGGGTGCACACCATCCTTTAGCTTTATCTTCATCTCCCCCAAGGAATGGTGAATGCCTTTGAGCTCATGGTACCCACGTGGGAATAAATCCTCAAATTCACACAACAAATCAATGATCTTAGAGACTTCCTTCTCGACCAATAATCTCCAATAATAGCTTCCTTAGGTTCTTCTCTTGAACTAATGTTAACCTTCTTTGTCTTTAAGGGCTCATGGTAGGTGCACGTGTGAGTATCAACACTGTCCACTACCTCACACGTCCCTACAAAATGGTTAACATCAAAATTTTCTACTTCCTCCCCATCAATTACATACACCAACTTCCCTTTCTCCTTTTCCAAACACGCACGCTCAAGTTGTAACTCTTATGTTTCCTCTACTTCTTCTTCAAAGCGCACCTCCAAACCTATTCCACCTAGTAACTCCAATAGCCTATCCTCCGCCATGGCACTATCCCCCATGGTAAGGCACTTGATACCTGCAAGGCCTTATTAATCGATGGATTGGTACTACGATACTCAAAGATTTGAATGAGGTTAACCACAAATCCTACCAATTCCTTGTCTGGTGGCATGTCTCTCGAATGAATGTACCACGCACGTGCGTAACCCTGCATGTAGAATATAACTTGTGCACCCAAAGGGATAGTGGCAAGGCTTCCATCCAAATTTCACCCCCGAGTTAATTTGATAACATGCATCGTAGTTTTTAGTTCCAAGCAAGTAGATTGATTCAGAGAAAATCGTAAAATTGGCTAAGTCCGCTCAAGACCACCTTTGGGACAGCTTGGAACAATTATACATGGAAGGCGCGGATCGGCCGAAAAGCCTCCAGGTGGCCCAAACAGAAAAGGGACATCTGGGACAAATGGACGCGAAATGCCCGAATCGGCCAAAAGAAAGAAAATTTGTCCAAGTCCTTTACCGGGAGCAAGCGGGACAAGAGTGCGCGGAGGATGCGAACCGGCCGTTCGGAAAAAAGAATTTGAACTCAGATAAACTTTGGGACATTTGGGACAAATGGACGTGAAGGACGCGAACCGGCCGGTTTGGCCGAAACAGGAAACTTCAGCACAAGGACAAGTGGGACAAAGGGACGCGCGGGACGCGGATAGCCGAAGGAGCCGAAAGCCAATCAGATCACGCCACGTGTCACCGGCAGAAAAGGGACATGGAAGCCCATTTCGGGTGGATCGGAGGATTCTGTCCCATGAAGCACTGGGACATCCGGGACAAAAGGATGCGGTGGACGTGAAAATCGGCAGGCCCGTAGACAAATCACAGCATGACACGTGTCGCCAAGGAAAAAGGTCCAAAAAGTCAAAGGGGCGAGTTTTCGAGCACTGATCCGAACCAATGAAATAGTGCCACGTGTCCAAGTTTAAGGGGCCCACAAGAAAAGCCCACGAAAAGGTGGAGAGAGAGAATTACTCAGTGAATCAGGGCCTGCCACGTGTCGTCCAGATGGCAGAGCGTGGGAAAAGATTTTAAAACCTGTTCTTGCCTGTTTTGTGCCCTAAATCTTCAGACCTTCGTATCTTTCGATCCAGAGCTCGGATTTGCACGTTCTTTATATCAACGGAAAGCTGTTGAAATTCTCTACATGATTCTAGGATCAATCTCACATTTTGGTGTAGTTTGGAGGGAGAAAATTAAGAAAATGTCTCTGACGCGTGGTGATAGACAGAAGTAATGCTTCAACAACCAACTTTAATGCAGCAGACAACTCGCCGCTCCTGTTAGACAGCCCGCCGTTTTGCTAGGATCCGCCGCTTCTGTCATAATGAGATGATTTTAAATGCTACCAAGAAGTGGTTGGGGTAGATTCTGGATTTCCTCTCTCTCCCCTCTCATTTCTTGATATATATTGTAAAGAGGAGCTTTTTAAGGGGTCGGACATTTTTGTTTTGCATCCTCCCTTATTCCCTCGCTTGCCAGAGAATTTGTGGAGCTTTCAAACCTCCCATATGGGTTGTAATGCCAGTCTTTTTGCCTCTTGGCCACTGCAATGTACTGTATCGACTCTTGAGCAATAATATATGTGTTGTGATTGACTCTCAACCCTCTCATGTATTCATTGCTATCATTTTGATCTCTTATTGTAGTTTGGTTACCTGTGCATGGTGTTTGTATTGCATCTATGTGGTCTGTGTTAAATTTGCAAAACGAGTGTCTAACATTCCTCGGTGCATCACCTTTGTAGTTTAGGTTTTATTCTATGCATTTTCTTACCCTGTCTCCTTGGCAAGTTAGATTAGGTTTTAGCAAACCCTCTGCATTTTTTGTGTGCATCTGAACAGAGGAATAGGAACCAACCTTCTCTGGAGAATCTTTTCTCATCTTTACAAGTCCCACACTTGGAGAAAGGATTCCATGTTGTGCAATCACACTGGATGCCTGAACATCAACCTAGAAGCCTGATTTGCATCCAGGGGTGCTGTGAGTCTGCAACAACAGTTTTGGCATGCCCGGTGGGACACTAGAGGTCTCATTTTTATTGCAGCAAAGTTGATATGCATCTGCTGCAGTTTTCTTGCTTATAAGAGCTATTATCTGCATATCTGGCGACTCCAAGGGGAAGAATCAACTGGTTTCAGCAGTGCAGGCCTGAAAACTCATGAGAAGAATCACCACAAGGTCAAGAGTTGGAGAAGAAGAAGTGTTGTTTGAATACCTGCAGTTATCTCCAAGAAGAAGGCAAAGAGGAAGAAGGATTCAAAGGTCTCCATCTCCACCAAACAGAACTCTCTCAACTCCTCCACCTGATAGGCCTTTCATTCAGTATACAAGGGTTTTAAGACCGATTAGAATGGCTCAGAACAATCCCTACGTCAACTTCACAGGCAGCAGCCCACTTGCTCTCAATGCACAACATCCAGTTCCTATTGCAGCCTTGAAGAACATTCCCTACTTCACCGGAGAAAATCAGACTACTCCAGGTGATCATGTTAAAGATATTGCTAACCTTTGTGCAATCCATGAAATCAATGAAATGCAAGTGGCTGTCAAGTTACTGGCATCTTCCTTCAAGGGTAAAGCATTACAATGGTTTAGGAGCCTTGGAGCTGGTTCTATCACAAACTGGAATCAGTTGTGTATTGCACTTCACGAGCAATTTGGAGAGAAGGGAGACAACTTGTCTCTTTTGGAGCAGCTGACAACTATCAAGAGAGCCCCAACGAGCAGCTGACTGACTTCAACTTCAGATTTCAAAGGTCTTGGGATAGGATTCCAGTGGCAGTCAGGCCAACAAAGTAAGGTGCTTTTCTATATTACCTTAAAGCTTTGAATTTTGATATTTCTATGTTAATTCAGTCCATGGGAGGCACAACAATCCCTATGGCTTATAACATTGCCATTAGAGCCGAAAACTGTCTTATTCAAGCTGGTAAACTGGCTCCTAGGCCTCCCATGCCCTTGTATCCAAACTTAGAAAATCCAAGCACTAGTCAAGCACCCACTTTGGCTCCTGTTCCCACTCCTAGAAATCAGAGTTCAAGTGAAGCTTCCACTTCATCTCCAAGTGCTTCAAATGAACTCCAAGAGGTCATGAAACAGTTGCAAAATTTGGGAAATGAGCTGGTTACTATTAAGAGGCAACAAGCCCAAGGTTTCAGACCTTCCTATCAACCTCAAGCTCAGCCTAATAGGCAGCCATACCAACCACAAAGACCACCTAATCCAGTTGCAAATGTGAATCAAACAAGGCCTCCTCTAATAGACCATTCCAGCCCTATAATCCAAATGCTATATCTGCCTCTAAGGCATTAGTGCCAACACAGAACAACATTGCTCAGGAATATGACTGGTGCTTTCCATGCAACGAGCCTCATAACCAATCCATGTGTTTCAATGGTGCTCTCAATCAAGCACTGATGGTGACAACTACTGGTGTGGAGGGCGAGGGCAGTCAAGGAAACAGTCAACAACAAGAAACATTCCAACAGCAATCAGCCCCAAATGACACCACGTTGGTGAACTGGCAAGCAGAAGATTTCTGTGGCATGAATCAAGCAGTTTCTCAAGGTGTCGCAGCCAACACAAGGTCAAAGAGGAGAAATTTGGGTGAAGAACAGCCATTAGCCCCAGCCAATCCACCACCTTCCACGGCTCCACAAATGATTGGCAAGCAGAGTCCAGTTTCAAATACACAAGGGCAGCCAAGAACAGCCCCTAGGCCAACTCAAATGCCAGCTGTTGCTGCCCACGTACAAGGAGTAAGTGTACAAACCAAGGGACAACAAAAGGATACTTCATCCCCATTCAGTATCATTGAACAGATGAAGAAGACTAACGTCAATATATCAATGTGGGAATCCCTATCCATCCCAGGACAAAGAGATCTGCTGCAAGCTGCCATGAAGGATTGGACAACTTCGAATCAGCAGGTTCAGATGCAAGACAAAGTGCTTACAAATGCTGCCTGCCCAGCCTGAAGGAAGCCATGGAGGGCAACAAGGTAAAATGTTGAAGCCCCCTCCTTTCTATGTTTCATTAATCATTGGGGATAAACTAGTACACAATTGCATGATTGATTCCGGGGCAAGTAGCTCAGTGATGCCCAAGCAAATAGCTGATCAGCTGGGTCTCCAATATGAAGTAATATCTAAAGGGGTAGTGCAATTGGATGGGACAGCAATAGCAACAGTTGGAGTGATTAAAAACTTGAGTCTTACCTTGCATGCATGTCCAAATGTTGTTGTCTTACAAGATATATCAATCATAGACCTTCCACCACTCTTTGCCCTTTGCTTGTCAAGGGACTTCACAGCCAAGATTGGGGGGTATTTGTCTGCTGATTGGTCTCACATGCTGTTTAGAACAAGGTATGGAACTAAGGCTACAATTAGGTCTGAACCTATTGCAAACTTCCATATTGAGCCTTACACTCCTAGTCAGATTAATGCCAATTGCTCAGCATTTGATCAAGAAGATCACCCTAGTACTGATGAGGCTGACACCAAGGTTGGAAGTATCCCGGACCTAACTCTCGATGAATGGGCAAACAAGATACATGCTTTTGATCCCTATCAAGAAGTAGAAGAATCTGAGCTGGGAGTCTATTGTATACACGAAGAAAATCAACCTGTTCCTAGCATCACCAAGCCAAGCCATAATGATGACAATGAGGTATGGCGGCTGTTTTTTGACGGATCAAGGAGTAGGCAAGGTGCAGGAGGTGGAGCCATGCTTGTTTCACCTCAAGGCATCAAATATTATTCAGCTTTTCGTTTCCAGTTTTCTTGTTCAAACAACACAGCTGAATATGAGGCCTTGATTCATGGACTTCATTGGGCTAGGAAAAAGGGGATAAATAACTTGCAGGTGTTCGGGGATAGCGAGCTAATCGTCAACCAAGTTAGAGGACAACATGCTACGAAGAACGACTTGCTGAGGAGCTACAAGAATAGGGTATGGGACCTCATTGAAGATTTCGAAGCTTTCAACATTGTGTCCATACCCAGGAAGAAAAATGAAGCCGCGGATAGGCTCGCAGCAGTTGGAGCAACGTTTGATGTGGTTGACAACATCAAAAGGGAAAAAACACAGCCACATATCCATGTGATTGTGAGGCCAGTAGTTCCAGATAATAACACAAGCTGGCAGGTGTTTGAGAACGATCAACAGATCGTCAATTTTCTACAGGAAGAGGCTGAATTCTCAGCTAGAAATCAGATGATTAGAGCAAAGCAGAAGATGGGGATCAAGTAGTGCAGCTGGACAAACAAGCTTCCTAAGGGTTTAGTAACATTGGAGTCTATCTTCAACCCTAACGACCAGTTCCGTAAGGAAAAGGCTAACATACAGGTCAAGAGAGAAGATTCAGAGCCAATTCTGGTTGGGGAAGGCAAAATACTTCAAATTGGTAAAGTGGCCACTGAGCAAGAGAAATCAGATTTCATACAGCTTTGCCAAGAATTTCCAGATGTCTTCGCTTGGAGCTATGAAGACTTGAGAGGATTCAATCCGAAGTTGGCACAACATACCATAGAATTGGATCCAGATGCTAAACCCATCAGGCAGAAGCAGAGACCTGTCAACCCTCACATTGAGCCTCTAATGAAGAAAGAGCTTAACAAGCTAATAGAGGCAAGCATTATATTCCCGATCAAGCACTCAAGCTGGGTTGCAAACTTGGTTTGGTCAGAAGAAGAGCGGAGAAATCAAGTGTGTGTAGATTTCGAGACCTCAATAGGGCATCTCTCAAAGACCATTACCCACTTCCTTCAATGGAACAAATATTGCAAGTAGTATCCGGTTCGAGAGATTCTCTCTCCTAGATGGCTACTCAGGGTATAATCAGGTGATGGTGAAAGAAGATGACCAATTCAAGACGGCTTTCACCACCAAATGGGGGACCTATGCCTACAAGAAGATGCCATTTGGACTATCAAATGCTGGAGCCACCTTCCAAAGGGCAATGGATATGGCATTTAAGGGGTTGATCAACAAAATAGTTCTGATATATCTTGACGACATCACTGTATTCTCAAAAAATGCAGTGGATCACCTCTGTCATTTGAGGCAAGTATTTCAGAGATGTAGAAGATTTGGGGTATCATTGAATCCCAAAAAGTGCATATTCTTGGCTCACGAGGGAAAACTTCTAGGCCATATTGTTTCAAAGGAAGGGTTGACGATTGACCCAGAACGGGTTGAAGCAATTCAAGCATTGCCATTGCCAAGTCACAAGAAGGCTCTTCAAAGCTTCTTGGGAAGGATCAATTTTGTCCGCAGGTTTGTTCCAAACTTTGCAGCTCTCGTAAAGCCAATAACGCTGATGTTAAAGAAGAGCATGGCATTTAAGTGGACATCTGAAGGCAAGGCAAGTTTTGAGGCAATAAAAGAGGCTATATCTCAAGCCCCAACTCTCGTCAATCCAGACTTCTCCAAGGACTTCGTGCTATATGCCTTCGGTGGTGGAGACACAATTTCGCAATCTCGCACAACAACAAAACAAAGAAGGATTAGAACAACCAGTTGCTTTCTTTAGTCAAGGCTTGGAGGAATACGAAACTAGATACTCTTTCATTGAAAAGCATGTACTTGCAGTGATCAGGAGTTTAAAGAAATTCAAGCACCTAGTCTCAAACAACAAGATCCAATTATTGGTCTCTCATGCGGGAGTCAAGGACTTCCTTCTAAACAAGGATCGAATGAGAAGCGTGGTGGTGGATAACTCGTGTCATGGAATATGACATCGAGATCAAGGTCACCAAACTAGTACGTGGAAAGGGACTATGTGAACAGCTAGCCTTGAGTCAACAAGTTGAAGCAGGTGATGAAAAAGAGACTGTCTTGGTACTACAGGATGGCCAAGAACATGAAAATGATGATGTGCCTACTCCTTGTTGGACTCAGAATATGATACACTTCCTACAGACAGGACTATGCCCTCCGGAAATGAGCAAAGCAAAGAGGAGATACTTCAGATTACAAGCCATTCCATATGTGCTTGTTGATGGTGTTTTGTTTAAGAAAGACATCAATGGGGTTCTATTGAGGTGCATTGGGACTGGTCAAATTGAGAGGGTGTTACGAGATTTTCACGATGGAGATTCTGGAGGACATTTTGCCCCACGAGTAACAGCTCTCAAGATAATAAAGGCAGGGTATTATTGGCCCACGGTGTTCAATGACTGCTATACATGGATAAGAAAGTGTAAGAAATGTGCACTCTTCACAGGCAAAGAAAGACTAGCAGCGCTTCCATTGCACCCAATCTTGGTTGACCAACCATTTCTGCAATGGGGATTGGACTTCATCGGGGTCATCAACCCAAACTCAAGCCAAGGCCACAAGTGGATTCTCACGGCAACGGACTACTTCACCAAGTGGACTGAAGCAGTAGCGCTCAAAGAGGCAAACGAGTCTAATATACTAGAATTTTATGAAGGAATAGTGACCAGTGTTCGGTCGTGTGCCGCCACTATCATATCGCATAAATGCATTGGCATTCGTAGGTTCCAAGATTACAGAATGGGCTGTCAAGAATGGAATCTACTTGAGCACCTCTTCCAATTATTACCCACAGGGTAATGGACAGGCAGAGTCCACGAACAAAAATTTGCTAAGAATCATTAGGAGGACTCTGATGAAAATCAAAGAACATGGCATACCAAGCTAAAATCAGCATTATGGGCTGATAGGATCACTCCCAAAAGATCCACAGGTAACTCTCCATTCAGGCTTGTCTATGGAAGAGAGGCAATCTTGCCCATGTCATTAGAACTGCCTGCATTGGAGTTCATGAAGCAGTTGGAGTTGGCTGAGTTCGAACCAATGGAGGCCAGGTATGCAGAGTTGATGGAATTGGAAGAAATTAGAGAACATGTAGTTCAAACAATTGAGAAAGATCAGGCCTTAGTGAAAAGATGGTTTGATAAGAAAGCAAGAGCAAGGACCTTCCAGGAAGGGGACCTAGTTCTGAAATGGGATGCAGATCGGGCAAAACCAGGAAGACATTCCAAGTTTGATGCCATTTGGAGTGGCCCCTACATGGTCATGGAATGTAAGAATAGCAATGCCTTCCAATTGTCTACATTGGACGGAGAAGAACTCCCGATTCCGGTCAACGGAATCTATCTTAAACATTGCTACTGAAAAAAATAAGAGGTTCACCCTTGTAAATATTAGCCTAGATTTCAATTCCTCTAAGTGCGTATGCACATTGTCTTGTTGTAGTTAGGTTTCAGTTTCCCTAAGTGCTTTGGCGCAGGTTTTGTCACTCCTAGATTGAGTTTTTTACAGTTCAGCGTGCTCTCGTAGAGGGAGTTGCAGCATCAGGCTCATTTCAGGTTATTGCTTATGACTCCATGCCCAATGGATCGCTAAAAGGCCACTGATCTTCTACCTAGCAGGCAGGTGACCCCGAAAAGTCACCAAATTGTTATCCAAATTTCACCCCCCAGAGTTAATTTGATAACATGCATCAGAGTTTTTAGTTCCAAGCAAGTAGATTGATTCAGGAGAAAATCGTAAAATTGGCTAAGTCCTGCTCAAGACCGCCTTTGGGACAGTTGGAACAATTATACGCGGAAGGCGCGGATCGGCCGAAAAGCCTCCAGGTGGCCCAAACAGAAAAGGGACATCTGGGACAAATGGACGCGAAATGCCCGAATCGGCCGAAAGAAAGAAAATTTGTCCAAGTCCTTTACCGGGAGCAAGCGGGACAAGAGTGCGCGGAGGACGCGAACCGCCGGTTCGGGCCGAAAGGAGAATTTGTCCCAGACAGCACTGGGACATTTGGGACAAATGGACGTGAAGGACATGAACCGCCGGTTGGCTGAAACAGAAACTTCAGCACAAGGACAAGTGGGACAAAGGGACACGTGGGACGCGGATAGCCGAAGGAGCCGAAAGCCAATCAGATCACGCCACGTGTCACCGGCAGAAAAGGGACATGGAAGCCCATTTCGGGCGGATCGGAGGATTCTGTCCCCATGAAGCACTGGGACATCCGGGACAAAAGGACGTGGTGGACGTGAAAATCTGGCAGGCCCGTAGACAAATCACAGCATGACACGTGTCGCCAAGGAAAAAGGTCCAAAAAGTCAAAGGGGTGAGTTTTCGAGCACTGATCCGAACCAATGAAATAGTGCCACGTGTCCAAGTTTAAGGGGCCCACAAGAAAAGCCCGCGAAAAGGTGGAGAGAGAATTACTCAGCGAATCAGGGCCTGCCACGTGTCGTCCAGATGGCAGAGCGCGGGAAAAGATTTTAAAACCTGTTCTTGCCTGTTTTGTGCCCTAAATCTTCAGACCTTCGTATCTTTCGATCCAGAGCTCGGATTTGCACGTTCTTTATATCAACGGAAAGCTGTTGAAATTCTCTACATGATTCTAGGATCAATCTCACATTTTGGTGTAGTTTGGAGGGAGAAAATTAAGAAAACGTCTCTGACGCGTGGTGATAGATAGAAGTAATGCTTCAACAACCAACTTTAATGCAGCAGACAGCTCGCCGCTCCTGTTAGACAGCCCGCCATTTTGCTAGGATCCGCCGCTTCTGTCATAATGAGATGATTTTAAATGCTACCAAGAAGTGGTTGGGGCAGATTCTGGATTTCCTCTCTCTCTCCCCTCTCATTTCTTGATATATATTGTAAAGAGGAGCTCCTTTAAGGGGTCGGACATTTTTGTTTTGCATCCTCCCTTATTCCCTCGCTTGCCAGAGAATTTGTGGAGCTTTCAAACCTCCCATATGGGTTGTAATGCCAGTCCTTTTTGCCTCTTGGCCACTGCAATGTACTGTATCGACTCTTGAGCAATAATATATGTGTTGTGATTGACTCTCGACCCTCTCATGTATTCATCTGTCATTTTGATCTCTTATTGCAGTTTGGTTACCTGTGCATGGTGTTTGTATTGCATCTATGTGGTCTGTGTTAAATTTGCAAAACGAGTGTCTAACATTCCTCGGTGCATCACCTTTGTAGTTTAGGTTTTATTCTATGCATTTTCTTACCCCGTCTCGGCAAGCAAGTTAGATTAGGTTTTAGCAAACCCTCTCGCATTTTTTGTGTGCATCGAACAGAGGAATAGGAACCAGCCTTCTCTGGAGAATCTTTTCTCATCTTTACAAGTCCGTATAGGGTGTCGAATTCCCATCAGATAGGGGTATAATGACCCGCTCCTCCTTACTTTTTTGAATTTGATGTACCTATGTTGAACCGAAGGTGCATTATTCTTCAACACAATGGGTGCCTAAGAAATGTTGGGAAATTGTCGCCTCGGCGAGTGCCAAGACTTTGAATTTCCCAAGAAACTTAGCTCCCTAGATAGTGATAGTTGCATCCTTTAAGACACCGATGGGCATTGCCTTAGTCTTGTTTTCCATATACAACACATTCGAAGATGGTTGTAATGCAGGTCTTCCCATCTGATGTCATGCATCCAAAGTTAGAACATTAACCTTCACGCCTGTGTCAATGAGGATATTACTAAGGATCCATCCATCTACAACTACATTCAATATGATCTCTTTGTCATAGTCAAGGCTGTGAGGGGGAAGGTTTTTGTGCAAGACCTACCTCTCACGCTCTTCTCGGTGCATGGTACCTTCTCTCTCAACCATGATCCTAGCAAGGGAATGATATTCTCTTGCCTTAACATTTTACACACCTCCTTGACCTCATCCAGGTCATCCCTTAGTGCCTCGACTCTCCTCCCTTGTTCCTCCTTCCTGGATTTCCCCTTGTAAACTCCGAATGACATCCATGGTGTCCTCATACACCTCCTTTTGATGCGTGGGGTTTGGGTACTTTCCATGAACTACTTCCTCCCTTAAAACCAGTTCTTCGCCTTGGTATCTCTTGTGCATGTGGCTTTTGCCCTTGTTACCAAGACAGGCTCTAAACTCCGCATCCTGTGTTACCGAGGCATCCACGGTATGTATTCCTTCTTAATACTAACCATTGCAAGCGCCCTTGTCTTTCTGGTGCTACTGATTCATGTGCTCAAACAACTCCGGGCACTCCTCATACTTATGCTTCTTTCCACACCATGAGCACTGCAATAGGTTTGGGAATTCTCATTTGTAATGCTCTGTAGATCCACAATTAAACGGGTTCCACGTGGGAACTCACTCCTTCCTCATCCGTGGTTACAAAGACCATGGAATCCTCCTGAAAACCCCTTCAACAAACACCTCCATCGCGCGCTCACGATAAGTGAGATCATCACCCTTGGAACTACTTGCAACGCAGTCTAGTGCACCCCATGATTAATGGCCTCATGGATCTGATCATTGAGCCTCTAGTCCTTATTATCATGGGTTGTAGAGGTGAAAATATTACAATAATAAGACACATTTTTTGGATTGCATGCTATAGTAAGGGGCATCTACTTGCATCATTGTCCCCATGAAAATTTCACAATCTACCACCACGGCGCATACTATCCTCTCGGGGAAAATTATCCTTAATGTGCCCCTATACTTCACAATATGTGCACCACAAACCACTATAAGTCTCATGGGTTGAGTTCACACAAATTTTCCAACTGCTTGGCCATAGCAGCAATCTGAGCCTCCAGGAATGGGCTAACACCAATATCAACACTACCAATAGCCTCGGCATGTAGAGTAGCTTCCAATGCCTCACGCGGGTCTGTAAAAGTTTTATGAGATAAGGCCCTTCTAAAAGGGGTGATCAATCCTCCAACAAACCATTGAGCATGTTGTGAAGGGTGAATATCATATGATAATTTAGACAAGAGAGTTTTAAAGCATGCATCATACTCCCACACACTCTCTACCATTCCTTATTGAATCTCCTTCAAAGCGTTGATGCTCTTCTGTTCAAACTCAGGAATGTGGAATTCTACCAAGAATGTGTTCTTTAAAGTAGTATAGTCCACCACTGTTTGATGAGGGTCATATTTCCTATACTAGCTATGCACGCGCCCTTACAACATGGTTGCAAATTGACTAGCCTTCCGCTCGGGGTTGTGATACCCTTTACACACCATAGAAGTTCACACTTGTGAACATGTTCACAACATCCTCAATACCTCTATAATTGAGCAAATGTAGAGACATTTCAAAGAAAACTTTTGAGGGTGGTTGGGGCCCGAATCCTCTTGAGCCAAAGCCTTGGTTTCCACCTATGTTTCCTCTGCCACCAGATCCACCAAGTCCACTGTGTCCTGAACCATCAGATCCGGTAGGTCCACCAACTCCTATTCCTTGAACCACCGGATCCACGGACCCACTAGGTCCTAAAGTGGTTGTGCCGAGGTCCCCACGGATTCCACCGAACTACACCTATGGTCTGTGATAATTCCCCACTACCAATAGTATACCCCGTGCCACTCCCAGACGCGAGACCAAAAGCTTTTGTGTCTATACCTTGCCCGAAAAGTCCTAACATTGGGTTGGTGTTTGTAGCCATAGAAGGCCCAAACGAGAAATTATACCTCCTGGGTGTAGACCGATCACCTCAATGTAATCAACTAGACTAGCAATATTTTCCCCCTGATCTGGAAAACCAAGCGCACCAAGGTTCGGTCACTCGGTGAGCTTAGATGCATGCCAACGGTTCTTCTCTTTCCACATGACAAACTCTCATCAGAATTTGAAGGGGTCTCTCTTAGGCGCTTGCCAAGATGGGGTCACATAAACTGCTCAGATTCCATGGCCTCTGTGTGAACCTCATATCCTTCCCACAACATCTACTACCATACATCCATCACACCTGCAACCTCACATTGTCTAGCAATCTCCCTTTCATGTGCTTCACCATACTTGAGTTGTCTCTCCTCCCTTTCTTTCTCCATCGCAACATTTTCCATCTTCCTCCACTCTAGCTTCCTCGCCCCGGTGCTCGAATGGTTTAGCCGGTCATTGGGAATGCCTCTAAACTCATGGTAACCATCAAAATTTTCATAGCTAGAGGGACAACATGTAGAAATGATCCTCTGGGCTCCCTCAGAAACTCAAACTCAGCAACCTTTGGATAAGAATATGTGGAAATGGCATACTCCAGAGTGTGGCTAGCCAATAATCCTTTCCACCAATGATCCACAAAGACGAGTCCACGTCGATCTACATCCTGTAACCTTTGGTATTCTTCTGGGTCCACACACGTGATCCATAATGCCAATTTGATCTAGGCGAGATAGGTGAGAGCCATTCATATAGTTCCAATGGGAAGCAGCAGAAAAAAATTTCATATAAATCATGGTAGAGGTTCTTCTACCCATCTACGTGCATCAAACTCGGGTCCAAAGTGTTGAATCTCTCGAGAAAATTCATCCTCCGTGCTCTTGAACCATGATTTAACACTTTCCAATGTTAACCACTCTATCATTACTCATTACATAGATCATGATGAATGTTATTTCCCACTACAACTTCGAAAAGAGGTCCCGGAAATGGAACCAAGATGTAGTCATTTTTACCCTTATCATAAAAGAAAGGAACCCCATGTGCACCGGCCTATCACCCAGCAGATTCTAGGTGCTCACCGAGGCACACGCGGGTGCCGAGTCTCTCTTTTATGTGAGTTTAGTGGGAAACATCATCTATTATTTGTGTTTAAGATATTTCAAAAGGATTTAAGACATACAAGAACCATAGAGCTCAGAACGGCCTCTAGATCCTTACAGTCATTCCAAACAGTACTTAATAGATTATATAACTTGTACCATAACAAAAAAAGTACATTAGAATTCATAATGGGCATAAAATGAAATAGAACCTATGAAAAATATGTATGCATCAGAATCATTGATATTCATATATATATAAACTAGTAACCTCATTACATCCATGGAGCCATTTACGAGAATGTCACGAGAGAAGCGAATCGCAGTCATGCATTACAACTGGACTAATGTAACTATACTACCAAAAAGAAAATTTACAGTCCCCATACCCAATACATCCTTTCCCAAGTGCAATTACCCACTAATGAGTTCTTGCAGTATTTTTGTAGAGCTCCGCCCACTCTCTAAGTCTCTTCTCCTCTCCCTTTTTACTCTACAGGTGCTTGTATTTATAGCCTTTATGGACTACCAAATCATCCTCCAGTGCCCTCAGATCTGATGCCAAGTGTCTGAAAGTGGTCCTCCATGCGAGCATGCTCCTCCAGGCCTGAGCTTTCCACTTTATACCATGATGTGCTTCTAGAAGCTTCTACCACAGGCATGCTCCTTCCTAGGCCAACTCTGTTGCTAGGTTCACACCTTATCCATGTGAATTCAAGTAATGATTTTCACGTGTTCTGCCTCGAATGCCTAATTTGACTAAGTCCCAAACCCTTGGTTCTATCCGTGCACGTCACATGCGCCACGGGATTCCTCAAACCCGCCTTGCGTGCGCTTTTTCCTTGCACATATTTCCTTAAGCGGGACCTTGCACACCTACGCGCCTTTTGTACTTAGTCAATATTCTAGGGGCCCAACAACGGTGATTCACATTATCACAAAGTGTTAGTTGAACACTTGCCTATTTTGGAAAACATGTGTCTATTTTTATCTTATAAATTGTTTGTGATTGTAGTTCTGATTATTGTGATATGAATTTCATAGTTGTTTGCGAGAGATTGGTAGAATCACAAAGTATCGGGGACAATTTTCTAATTTTTATTGATCATTTTTGTAATTATTTGATCCATAATTTGTAATGATTTAACACACAATGTTATTTCTAGATCATGTATGTGTTTTTGAAATTCAAGGTGATTTAACAACATCTCGTGGGTGAAAAAAGCTTTTGTGGTAAAAAAATCCTTCCTATCGGGAAAGTGATCTAGAGAACAATTTAGAACTTTGGAAATTCTCAAAATATCCTAAAACCATGATATTATGGTAGATCATTCGAGATATATCCATTGATATCATGAATGTTGAAAATAGAGATCGTATGCTCAAATTACCTATTTTGGTCAAAGTAGGGTCAATTGTCAATCAGTCGTGACATGTGGTAAAAATAAAATTGGGAAAAAGTGTAAAAATATGGTTTTTCGATGTTGGTCTTCGACACTTGTGTTCATATAGGTAGGACCCACTATTTTCTAACTAGGGTCTCTCGGCCGGGATCGACACACTTTTTTTTATCGAAGGGGTGTCTTTTCTGTCATTTCTTCACTATAGCATTGCCACATGTTTCATTATGTATGCTTAACATTGTATTGGTGTTATAAATGTGGGAAATTTTAGGACATTGAAATGCATAGGGACCGAGTTCATTGTGTAACTCAGAGAGTTACTAGCTAGCTTAGTGAGCTAATGAATCACCCACCTTAATGTTAGGCTTACATACTTATCCAATTGGAAAGTTCATTCTTAACCACAATTAGTCAACAACTGAGCCAACTCGGTGTACCCATAACCGTTTGGAAAATTCCCTACCATCCTCACCGAACACACCAAATATAGCACATCGAGCAATAGGCCATCCCACATGGCCACCCAACTCAACTTGATTGTTCCAAAAACCACACTATCTAACACACTTGGCATGCAAAATGGAATAAGCATCTCCAAAACCATGAATATATAAGGTGTACGACATATTTTTAAACCCATTCACTCACCATTACCCTCAGTAAATGTAGGTTTTTATCCCAAATTGGCTAAAAATTGTGGTGGAAGTTGGTTAGAGGGCTCGACCCCTAACCTGTGGATACCAAATAAATTCCTCACCGCTTAGACCATTAGAGTTCGTCGAGTTATAAAATGAGCTCTCTTATATTTGAGCAGATCTTTTAACAGGTCTATGTATTGAGACAAAATAGATCTGTTTCTTGAAATGCTTGTTTTTAAGGCATTTAGAAGTCGAATCAGAATTTTGAGCAAACTCAAAATTTGTAAAATTCAAATGCAATTCTAGGGGTATAATTGTTTGTCCATTTTGGAGTTCATAGGCCAATTTTGTAAAGCCTTTTGTGTAGCTTTTTTCGGTGAAGTGAAGGATAATCAACTATAAAGACAAGAACAAGCACGAGAGAGCAGAAATCTAATTGTTTTCGAGCTCATGGGTTCTCGGGGAATTTTGGCATGTTTTAATAAGATTCATTATTTGATTTGTAATAATTTAATTGTTTTTAAAAATCTTAAAATTAATGGATCTATTCTAAACAAACTTGGGGATGTAGGAATTTTAAACCCAGTAAACTATCCATGTGTTGAGTTATCCGATTTTTCCTTTCAGCTTTTTTTGATTATTTACAGTGATTAAATTCATATTTTAATGTGGATGTAAAATTTTAATCAGTTTTGACAATTTTGGGAAAATCGGGTAAAATTGAATTTTAATGGCTTTGATCAAATACAGTGAAATAAGGGAATTTAAAACCAGTTTATGATCAATCATAATTCAGTTTTTAAAATCAGATTCTGATCAATTTTGGATTAATTAAAGTCCTAAAAATTGATGAATTTTTAAGGTCTTCGTAAACACTTTAAAAATTAAAATAATTATTTGTATTCATAGATCATTGTGTGACATTGTTTGACATGTTTACACTTTTTTTTATATTTTATGGACTTTTTCTACTAACACATGGTTTTCTATTATTTTTAGCACATGTTTTAGTGCGTTAACTTTTTATGGTTATCATGCTTCTTATTGTCATTACTCTTGTTTTTATGTCATGGTTTCTACCATGCGCATCCCCTTTATAGGTACAATTTCTTCTTGGTGGCCATCACATCAGACTTTTCAGAGGTTATCTATTGGTTCTTAGCATCTAATACATGGGTATACATTTTTTTGAGCCACATGCTAAAATTATTCATCACACATGCCTCTAAAAATGAGGCATGTATCTAAGGTTTATTCTACATTTCAAACAAACACATGCATTTTTCTAGGCACAGACATATGCAGAGGTAGATAGAAATGGAATCAAGCACAATAATTTAGTAAAATCTAAAGGGTTCAAAATGTACAATTTGGTTAGGACCATCTCAATGGTTTTAACCCTATTATATGTTTTTCCATAGGGAATTTCTCTAGATTTATTAACATTATCAAGTTTTTCATCACTGGCACAAAATTTTCATATGGTTTTATACTCATATTGACTCAATTTAGCATGATTCAGTTAGGGGGCCATGAATTATTTCATTCTCTCTTTCTCCATGGTACTCAATTTCACTTTTAGTTTTGGGGGCATGGTTCTCCTTTCTCTAATCATATTTCAAGTGTGCATCAGTTCTACTCAGTTGTGTGGCACATGGGAAGAGTATGGGGGAACTTATTTCTCTTTTCTAATATGTGTCATAATTAACAAAATTGAGATTATGTCCTTCTACAGAGAGGTATGGTCTGTGGGATTATGAAAGGTATTAAAGTGGATAATTTGTTTGTGAGAAGACTTTCCTATCCTCTTGCACTTAAGGGGAATATATAAAATTTGTTTAATGAATTTTATAAATGGTCATCTTCCTTAGAAATTTGCTTCATCTATTCATATTTTTGGTTCTTCTCTTGAAATTCAGGTGTTGGGTTAGTACACCTAACGCATAGACCACTCCATTAGAATAAATTAGGTACTAGTCACCCCCAATTATTCTTCATAGTATAAAAATAGAAAAACTCCAAGGCACAAAAATAGGAGCACATTCCCTCCGTAAAACAAATAAGTGTATTCCTCTCATGTTTTGCATCTATTTTGGAATTTCTTGTTCCACATTTATTTATGGTACATTCATTACATTTGATTTAAGGTTTAATTTCTTATCTTAGGAGTTGACTACATTATGTGTTATAGTTTTAATTTTAAAGCATGTCAACACCAACACAACATGATAATGTAAAGTAAAATTATTGTGAGAAAATAAAACATGTATCTACATACTCATGTATATTTTCCTTTTAATCATGTAATTTTAATTTCATACTTAATGGGGAGAAAATGTAGACACTCAAATTTGAAAATATATCCTTTGATACCATGTTAGAAGCACGATCGACTAAGAGGGGTTGCGAATTATTCCTTATAGAAACTTCAAATTATATTTCATATTTGAAACTCAAAATCTCATATTCAATCACAATATCCACTTATTTCATACTTTATGTGTGCACACAATAAACCATCAATGAAACATGTAACCATGAAAGAAAAGAAGCAACACAAGAACACAAGATATAAGTGGGAAACCCTCAAGGGAAGAAAACCCATTGAAACACAATCTTTTATTGATAGGTTTCTGAATTTAGTGAGGCACTGCCGCCCCATAAGGAGCACCAACCCCTAGTTTAGTAGAGCACCAATACTACAAGGAGCACCAACTCCACAAGGAGGCTACAATCCCCAAGATGATCAAGCACCCACTCAACCACCTTATAATGTGTAGATATCTGATTTGTTGCTGCCACAACTGATGGAGATCCAATATCCAGCTTGCACTTCTTCAACCAAACCCTAGGTGATCACACTTAACAAACATGATCATAAATCACTCTAAAATTAATCAAACTCTTGCTTTCATTGTAGACACCTAAATATGGTATCTCTACCTTTTTCTACCCACGTGCACATATTTTTCTATGGTCATATCTAGGCGCTCCTTTAATAAAATCCATCCGCTTCAATATTTAATAAAATTCCCACTTATTATCCTATCATCATTTAATTCTTATTATTTCACATTAATTGATTAATTAATATACATATCCCTTGACTTTCCACGATGGACTTACTATTTAGGATGATTTTATCCTAAATATAAATCCCTATGCTTTTCTACCCATTCATATCTTCTAACTACCCAATATTCATCCCTAAACAACCTAATCCGCACATAATATTTAAAGTGCCTTTTCCCTCCTTAAACACAAAATCCTAACCTAAAGCAAAAATCCACCCCATTGGGGAAACTTTCCCCATGGTCAGCAACGACCCATCCAGGTCACCTTTAACCCTATAAAAGTGATTTATTTCTTTCCATAATAGGGATATGCATGAAAATTTTGGAGCTTTCTTATGAATTGTGAATTGAATATATGAGCATTCTTGCAAATAGTTACTGAGACCTCTGGACCTCCTTAGAATGTGTTTGCATCACTCACAATCATCCTTCGTGATATTATTATCATCTTTGTGTTGCTTTACTTTATTATTATCATATTATTGTTTCTTTTCTTGTGTTTAACATTTGTCGAACTAGATCCTCTTCAACAACACTCAGAGTTCCATTATCAACCTTCTATTCCAATTTCCTTCCTTATAGGTTGCCTTTTTCATCTTTTCTTTCTTCATCCTTACTCCAACTCTGCTATAGTCGTCATCACCCCACCCTAGTCGCCATCGATCAAGGTCCCGATTCTCGAGTCCATCCTCTTTAGTCCTTCCTTTCTTTCATTTTTGGTTTCTTCTCCCTCATATTCCTCCATGCAGTTGACTCCAAAGCATAAACAAAATTCTACAGTTACCATATTGCATCAAGATCTTGTATGGTTTCCATATTCACTTATTATTTAGATCTTCAATCCCAAGTCATCGTCGACACCTTACTTCGCACATTACGGGTCCCCTGTCCACATAGACCAAGTATTATTTAATTTTCATCTATTCAGATTAAATCAATATCTAGATCATATCTCAATTACTTTCAAATTTAGTAGTATCTTTGTTTCTACATGTAATCTTCTTATTCATCCTTTACTTCACTTTTTTTTAAAATAGGGGTTGACATCCATGCGAAAGGAAGGTCACACTATTTGGAGCCATATTTGTCGAAAAACCCCACATATCTTATCTAATCATTCTTCTATTTAAGAAATCTTATTTACAAGTTTATCAAACCAGTAGAAAGATCAATTATTTTCCAATCATCCATCCATGTATATCATGCTTCTAAGGTACTATAAACCCTCCATATTCTGAGTTTCTAGTTTATTTTAGTAGTTAGCTTATTAATTTGAGTTCAAACGAACAACTTTGGACAACATTCTGCACGCCCGGTGGGAATACCCCTTATGTGACCCCTTTTCATTTATTTTCTATTTTCTTTCTTCTTTTGTCTTTTATTAACACTGCAACATGAGGCCCTACTTATTACTTTCTCATGTTGGTTCAGCTATTCTTCTGCTTAAGTTTAGATAAAAAGGAAAATATATATCTAGGTATTTCTCATTTTTTCCATATTTTCTCCTTTCTACATTGAATTTCCCTTTCATGTGTGTGTCCTCATCAAAAATCACACTTTGATTTGGTTTAAAAGGAACCTTTCTTTTCTACATCCTACTTTCTCACATAGTCCAAGTAGGAGGTTAACTTACTACATCTCACAATCCTCACACATAACCTAAAAATCATGCATTCAAATCACATATCTAAACAACATCCTACTCGGTAGACTGATTTGGATTTCATCACCCAATAGGAAACCACCCGAGACTCTCCCAAGCCAAAATAATCCTGAAACTAGATTTAGATTGCCTTCTCTTAGGTACCTTGTTATCCATTCCCTTTTCTATTTTTCACATTTTATTAATTAAAAAAACAAAAAAAAATTGTCTTCTTGATTTTCTTTATTTAAATATGGAACCAAAATTTCCCCCAAATATTTCTACATAAACATCTACCACGATCAATATCTCATCCTTGTCTCCTTCTAGTCCCATCCATGCTTTCCTACTCTATAGATCACGTCAAATAGTAGATCCTATTCCATCCCCATTTCCTTATACCATCCCTACTCCATCTGACATCACCATGCCTATCCCACCTATTGAAATTCCCATCCCTCATGTATTAGATCTTCCCATCCAATCCCAACCATATTATCATGTTCCTCCTTCCCAATATCATACACCCCCTCAACCAATACAATCTTCACCACTCCCCAACATTTTTAGACAACCCTTTCCTAACCCACCACCAACAAACCCATTTTCACCAACCACACCAAAAAAATATAACCCATTTTCAATCAACACCATACATCAAAAACCTCCTTTTACCCCATTTATCTCATCATCACCTACTCCATCCTTGATATTGTGCCTACGACTCCTTCAAGAGCTATCCCCACATCAACCATATCCACCATTTCCTTACCTACCACCTTAACTTCCACTGCTTCTCTCATATCTACATCCAGTCCTACTCTTACCACATCCGCATTGGCTTCGACTACACCCACCTCTTCATCCACACCTATCCTACCCCAACTTACTATGACTACCCCATTATCCACATCTATCCCAAACACACCCATCACTACACTTATATCTACTACGCCAAAAAATCCACCTGTGTATGTCTTGACATCATTATCACACATTTATTTACCCATGCCCACATCACCAATTTTACCCCACTCTTCCACACCTAATCTTCCCACATCCACCATTCCCACATCTACATCTACTATCACACCAATCACACCTCCTCAATCCAAAAACATATCCACAATGCCTCCTAAAACACATAAGAAAAGAATTAAAGGCATTCATACCTCTTCCACAAAACCCCTCATTTCCACATCAAACAATTCAAAACCTGCATCATCTTCCTCTCACATAGAATTCATTAACCACATGATCCAAACACCCCTTCTTCTATCCAAACGTATGATTGTCATCAATTCTACACCGAAATATACCTCATCCACTTCATTGGATGTGACTCTCCCAAACACATCTATTCCAAATATTTTATTAATCAATTTGAATCATTCTTAAATGGAGTGCTACAATTCTTATAGGAATTGTATAGCTGAATACATACATGGAAATATGTTGCATAGGTGCAACAACAAACTAATTCACATAAGCTTCCAAAAAGACTTCGGGAAGCATAACCAAATTAAATACAAACAAAAAAATAGTATTGTTAAAACAATACAACAACTCCCGTATGTAGAATAAAACAAAATAGATGGTTATATAAATATAACCATATTACAATTAATAATAAATACCCAATTATTATAGTTAAAGTAAAATTAACTATAGAGAAATATATATTTCCTAACATTCCCCCTTAATTTTGCATTGCCTCAAGGGATGAGGAGAGGAACTCTCTGAACAACTCAAACTTGTCACGTGTAAGTGACTTCGTGAAGATATCTACTCTTTGTTTAATGGTTAGACAAAACTAAAGTTGTATATTGTGCTTCAAGACATGCTTGCGTATGAAATGTACATGTACCTCAATGTGTTTTGTTCTTTCATGAAAAATGGATTGTGAACAAGTTTGAGAACACCTTCATTGTCAACATACATGGTGGTTGGTTTGTCTGTGGTATTCCAAGTCCTTCGAGTATGTGACGTAGCCAAATCACTTCATAGATAGCTTCTCCTGTAGAACGATACTCATGATTCTGTGGAAGAATGAGAAACAAAGTGTTGTTTCTTGCTTCCCGTGATATTGGTCTAGATCCCATAAAGAATACAAATCTTGAAGTGATTTTTCTATCATCAATATTTCTGCATGATGATCGAATCTGAATATCCTGACAAGAAGAAGTTGTCATTCTTCTTGTATTCTAGACCAAGATCCACTGATCCTTTGAGATATCTCAAGATGCCTTGTTACTTTCCAATGACAAACTTTGGGTTCCTGCATGAACCTGGATAGATAGCTCACTGCAAAGCTAATATCTGGTCTAGTGTAGGTTAGGTAAATGAGACTCCCAATCAACTATCGATAGAGAGTGGCATTTACCTCAGGAGATGGATCTGAATGAGATAACTGCAATCTATTCTCCATAGGTGTAGCAATCGGTGTGCAATCCATCATCCTAAATTTCTCAAGCATTGTCTTGGTATATTTCATCTGAGAAACAAAGATGTGATTCTCTTTCTGCCATACTTCCAATCCAAGACAATAGTGCATTAGCCCAAGATCTATCATGTCGAATGATCGATTAAGATCTTTCTTCATTGCATCGATCATCCTCACTGAACTTCCAAGTGATGACTAGATCATCGACATAGACAATGACAATCACAATCTCCCCCTTATTTTTGAGGTAAAGATTGGGATCGTATGGATTTCTAACAAATCCATGTTGTATGAGATGCTCATCAATTTTGATGTACCATGCCCGGGGTGCCTGTTTGAGGCCATACAGAGATTTCTGAGTCTACATACCTTTGCTTCTTGACTAGGTACTACATATCCCTCAGGTTGAGTCATATAGACTTCTTGTAAATATCCATTTAGGAAGGCACTTTTTACGTCCATCTGATGGAATTTCCAACCAAACTATGTAGCTAGAGAAAAGATCATCCTGATCATTTTGATCTTAGTTGTGGGAGAAAATGTCTCCTCATAGTCAATGCCTTATTTTTGTGCATACCCCTTTGCTACTAGTCTCACTTTATACTTGTCCATTGTCCCATCTACTTTGTACTTTGTTTTGAATATCCATCTGCATCCAATGGGTTTCTTCCCTAGTGGAAGATCGACAAGTTGTCAAGTGTTATTTTTCATTACTGATTGATATTCAAGAGTCCATGGCATCTTTCCAAGCTTTTGACTGTAGGGCTTCCTGGACTGTAGAGGGCTCATCATTCAATAACTCTACTCATCAAAGAAAATTTAACTTCTTCTCTTGCTTTACTATGAGTCCGTGGTCTAGGGGTGGATGTATCCAGTGGAGCATCCATTCTTGCATCTCGTAACATGCTAGTACACCACTTGGGCATACGTTGAATTGTTCCCATGGGTCATGGTTCTATCAGATCAATCACCATCATCCCCATCATCACTTTCATCATTGTGGGAACATCAACTTCAATTTTTACAACTGGTGAAGAATCTACATCAGGTGAGTCTGGAGGAGGAGACTCTGCTTCCTTCTTCTCAAAAACTCAACATCTCTGTTGGTGTAGACTTTTCTGGTCTTTGGATCCATCAATCTGTACCCAAGAGTCTCTTCATTGTACCCAATGAAGATGAGTTTTTGTGACTTCATGTCCAATTTATTTCTATTTTCTTGGGTATGTGCATACTTGCTTTGCACCCAAATACTCTAAGGTGTGCAATAGATGGTTTCCACTTTGACCATGCTTCTTGTGGTGTTACTCCATCAAGAGCAATTGTGGGCACTCTGTTCAACAAATACACTGTTGTCTTTGTTGCTTCTTCCTAGAATGTCTTTGCAAGTCTAGAGTCATCGATCATGCATCACACCATTTCCATGATAGTATGATTTCTTCTCTCAACAACACCATTCTTTATTGTGTGTGTGTGGAGGAGGCATTTGTCGATGAATCCCGTGAGCTTGTAGGTAGTCTTTGAACTCATCATTGGTGAATTCCCCCTCGATCTGAGTAGAGAGTTTTGATGTGATGACTAGTTTCATTCTCAACTGCTACTTTGAACTTCTTGAAGGTTTCAAAAGCTTCACTTTTCTTGTGAAGAAAAAATCCACATTTTTCTTGAATAGTCATCAACACAAAGCATGAAGTAATGAAATCTAGAATGACTTGGTTGCATCGGACCGCAAAGATTGGTATGAACTAGATCAAGCTTACCATGAGCTTCGATATGTACTCTTCTAGAATGAAGCTCTATGTTGTTTTTTCCTGCTAGGAAGTGAGGACACTTGTTTGTATCCTTCTGAAGAGATGGTAACCCATGTACCATATTACGCTGGTGAAGTGTCTCGAGATACTTGAAACTAACATGACCAAGTCTTTGATGCCACAACTGTGTTGAGGTAGAGTTCTTAGCCACAAGTTCTGATCATCTCTGTGGAAAAATCAAGTTGGAACATGCATCCCACATTGGAGGCTTTTGCAACTATTTTTGAGCCTCGTGATTTGTCTCGAATAAACACATGTTTTCTTTTCGGAATGACTATCAAAGTCAATTTTTAAGTTGTGATCTAGGAGTTAACTAATTGAAAGTAGATTTTTAGTCAACCCAAGGACATATAAGACATCTGATAGTCTATAGTTGCGTGAACCAAGGGGTAGAGAAATGTTCCCAATCCCCTGAACTGTATATGAAGAATCATCACCCAATGAAACATGGTTTTTCAAAGGTGTGTCCCTCATTGAAGTAAACCAAGTCTCTATGGCTAGTCATGTGTCGAGTGGCTCCCGAATCAACATACCAAACATCACTAGATGACATGGAAGGTTCACTTGATCAAGAAGTGTACAAGAAGTCTTCATTATCGAATGTTCTTCTTGCTCAACAATATTTCCTTGTTGATGGGGTCTTCTTTTCTAGTTCCCCTTTTTCTTCCCTTGATTGTAGTTAGAATGTCCCTTGTGAGATTTTTGTTGTGGAGGTCTAGAGTTACTTGATGAACCTTTCTTGTATGTATTATACCAACAATATTTCAACTCATGTCCTCTTTTACAGATTGGACATTGCTTCTTCTGTTGTTTGTCCCCTTGATGTTGATATTGATTCTGATGTTGGGAATTTTGATAGGAATTAGGTTTTCCTTTACCTTTTCCTTTCCATTTTTGATGTGAAGAAAAGTGTCTGCTCCTCTTCATCATCCTTATTATGCATGGCTTCCTCTTGTTGTAGTAGGTTTATAATCTTTTGTCAAAACTAACTCGTCGTATCTCGACAAGTTTAGTGTTGTTTAAAAAATGTGGTAAGAAGAAGGAGAGCTCTCTCAAAACAATGGGAATGAGAGAGCTTCATCTGTGACTGCTTCTCCTAGGGATAGAAGTGAAGCCCTCAACTCTACAACTCTTCTTAAGAAAGCTTCAATTTTCTCATTCGCTTGAACTTCAGTGTGTGTAACTGACTCTGCAAATTTAGTATGACATTCTTGTTTTTGGCCTCATATACATGCTCAACTTATCCCATGCTTCTTTGGTTGTTTTGGCATCTCGAATGTGGGGTTGCACATCATCGACACTCCAAACAAGATGATGAGTTTGGCTTTCTGATCTACTTTATCAAACTTCTCATTGTTGTGTTGTATCAGTAGTTGATCTAGTTAGAGTACCATTCACAATAGCTAGATCTCTTCAAACTCAAGTTGTGTCTTGATTTTTGTCTTCCATGCAAGCATAGTTGTTTCCTCTGAGTAGTTGTGAATCTGGAAGAAAAATTTGGGGGCATTGGTGCCCATTTTGCAGAAATCACTGATAGGGTTAGGCTCTTATCACTCTAGGTATAAGGTCTCCCAATCTATATACCATCAGTCCGATATACCAAACCTTTCTATATATGTGCCCTTCCGATATACCATGGTGGTACGTGGAAGAAGCTTCCCTTTCTATATACCCTAGTGGTACGTGAAAGAGGTGTTAACGTACGTGAAATAATTTGATATGTGGTACCAAGATAATACTGAAAGGGGTCTATGTGATTATTGACACCGGCTCAAAGAAATATCCTCATACACACACGTAACTTTGCTATATACTTGGATAATTTCTCAGTCTGGATTTATGTCGTGTAATCATTCACAGACGGATGGGATGGCTCATAGTGTGTGCATTGTGACCTTATTACTCCCCGTCGATTTAAAGGGTCGATGCCTAGATGATGTTGTTGTAGCTATATTAGGCGTTAAGTGTAGTAGTAGTAGTCATGATGGATTTACCCATAAGCGCTTCCCAGAGGCACTGTATATACCGAATGCATTGTGAATGAGATCTAGGATCTCGTGAGTGTTTTAGAACCAATTTTTATTATTTTTATTACAACTCTCTGCTATTTTTTAAGTAGTTACAATATTTGTGGTTGACTATGGCAACCTACAAATTAGTACAATATACTAAAGCATGTAATTACATTCAAAAATTTTGGAAAAATTGAATGGTAGGAAAAATTTTTTTTTTTTTGGGCCTGGTGGCCTCAGAGCCCAAAATGACCCTCTATGCCAAAAATTGCAAAAAATAGCTGAAAATGCAATTTTTGGTGTACCTCCTTTAGCAAATGTTGCTCAAAATGAAAAAATAGGCCTAATAGGAGAAAAAAAAAATTTTTTTCCCTAAAATAGGGTTTTTCTCACTAAAAATTTTAGGGTTTTAGTTATAACTAAGTTTTTTGAAGGAGGTTTTCCACTAAATACCCAAAGTTGGTGGTTTTTCCAAATTTTCCGCTAAATTTCAAAATTGGTTGCAAATTTTTGAGTTGGGGTGGGGTTTGAACCCCAAACCTCTATCCCCAAGTGGATTCACTAACCACCTCAGCCATTTGTGCTTTTTATTAATAAATTGAAGCAAATTATATTTAATAAAAAAAATTTGACTAACCTTTGAAAAATGGTGACTGGATGAAGTAGAGCTCCACATGGATGTGAGTTGGAGGTGGATTAGGTTTTTCACTAAAAAAATCTAATCTCTTATCTTTTATTTTCACCGCATGCTTTTGATTTTCTCCTTTTTTTTTATTCACCACCTTTTTTAATCTCTTTGTTTTTTGTTGATTTAATTGGTTTTCTTTGCCATTTTATATTTCACAGAGGCCACTTTGTTTTATTTTCCTTTTTTTTTTATTTTTTTATTTTTGAGGTGGAGCTTATATTAAGGTTTCATTTTATTATTTGTTAAGGTCATTGTGTGGAGGATTGATGTCGTTTGATTCTTGTTTTTGCAGGTCAACTTGAGTTCAAGGGAGCTTCAGCTCAATACCACTTTAGCACACAATTCTAATGTTCATGTTGCTTATTAGTCATGTCAGCTTGACATCTTTGATTGTTGTAGGATTTTATTTTATTTTAATGCAAAAGTGGGCTTGTTATATGGGTGGTTTGGATCAATCCACTGGATTTCTGGTCACAACATGACCTTCAAAAATGTAACATGCTTTGACTCATGACATGACACAATAAACCCACCCGTAATACACCTAGCATGTCTCAAACTTGATGGAATTATGAATGGGTGGATTAGGCTCACTTAAATGCTGAAGGCTGGAGCTCTATCTTTATATATAGAGCCAAATAGATGGCTCTTGGCCAATTGGAGAATGCAGTATTTTCACTCTTTGACAAATCACGATCCTCCAATCAATGATGATATGCAAAGCTCTGTGGTTCGGTCAAAAAAAAATTTCTCATAAAATAACACAATCACCTCCAATTGTAGCAAATTGCTAGCTTAAAAGTGACCGAACAAAACCCCTCTAATATTAGAGGTAAAACCCTTGATGGGAAAAAATTTTATTTTTTAAAAAAAATCCAGGAGAAAATTTTGCTTGGTGCAAGAGGCACCAAGGCAAAAAAAAAATTTACTTTACCTTACAAACACTGGAGATCACACAGAGGTTGTGGGAGATGTAGGAGATTTTGGGAAGTTGTTGGAGGCAACACAGGCTCTCTTAGAGTGTAGAATGCTTCTCTTCTCAAATTGTTTTTCTCTCTCTCCAACCTTCTCTTCTTCATGTCAGATTCAATTGCTCTCTGGTACCAAATGTAAAAAACAGGATGGAAGCCTGACAATATTTTATTAATCAAATCGAATCATTCTTTAATGGAGTGCTGCAATTCTTATAGGAATTATAAAGCTGAATACATACATGTAAATTAATCCATGTCCTCACAATATTTATTATTTAATTATCCTAATTAAGATAATTCCCACACCACCACCTCACCTATACACCTCACCTAGCCACCTCACCCTAAGTCTATTCTTAGTATGTTGCCATAACTAACTAAGACCTAACTAAACCCTAAAAATCAAAGCCTACATCCCCTCTAACCACATTCCCACATAAGAAAAGGTAACTCTCTCTTCCCGGATGAATAGAGAGATCTGGTGGAAATCATTGCCATGATCTCCCATTTTTAGTAAACCTAGGGAATCCCACCCTAACCGACCGGTCACCCCTGAACCGATGCCGGTCAACCCAAAACCATCATCGGTTACCTTTTATTCCCTTTGGTAACCTTATTTTGAGGTTGGCACACATTTTCGAGAGAGAAAAGAAAGGAGACCAGAGCTGCATGCAAGTGAAACAAGCATCCTTTTACACATCCAGACATTTAGAGCCATCACCAACATCAATCAGAGAGCCATTGCATTCATGGGAGCACTCTCGGGAAAGCACCACTATAGGACCATACACGTATTCTCCGATCAACCACCTCCACCACTCAGCCATCAAATCCTTAACAGTAAGTATGGCCCTAATCAGTATAGTTTATTTTAGTTAGTAATCTTTATTACTCTGTTATTAATCTATTCTTTGCATGCTTATTGCTTCATCACCCACTTGCTTGTAAACCCAAAGATCCCTTCACCCACATCACCAAATCACCTATTCTCACCTGTTGTATACTTTTGAGCATACCTAAGATCTCCACAGACCCCCCATTCACTCGCCCAAACTTTATTTGACCTCAGATCACCCCTACCATTTAACCTATTTTGAGTTTCTTTCACCCGACCATACCGACACCGGTTACCCATAACCATCATCGGTTCTACCTAAACCGACATCGGTCACATTTAGCCGACATCGGTCTCTATGTTTTACACCTTGACCAAGAACAGACCCAACAACCACCCTACCAGTTGACCTAAATAACCCAAAATCTGACCCTGACTAGTCCCAAAACCTTGACAGACACCTCACCTCTCAGATCCAACTATAGCCTAGCCTGTTGTGATTGGATTTTGCTTATTGTATTTGAATGAGATACCTAAATCATATCAACTATAGTAGGACCTTGTTTATTTCTCACATTAACTTGTTTTAAACAAGTGGATTGAACCATCTAGGAAGTATCACTTCCGGAACTAGCATACGCTAGGTAGTCCACTATCATATATCATTTAACTATATTTTTGTGGTCTTGTTTTCTATTACAGGTAGTTCCTCCTAGCCAAAAGGAAGCTCTCACATTCAGCTGTGGATCAAGAAGTCAAAAATGCATGCAACAACCATCAACCGACCAACATTTAATAGGTATTCCTCCTTGGCCCTTACCCTTATCTGTTTCATCATTTGAAAAGGTAAAGAAAATGGTGAAACATTTTGGCACACCGGTGGGACCCATCAGGGGTTCTTTTGCATTTATTCATTCCTAGGTGAAATTTGTGTGTTTTTTTCCCTTCGAAAAGCTTCCACATTAATTTTTTTCTTCTTTGGAATCATTCTCCTTCTTTCTATTGTCTAAAAACAATCATGTTTTTGGTGCTTTAAAAAGAACACATCTTCCTTTCTTTTGCATTGCATTAGTGAAAGAGCATCCCTCTTCCTATTCATCTCTTGCTACATCGAATATCACACTTTGATTTGGGTTTAAAACACTTGCATTACATTCTGATTTGTTGCATTATTAGCTCACATTAAAACTGAGGGCAACCTATATGTTGGAAGTCATGCCCAGCTGATGGTTGACACAAAGAATCATAGAAATCATTTTTTTCTCTCTCTCTCTGTGTCTTACCAAACTTGCACAAAATCAAATATACACATCTTTCTTAAACAACATCTTACCCGGGAACATCTGTCAGTGATCACATGATCCGATTGGCAGGTACTCCCCAACTCGTTGCCTCTATCGAGTCATCATCTCAGAGGATGGCCCACCCCCACCATAACATACCTAAAACCTCTCCTTTTAGATATCCTTCTTCGTAGGATGCCTTCCCAACCAAAAAAATTTGTTCTAAATACACACAGTCAGTCCTAAATAGCATAAGCTAAACAAACATAAGAAAATCACTATTAGGATCACACTTTTTCTTAGCATTCTTCTTGGCTTGTGTTTTGAGGTGTGAGACTACGAATCCCCATTTTTCTTCTTCCTTGCACACTCCACCATCATAGTTGGAGTATTCTGACTTTTTTTGAGTGTGTCAGGGCCTCATCTTCTCATTCTCAGGCTTCTAGGTTTGATTCTTCACTTAATTTAATTCACAAAACCAATTTTCTTTATTTCTTTCTAATTTCACAATCACCGATCATGGTCCAACCGACCATCGCTCGGTTCACATCTGACCATCATCGGTTAAACCCTAACCGGTGTCAACTTTTGGCTTTCTAGTTACTTTACCTAGAACAACTTTCATTACTACTTTTATTCTGTTTCTAGACCCTTAGGGCATCATCATATTTCTCCCTTATTGATATTTTCTATCATACAGTTTCACCAGTACAAATCCAACATTCCCACTTCATTTTTTTGAGACTGGTTTCTTCCACAAGTGACTGATCGGTATCGGTTTCAAAAACCATCATCGGTGTTGTCCTAACCATCATCGGTCATCCTGACCATCATCGGTTTTCCAACCATCACCGGTCAACCTGACCATCATCAGTTTCCTGTGTTTAATTTTTCAAAATCTAGACATTGACCAAGATTCACCTCCTGGACCCCATTATTCTCTATTTTTACTATTTTTTTTGTGTCATCTATAGAATATAGTCTTACCAAGTCAAGCACTTGTTCACATGGTGTTGACTCGCAGCTAGACTAATGCCCTCATATTCCATGCTAGTCATCAACCACTCCCACCTAGTCCTTCACCACCTTCCATCCTATCACCCATGGATCCAACCTTACCTACCACCATTTTTCCATGTGTGATGAGGAGTTTGCATGACTCCTTGATCAGAATCCCATGGCCTTATAGTTCTACCTTTCCCACTCTTCCACCCGAGACTCCTCTGGTCAATTGATATATGACATGCTTGTATCAATCTCTCCTGCCCTTATTCCTTTACTACATTACCCTCACCCTACTTCAGTAGTAGTTTCGCAGCTAGGACCCATACCATCATGACGCCGTGCATCGGTTTTCCTCTGCACCTGTCATATTTGTTGTCCCCTCATCCACCACCAGACCATAGCACAATCCACACCCATTGTCTCACAAATACCCATTGCAACACAACCACCCATGTGGTGTCGGTGACCCCTACTCCATTCCAAAATCTCATCCTCTCCATCCCACAAACATTGCCCCCAATCACTACTAGAGTCACGACAACCATCCCACCTACATACACCTACTATCAACAACCCCTATCTCATCTATCACCCATTCTGGATATGTGCCTTCCATGTCGGTTCCTTATTCTCAACCTCCCTATCAAGGTTCAATATCCACCTCCTTACACCACAGGAGGTGTCCCCCATCACAACCTACCAATGACCTCATCAAGTTGATGATGGAAAAGATGCAAACACTAGAAGCATCGGTTTCGGCTCATGCAATTCCCTCACCTATGATGAAATTTGTAATGAGCCTATTCACCCATCCATTCCCATTACCATACCCCATACATTGGGAGATGCCAAAATTCAACCGCTTCAATAGCAAAGAAGATCCACAACAACATTTGTGGTCCTTTAAACATGGGTGTTACCTGATTGCCCACGATGACACTTTACTTTTGAGGACTTTCCCAATGTCCCTGACAGGACCTGCATTGGACTGGTATAGTGGACTACCAAGACACTCCATTTACTCATTCAATCAAGTAGCCCAAGCCTTCCTAGATCACTTCTCCATCAACGTTGTTAAGAAGGTTACCATGACTGATCTTTATTCCACATGACAATATGATGATGAGTCTATCATTGACTTTTCACTCACTCGTTGGCGCAACCTCATAAACCAGCTCACATTCCAATTGCCTCAAACCAAGCTTATAGAACTATTTACTGGGCATGTGCTAGACACATCTCACCAACCCTACAGGTGCAAAATTTTCACACTTTTGATGAGGCATTCACCATGGCATGGAAATTGGAAATTCATGCTATCAAAGAAAAGAAGATTCAACTTCGTAATAAGAACATCATGTTCAAATCAAATGATACTTCTTCATCTTGAAACCTCAAAACAACTATTCAAATCCCAAAGGGTCTACTAATGCCATAGTTCTCAAAGCTGGTCCCCCTCATCAATCAAACCCATCCAAACCCCCTTCTAATCTTTCTCCTGTCCAAGCTTTCTAGTTTAGATGAGAACAATGAAAGTACACTTCCCTAGGAGAATCTTATTCCTCCATTTTGGAAAAGCTTGTTAAGGCAGGTGCCATTACCCTTCCACCCATAAAACCACATATTGGTTTGACCCTGAGTGACCCATGCCTGCGTGGTATAAGGAACATGAACTTTTGCAACTATCATCGGGTCAAAGGTCACAATGACAATAACTACATTACCTTCAAAAATATCATTCAAGAAATGATAGACAATGGAGACTTAGTCTTGGATAGCCCGAATGCACCCACTAACCAAAGCCTACACATCTTCAAGAAGCCATTCCCTAATCATGCCCCATCTTCAAACCAAGGGGGTGATACCTCAAACAATGATAGCATTATCGTGAGGTCCACGCTATTTTCAATGATGCACCAGTTGCTTCCCAATTGCCTCATATTCCTTCCATAGATGAAATCTTAGCCCCATGCTCCCCTACCTACACCAGAACCTATTTCATCTACTCCTCTACCCACAGAGGAATCCCCTTCATCTTCTCCTTCACCCATGAAAGAGCCTATAATCAGCACACCACCTTGACCCCTCAAAATTTAAAAGTTGTCAGTGGCACCTCTCCTACTCATAGAAGATGCAAGGTTCACCACCTACACCAACACAAGGAGAGCCCACTTTGGCTGGCCCATCCTCTCCTCTACCCATGGAGGATACTATAGAAGTACCACCACCTGTAGATGACCATTCACCATCAGACCTTCAAGATCCCGTTGATCTGCTTTTGGCTCTCTTACCCACAGTCCGAGGCTAGCCATTTCGGTATCTCAAACACATTTTATGGGGATTGCCACTGGTCCACATTGGCTCCACTTACAACAAGTACCATTCTCATGCTTGGCCGATCACCTGGACTATGTCGATAGAGCCTTACTTTGGGGGCATCTTCTACTTCTGTTTCAACACAAATGTAGTTGTCACTCGTTGACACCTCCACTATCTATCCAAAAGTGTTTCGCCAACCAAACCAAACACAACCACAACTATCACAAAATCTCCCATGACACCACTCATGGCTCAACTCACACCTCTACCCATAACCCAACATGCATCTACACCCAAACCCATGCCTATATCATCTCCTTGCCTAAACCTATCACTACCTTAGGGGTCATACCAACAACTAGCCTTACTCATCCACCCATCAAATTAGATTTAGCTACGTCTTCCAAAACTAACACCAAACTTAACCGACCCCTAAAAAGAAGAGCCAATCTCCTAGATCTCATACCCCAACCTCGCCAACCACACCCTTATCACCTTCACCCCTTCCATCCATCCTAGGACCTCACCCTCGACCCTGGCCAAGAAACCCTCATCCACCGGTAAACCAAGAACAGCAACAACCCATTTCCCCATCACAGACCTCTAATATACCCAAGCACCCCACACAACCTCCGCCCTCACCTGTAACCTTTTTTACCACCCATACCTCCAATACCATCAATAACTTCTTCACTACCCACAACACTTCCTTCTCTTTCACTCACATGCCTCCTACCCAACCTACACCACCTACCTCCACAACACCTCGGTTACCCCCATGGGTAACCCACCCTCTTCCACCATCCAATTTTCCCTCCACATCTCATGTGCACCCATATCACCTTTACCCAAGAAGGTGCAACCTAAAGCAAAAATCCACTACCCTCCAATAAGGTAGTTAAACCAACCACACATTCTATTTCCAGTTCATCTACCATGCCCCTACCCAAGCAGATATGACCAACACCTAAGACCACACCACACACCAAACTAGTAGCCCAACCCACTCCCCTCTTGCAAAGACTCTTCCTACACAGTTAGCCACACCTATACCCAAACCCACATTCACCTCCCATTGTGATCCATTAGTAGGGTCCTACGCTAAAATCCTAACCAACCTCCTCGAAACTTTTGTCATCACATTACCACCTCTTAGACCTTATGACCCACTCAAACCCAAACCAAAAGGGTTTGACAAAACAAAAATTTGTGCCTACCATCGTGTGTGCCAAGACATGATGTAGAGAACTGTAAGGCTTTGAAAGCCACTCTTGTCCAGATTGTGTCCTCCTAAAGAAAACTTTGATGATGATGATCTTCTTGATGAGGACCCCATTTCACCTTCACCAATTTCCATAGTTCTTCCCTCATTTCCTACTCAATGACAAAATCTCCACCCCCACAACTCTTAGATCCATCCCCGAGATTCAAAATTAACATGGTTCACATAAGAGAGTTGGCCAAACCACCACCCAAATGTAAATGTGCCCTACTCATCTCACAAGGGTTTACCCACCACTAGGGTTTTGTCCCTCTTGCCACTATACCTTCCATGACACACCCTCTCCATACCCCCCTCTTAGATTAACATGATCAACATTACCACCCATGCTCAGAAAGACAAGGGAAAGGAGAAAGCAACTGGCCCATCAACCAACCCTATACCCAATATACCATCTACACCCACACCCAAAGTCATCATTTGCGGTCCTGCATATCCCATTTCGATGGGGCCACACATCATACAATGCTAAAACAACTACACCAATCCCCCTCAAAATGTCTTTATATGACCTTGTCCAGACCTCAGAGTCACATCGTCAAGCCCTCATGGAGGTCCTTCAATCTATCAAAGTCTTACCAAATGACCCCACACCCGTAGCCTCCATCATTACCCCTCACCATGTAGCCTCTCTCACTAGGTCTTCCCCTTCCTCTACACCTTCACCCACTCACCAAGTGGCCACCCTTAGTTTTGCAGATGAAGAGATCACTCCCTTTAGTCCGATGACCCCGACCCCCTCTTTTCATCTCCATCTTTATCGATAATATATGCATCCGACATTATGATCGATGGTGGTGCTAGCATTAACATCATCTCCTCCCATGTGTATGCCCAAATGCAAATACCTACCAATTACATGCATAGTAACCCCATTATGTTGTGTTCTTTCAATGATGCCATAACCTCTACACTGGGTACCATTGTTCTCCATGTCCGCGTAGGTCCCCGCACCATCCCAAAACTTTTCTATGTCCTAGAAGGGGAGTTCCAGTATAACTTGTTGCTTGGTTGACCTTGGATTGTGTCATGGGTTGTGTCCCTTCGATGTTACATCGATGCCTCAAATTTGAACACGAGGGACATAATTACACCATCCCTACCGACCCCTCACCTTTCAAGACCTGTAACATGCTATATCGACCCAATGATGTGCTTGTACTGGTCAAGGCATCCACCACCAAAACCACTTCACCTCCACCCATGAGCCCATCCACCAAAATTGCCACTACTTCTGCTACTGCATCTAACCTCACCATCCCTACTGTAGCCAGTTGTAGCCTCCACCACTAGCCCCTACTTCCCCTTCATCTAGTGAGCCATCTATACCCACTACCCACATACCAACTACTGATCCCTTAGAAGGTGTTTTTCAATGCCTCACTCTAGGGGGAATACCACCTATACAATATCGATACCTTCCTCACCCCACAAGACAATATGGGAATCTATGTCAACACCCCAATTATGACATTCACATTGGTGACATTTTCCCTTATGGCCCTCCCCACCTTCGCACCAACCTAACATATGGGGGACTTGATATGGCCACCTATAAACCCGAACCTCCATCCCAAACCCAACCATTTTCCACCGACCTACACTCCCTCACTAACCATCATTTTTCACTCACACTTTCCTCCACCAGTGCATGTGGAAAGGATTTGGCTTTGGTTTTTATGAACAAGGCCACACTGTCATCTCCTGTACCTCTTGTAAACACAATGACCATAGTGGCATTGGTTTTGATGCTCCATCTTCTAAGAAGGTTCACATCGACCTTATTCAGATGAGACATCTTCCCCCTCTCATTCACCCACATTACCATCCTCACCCATGGAGTCCATAGATCCTGAATCTATACCTCCTAATTTTTTTTTTTTCATAAACACCATTTCCCTGGGACCATTGACCTATCAACACGTGATGGTGAGGCTCCTCTTCTCTCCCATTCTATATCCTGACATGATCGATGATGATACACCTTCAATTAACATCATTCAATGTCAAGATGATGAGTCCATCCTCACCTACCTTGGTGTAGAAGACTCTTATATTCACCGGTCATTACCCTCGAGACACAAACCATGTTGAATGAATCGACCATCGAAATCAACATTAATACCAAGATGACCCACACATTCTAAAGATTGGCCAATCTTTAGATGCTACTAAATAAGAAGCCTTCACCTCTTTCCTTGGGACCATAGTGATGCATTTGCTTGGTCCTATGCCGATATGCCTAGTATCGATCCTAAAATCATGGTTCACAATATCGTGACCATTCTTGATGCCAAACCTATCAAACAAAAGCTGGAAAATGCATCCTCGCATTGCTCTTCTAGTCAAAGAAGAGCTTGAGCCTTCTCTCGGTTTCCTTCATTCTACCCATTGATTATCCCCAATGGATTTCTAACATCATTCTTATCATGAAAGTGATAGGGGACTCCACATTTGCACAGATTTCCATGACCTCAACCTTGCCTGTCCCAAAGATGATTTCCCACTACCAGGTATTGACCAACTAGTTGATCTCACTGCTGGCCATGAAATGTTATCACTCATGGATGGTTTCTCGGGCTACAATCAAATATTACTAGCTCCCGAGGATCAACACAAGACTACCTTCATCACCCCTTGGGGGACTTTTCTGCTATCGAGTCATGCCCTTTGGTCTCAAAAAAATGTTGGTGCTACATATCAGTGGGCCATGACTTACATCTTCCATGACATCATGCATCACATATTGGAGGATTATGTAGATGATCTACTTTCCAAATCCAAACATCGAACCAAACACCTACCCATTCTTAAAGTCATCTTTGACCACCTCATCAAATATTGTGTTTGTCTTCAACCAAAAAAATGTCGTCTTTGTAGTACTTTCAAGGAAACTCCTAGGTTTCATCATTTCTTTGTGTGGCATAGAAGTCGATCCTGCTAAAGTCAAGGCTATCCTTGAAATGCCACCACCCACTAATCTCTCATCAACTTCACAGCCTACAAGGAAAGTTACAATCATTCATCATTTTATCTCCCAGTCTTTCGACCACTATCAACCATTCCATCATCTTCTCAAGAAAGATGTTTCATTCAAATGGGATGATGAATGTACCATAAAGCCTTTGAAGCCTTAAAACAATACCTCCTTCAACCACCAGTGCTCATTCCTCCTAAGGATGACCAGCCCTTCTACCTATATATTTCACCACTGACCATTCTCTAGGTGCCATGCTTGCTCATGATGACCAACACCGAGAGCAAGTGGTTTATTACATAAGTCATACCCTTCTTGACTACAAAACTAGATATACCCATGCCAAAATTTTTTTCCTAGCCTTAGTTTTCATCACCACCAAACTCCACCATTACCTACTCAACCACAAAACCTTCGTCATTACTAATATTGACCCATTACACTACATGTATGCCAAACCTTATCAAAATCAATGTGCCACATGTTGGCTTATGCTTCTGGCCTGACCTCGACCTGAATTCATCCATCAAAATTCCATCAAGGGCCAAGCTATCACCGACCAATTGGCTGATGCACCTATTTCAGGGATCAACCCTCTAACTTGACTTTCCAGATGAGTCTATTGCTACCCTTTCCTTGGACGAACCCACTTACCAAATGACACTCTTCTTCGATGGCTCCAAGTGTCAGTGGGGGGTGGGGCTGGTGTTATCCTCATTCCACTTGATGGTGAACCTATGCCTTTGTCTTTCAAACTTGATTTTGATTGTACAAACAATATTGTTGAATATGAAGCACTCGTATTGGGTCTCAAGCTGCTTATGCCTTAGATGTTAAGTCAATCAACATCTTTGGTGATTCTAGTTGGTCATAAACCAAGTCAATGGTATATACCTAGTGTCGTAATGAGATACTTCAAAAGTATAAGCATCATGTGGACATACTTTTGACCACCTTCGACCATTACGCCCTTCAAACCACCCCACATTCTACCAATAAATTTGTAGATACCATGGCCTGCTTGGCTTCTCAGATACCTACTTCACCCCACTTGACTCTAAAATATTTGTCACCATACAAAGACTACAATCACCCTCTTATTTTCCTCATGAATTTTACTCTATCGGAACCACTACTCCTGACCCGAGTGACCTTTGGTATAAGAAATACACAGACTATCTTTCCCTCTCCATTTTACCCACCGATCTCACTCGTAATGGACAATGTGCCTTCCTTAAAAGTGTCTCGTGTTATGTCATCATGGGTGGTCTTCTATACAAAATGTGGTTTTGACAACATTCTCTTGTGATGCCTTACCAGTTCTAAAATTCCTTACACCATTAAGGAAGTCCATGATGGGATTTGTGGAGGCCACTTTAGTGGTCTCGCTATCTAAATGCATTCTTCACCTAGGCTATTACTGGCCAACCCTAAACCGTGACTATTGTGATTATGTCAAACATTGTGTAAAATTCCAACAACATGCTAATCTCCATCACACCCCTAGTCATGCCTTATAGGTCACGTGAGACCTTTGGCCTTTCTCTCAATGGGGTTTGGATCTTGTCGGTGAGATCAACCCCCATTCTTCACAATGCCACCAATGGATCATAACACTACTGAATATTACACTAAATGGGTAGAATCCATTCCCCTCATTTCCACCAAAGCCGAAGAAAATATGTGAATTCATCAACCATCACATCATCTTGTCGCTTTGGTGTCCTCACCACATTATCACATGGATAATGGAAAACAATTCAAAAACAAAACCCTACAAAACTATGTGATGCTTTTGGCATCCAACTCAGTTTCTCATCACCTTATTACCCACAAACCAATGGTCAAGCCGAATCAACCAATAAAACCTTGAACAAAATTCTTATGAAGGTGGTCAATGATACTGGGAAGGATTGGCATACACACATTCCTTTCACCTTGTGGGCTTACCGCACTAGTATTCACACTTCGACTACTGCCACCCCCTTTTCTCTGGTCTATGGTACTGAGGTTGTCTTACCTCTCAAAGTCAGATTCCATCCCTCCGCATCTCACTACAAGACATGCTCAATGATGATGAATTTCACCAGGATCATTTGGTGCAACTTGAATTATTAGATGAATGTCATCTCAATGCCCTGGACCATCTCCAAATCTACCAAAAATGTATCAAATGTGCCTATGAAAAATGTGTTCATGAATGAACCTTTCAAGTTGGTGACCTCATCCTGAAGGAAAATCAACATGTAACCAAAGAGGAGAAAAGTAAATGGGGAAAATTTTCTCCTAATTGGCTTGGACCCTATATCATCACCCATGCCTATGGATCAGGTGCTTATCGTTTGTCTTCACTTGAAGGTAAACCCGAACCTGAGCCCCTTAATGCCTTGCATCTTGACCATTTTATTGTTGATATCAAGTCCTATATCACTTTCTATCAATTGGTCACTCATCCCTTGAGCATTGTTCACCTTCCATTATTACCCATTTTGAGGATCCATGATTAAACAAGAATCATGTGATTACCCATCACCTTTTAGCCTTGTCTTCAATATGAGTACCATGGCTCTGCTCATAGCATGATTCTCATGGATACTTTTCATCTTCTTCAAGATGGAATCCCATGGTCATTCATCACTCAAAACCACCTCTTTCCTAGTTAATTTTTGTGTACTATGATCTTGTCTTCTAAAACCGGAACCTAATCATCCTCTATAATCTTGTCCATGACTTAAACATCTAAAAAAAAAAAAAAAAAGGGATACAACTCCTTGAGTCAAACTTCCAGCAAAAAGATGACTCCCTCAAAAGGGACATCTCTTCTCCATATTCTACCACTATCAATAGACTGCTCCCTCGAAGGACAGCTATATACGGTCATTACAAAAATGTAATAAATATTTAGAAGCTTCCCACATCGATCAACTTCACGAAGACCTCAAGGAGATAATATATTCATCCCATATAGACTTCCCGCATCGATCAGTCTATTAAAAACAAACAAATCAAGAAAAAGATGAAATTTTCATCATGGACTTGCCTATTTTGGATTTGGGTTTCTTGTTCAAAAACACATGTCGTCATACACTAAGTTACGCTAAGCCTCTCATTCTCACCTCCTTGTCTTTTCCACCTAAATTCCTCATTACTCAAGGGACTTGCCACAAATGTGACATTTTGTGATCTTGTGACTTTTCTTCACCCTTAAAATAGTCCATTATGCAAGGCCTGTAGGGTCTTACATTCATAAGCCCATCTAAGGTATGATAGACTCATTAGGGTTCTTATCAATTAAGCATAGCTCTTTTACCACTTCTTACCATTCACCTTCCTCATTACCTATTGATTATCCTATATAGGACCAGATCCTCAACACATGTATTTAAAAATCAATCAACCATACCTACAACCTAAACATCAATCATGCCTATGACCTACATCACCCATGCCTAATACCTATCCGACCATTCCACTATTTCACCCTAATCTTCCCTAGCTTATGGGAGAACTACATCGGCTTGAGGTCCCTTTTCATCGGGACTATGTAGGCAGCACTCGAGGGCATGGGGCCCTTGGAGGTTAGCTCGGCCACTCTCTACCCTAACCAATTCCCTCTCCCCTTTCCTAGTCACATTCTACCCTAGTTAGTTTCCTTTTATATCAATAATTGGAAATTAAACCAAACAAACAACAATTGCTTCACATCTTTACCATCATCACTCATGCACATTTCATTATGTCTACCATTTCTTTACCATTATCATGCATTTTACTACAAAACATCTTAACATGACCCACATCATCATTAATTACACAAATTAATGAATTAAAAAACTCAAACCAACCTAAACCAACCTAAATCAACCATACCTAAACCAACCTCAATTCAACCATACCTAAACCAACCTAAAATTCATCATACCTAACTAAATCTAACCAATCAACCTAAACCTAACTCAACTGCCACTGACTCAATCCATGCCTACTGACCTGACTCAATCCATGCCCCTGACTCAATCATGACCTGACTCAATCCATGCCTATGACCTGAATCAATCCATGCCTATGACCTGACTCAATCCATGCCTACGACAACCTGACTCTATCATACTTAATTCACCTAGTTTCCATCACATACACAAATAATAATGGAAATTACAACAAGTACACCATCCATAGTATAAATATCATCATCTATAAATCATGACATCTATGTATACATACATATGTACACCAATACAAATGAATCCAAAAATCTCAAAAACCCTCATGTACATCCTCACCATCTTTGCATGCACGTAGCCGGTATATGATCAAAATCAATCAACTCTCATATACATCCTCACTCTCTTCAAGCATGCAGGCGTATATATAAAAAAAATAAATAACTATACAAAACAGGAGGTACATATGGCTATCAGATATCACCCTGTTGGATATCCTCCATATCTGTCTCCCTGTCTCCTCCTCCTCCTCGGCTCTGTATGTGGCCTGCTAACATCTCACCACCCATCATGGGTCGTGGTTGGGTCCCTGCTAGTACTACACCTAGAGCTGGCCTCGTGAACTAGTGGCCTCACCCGACCCTATCTCGGGGCTCGCTGGCCCCCTGTACTCTCCACATTGTGGGTCCATGACCTGGTCCTCTCACTCGAGGCCTGTTGTGCCCTGTACTCTCCATAGGATAGAAAATCTATCCCTGCCACCATCAAAATATCCTGATAATACCTGGCCTCACCTAGGGCATCCCATAATCTAGCTATGGGTACTATCTGTGGTGGCCCCATTGGCCTCTGACCTTGTCCTATGCCTATGCTGTGCCTATATCCGAGGGACCCCCTATCCACTCCTCCTGTATATCTGGGACTGAAGAGTCACACTTGCTGTTGCGTAAGTGGCCAAACTGGCCCTACAAACCTATAACTTACACCTGTAGGGTGGCCACTGTATCCCATCACCATCACCACCCTGTGGGTGCCTATCCCTATGTTATCTGGGCTGTAAACTAGCCACATGTGCCTGTAAAGTGGCCACATGTGCCTCTGCACCTCAACTGCCCCTGCACCATCCCTAGCTGTGTAATCAACGTGGCTACCTACCCCTGTAGGGCATCCCTCTGAACAAGTGATGGTGGCTAAATCTGGCTACCCCGGCCTCGGTGGTACTACTCGTAGGTGTGCAGCCCACCACTTATATATATTGTCAGTCACCCCGACATCATCGATCCATCGGTCTCTCACCTACTCCTCCTACCCTATAGGCACTATCGGCTGGGGTAGAGGCAATGACCTCTCCACATCATCCCTCTGTACTATGGGAAGGGTGGAGGTATATCTATGACAGCCCAAACTGTCACCTAACCTATCTACATGGGTATCATCTCGTGCTCTCGGCACATCGCCCCTCTATCCATCTGAGAAGCTACAATCCATCTAGCTCCACAACCATCTACCCATATGATGGATAACCCACATAGGGCCTCCAAATGATGTCTACACCAGACAACCCCTCCAAGTAACCACCTATAGTAGGTGACATCATGTGTCACCCTACCCACTCGATGCTCTCCAATAACTAGCACCCATCACCTATAGCCCACCCAAACAAAACCTGGCTCGAATGCATCATCATCCTGGGGCATACCAACTGGGTGCACACACACACAATGTGCTCATATGCCCAACAATGTAATAGGAAAGTGCAACACAAATTGAACCTCTCAAAGCCACCCATATGCCCATAGCTCCCTGTATAGATGCACTAGGAATGTTGGCACCCATGTAAAATGGGTCTGGTCTATCACCATATCATGCAGGACCCCATTAGTGATCGTGGGAATCTCCCACCCTCTACATCTGGTAGTGCAAAGTAGTAGACTACCTCCATCAACAACACAATAAGCCTCAGTCTCCTCCGGATGGGCCAGTACATCTCTCCATAGCTCAGGCTGGCATTGTGGAACCTCATCTCACCAACCCCTCACCAAAGACTATCAAGCATCAACTCCTCAGATGCCTCTAAAGAGATCAAATATACCTATGTGCCCCCACTATAGGAAACCACAAGATCTGTATACATCCTCCAGGGTGATTGTGATCTCACCCATCGGTAGATGGAATGTGTTGGTCACCGAATCCCATCTGTCGATGAGGGTGACCATCAAACTAGGCTATTGGACTACATGCCAGTAGTGTCTGACCCCAATCAGGCCAACCACTACAACATGCCACCAATCCTCAATTGTCACACCTCCTCGAACTATCACATGAGCAAGGGGTGGCACCCTATCTCACATCTGCAGCTGGTCTCTCACCGCATCCAACAAAACATCACATTAATACAACTTGATCATACCCACAATCACTCTTGACACTTCACCTACACTTATTACCCTCCCTCTTTTCCCCCTCACAACTTACCTTCTTATCACATATTCTATCTACCCACCCCAACCCTCACCCACTATCGATCATACCATACCTCTTTCAACCTCTTACCCATGCTTTTTTTTTCATCAACAACATCTTCCTTTCCCACTATCTATCTCACCCAACCATCATAGAGCTTTGTTGGCCCCTTTTTCCCCACATGTTGACTGGTACCAGTTACTTATAACCAACCATGGTCTATCCCACACTGGCATCGGTCACCTTATCTGTGACCGGGAGTGCAGTTCGACACCACCCAATGTCGGCCACCCCTTGACCGATGTCGATCACTATCATGCAAAAATCTGTGACACCCAAACCCCCTTTTTCCTAAAACACTCCCTTCTTCTCACCCATTCCTACCTACCTCTACCCTCATCTCCTCCCCACCCCTCATACACCTAACCACACCTCTACCCATTCCTATTCTACCCAATTTTCCTTCCCAAATTCAAATCCCCTTTTCCCCCAAAAACAAATTTATTCCCTCCCTAACCTATCTACCCAATCTACCTCCAAAACCAATACAAGAGATTGAATCTTACCTCATCATTTGTCATTTCTCGTGGTGGTACATGGGCCTTGCACTTGGTGGTCCACCGATCCCTCTCCCACCTCTGCCATGTCCACTCACCAAATCCAATCCTCCTACTCTCCACCCAATCACAATCGATCCACTTGTGCTCGTGAACCCATCTACCTGGCTCCTCTAACCAACCGGATCCCTCCACCTCAACAGGATATCATCCCTCATCTTTTTTCTCCTAAAAAAGCACAACTCGTTTAGTGCTCTGTCATTTTCACAAAAGCCAAAATGTACAAATGAATCCAGTATTATATGGATATTTTATTTTTATATACCCACGTCTGACCTGACCGACATTTATACCTAAACCGACATCGGTCTTGTGCCCTAGCTCACCGTGGTCGGTTATACCAAGACCGACATCGGTCATCTACCCATTAAACCATGATCAGCTTACCTCAACCATCCCGGTTATGTATGACCGACATCGGTTACTGTCATATTCTTGCCCATTCCCATGGCATTCCCCACTTAACCCAACCCACCATTGTTTGACCTTACCCACCCTTATTACAACCAACCTCCATGCCTACCTTACCTATACTTGTCCTTAATTACATTTTGGGACTTGTTATTTTACCCATACCTCGGCCCTACCCGTGCCGTGACCTAGCTACTTGGACCTGGAACATTGTTAGTGACCTGTGAACTCATGTGCTTCGCTATACCTTATGACACTGTTACCCATGTTGTTTGACCTAATGACCTTACCTTGCCTCTTGTCATGACCATTTATCCTGACCCAACCTTTGGTGTACCGAACATACCTAAGTGTTCCTCGCAATTTTCCTTTCACTCTACTTTTCTCCTGAAACATTTTCTATAGTTTTAATGGGTGAAATGAAGTTGTTGCCTCTATTTCCATGCCTTAATCCATTTGAAAATCATTTTCCATGCCTCATTCATGAAGAAGCACCCATGCATGCCTTGTTTGTGCCCTAATTCTTCCAAATTTGTGGGCTATGTCGTGTTCCCTTTTGCCCGATTGTAAAAAAATCAAAATTGGTCATTTTATACCAATATGCCTTCAAAAATCCCTCCCCATGGTCAAAACTTGCATAAAATCAACTTCCCCTTGTTTTTTGAGCAAAAATCCATCACCCATGAAGAAAAAAATCAAATTTGGGCATCTCTTGGTAAATTCTACATTTTTTTTGGTCGATCAAACATGGTTGTCATTTGACCATCAAAATTAAGCTCAAACAATGTCTCCTACGTGGCCACTTCTGGTTGGACATGGATCGGTGGATTTCTTTGAAAAACTTAGCCATTTTTGGCTTTGGGAAAAATTTCAAAATTCCCCCGCAACCCCGTGAGGGGACACGTGTCATGTTCTTATGCGAAGGCGGAGGAGCGGGGTGGGGGAACTTAGGCATTTTTTTGCCTTTTGGAAAAGGGGAAAAAAGGTGAGGGAAGGCCCATGGGTCCTGCAAAGGAGCCACAATTTGACACGTGGTGGATGTAGAAAGAAGTGTGGGCACGAGGAGGAAAAGGGGATTTTTCCCTTTTTCACAAAAGAGTTTAGAATGAAATTTTTAGCGTGCCCCACGAATGAATCACAGGTGGACACACGTGTCCATGAAGGGTTAGAGGGAAGTGCGGGCCATGGAGGGAAATGGGGATTTTTCCCTTTTTGGCAAAAGGAGTTAAGGAAATTTTTAAGCATGCCCCATGCAAGAAAATCAATGAGGACAGGTGGACAGTGTAGGGGACAAGGTGAGGCAAAGGTTGGGGGTGGAGAGGAGATTTTTTCCCTTTTACAAAGAAGGCTTAAAATCAAAATTTGAAAGTTAAGGCCCACTAGTGAATCATCATGAGGACACACGTGCATGGGGAGAAAATCGGAGGTGCGGGCCATGGAGACAAAGTTGAGAATTTTCCCTTGGCTTAAAGGGAGTAAAATGAAGATTAAGCCCGTGGGTCCTCAACAAAAGAGAGATGGACATGTGGAGAGGAAGCGGGCGGGTGGCGGGGGTGGAGGAGAGGAGGGAATTTTTCCCTTTTACAAAAAAGACTCAGAATCAAAATTTGGAGCACTGGCCCATGACGAATCACAAGGAGACACGTGGCGAGGGAGAAATCGGAGGTGCGGGCCATGGGGCAAAAAGTGAAAATTTTCCAATTTTCCAAAAAAGGTCAAAATGCATAGAATTGAAGCGTGATCCCAATGGGACCCACCATGTGCCACGTGTCAGCTCCAAAATTCAAAGGTGGAGGGGTGGGGGAAAAAGTCAAATTTTTCCATTTTTCCAAAAAAGTTGAAAAGTCAAAAAATGAGCCCGAATTTGTTCCCAATCATAGTTTGACACGTGGAGGGCCCAGATTGAAGGAGAAAGAGTAGATCAAGGGAAATTGTGCATTTTCATTTTTGGCTGCCATTTTTCCTCCAGGAAGCTTGGAATCATGAATTTTGCATCAAATTTCATCAAATTTTTGGTGATTCCATGTCATTTTGGCCTTCTAGGATCATTGGAATGGTTTCATGACTCAATTTGTAGATTTGAGGTGTTTTTGTAATAAATTTTTACTCAGCCCGAGAAAACACGTGGAATGTCAAATTAAAAGTTGCAGAGGTAGTTTTAAAAGGTAAAAGGTGAAATGATGAGAGGAAAGGCATCTGCATGCCTTGATGATGAAAAAAATGTGCCTCAAGAAGGATAATGATCTGAATATTTGTAATGATTCGCCATTTTAGAAACACCTAGCAACTCTCGTTGCAAATTTGTTAAATGTCATTTTCAGTGAATCATGAGAAATGGTTGTAATAGAATTGATCCCTTGGCATATTATTTTCTTGGGAAAGAAGGCTCCAAGGTGGCAAGAGATATATAATGCATGTTTTGAGACATGCAAGGAGGTCGGGAAAAATTGAAAATCATGAGCAAATTCTGAGAGAAAGCTCATCTTCTGAGAAACCCACCAAAGAACTAGGATAATTTCTTTTGTGTTGGATCTTCATGTATGTGAGTTGGTTACAAGTGTATAGCCATCACACAACTTGAGATTGTTCATGAAACTCTCCTGTTGATGAATCTAACAAGCTTTTGAGTTAATCTATGTTTTTCTGGGCAATATGGTGTTGTTATCATTTTTAAATGCCTATAAATAGTTTTCATTGTTCTTGTTGCAATCTTGCATTGAAAGTCTTTAGAAATCACACAGATCTCCATTTCTGGTTGATAGTTTAGTGGCATTTGCAATCTCATATTTAGAAGAGCCTTCATCTGATAAGGAGATAAACAAATTTAAAATCACTTTACCTTCCTTGACTATAGAGATTGCTTGTAAGCCTTTGGGGGCACCTTAGGCATGGTTTGATCAAGGATTTTTGTGTTTAATTGAGTTCTTTACTTCAAGATTTTGTGGTGAGTTCTCAAAGATTGTGTGAAGAGTGCTACTGGGCTTCCATTTATGCCTCTTCTGGTTGAAAGAATGTCTTGATTATTTGAAGCATTTTATCTGATAGTTGTTTCAAGTATTGTAGAGGTTGTCAAAGATCTGATATATCCCAGTTTGTCTCATCAATACCCCACCAAAAAATCATTCTAAACAACCCATCCTACCCATACTACCCCTGCATTGCATTGTGTGTCAACAAAAGAATACAATCCATTTACAAAAATGCACAAAGCAAATCAGGATCATACCATGTCTCTAGCAAGCCTCAACCTTGTCTTGAAAGCATTTCCATCATTTAGTAGTGACAACTCTGTTGAGTTTGAATAATGGAAGATTGATCATGTTTTCCCAAGGCCATCTCCATACAATATGCATAGTATAAGGATATCTCCACCTCCTTCATAAAACAGAGGCTGCAATATAGGTTCTCTTACCTTGGTTGAAAGGCACAACCTAAAATAGTGAGGGTTAGATCAAAATCCTTTCAAGGTGCTACCCACTCCTTTGAGCTTGAGTGCCAACAAGTTAGATAGATTGCTCCCCAGCTACAAAATGACATATAAATCATCTATCTACCTCTGAGTGTCTTGCAAAATCCATGATGCTGCTCAAGTTGTGAAGGAGATTAAATCTAGGTACCAACACCCTAAATGGGCACCGTTTGTTGGGGAATATTATTCTATATTTCAGTGCTTCAGATCCCTGGTAATACTTCTTTTGTGCTTTAGCCCATCAAACAACATTTCTGGTGACTCTACTGGGAACTTGTTGAGAATATTTGAGATATCTGAATGCATATCAAACCCTAGTAATGTCCTTTGCAAATTTTGCATGCAAATACGTTGTTGAAGCATCATTTTATAATCAGATTTGTAAGGATTAAATGAAGGTTACAAGTTCTACCTACAATTTTATCAGTTTCAGTAGTGGTTGCACCTTATTTGCATTTTGGTTGATTGATTCAAGAAAGGAAGGTCTGATCTATAAAGTCTAGCAAGATTTTTAGTGCTGATAAGTATTTGATAGAGTATTTTAGTGCATTTGCACAACTAGGGTGAAAATCCTTAGTGGCGACTCCATGTTGTTCTAATATTGATAAATACTAGTGTCTTACCTTTTTGTCATTTACTTTTGTGTTGCTAATCTCTACAAAACTGGAAGGAAGAAGATCTCTCTTCCTTAGAGACTCTGCTAAGAAGTTGTTTACAGATTCAAGGAACTTAGAGTTGGAAGGGAGAAGAGTTTGGAAAGTTGTTAAAGGTCAGACATCAGGAAAAGATATATCCATTGGTGAGAGAGATCAGCCTTTGGTAGAGGATTATCACTCTTCTTCCAGTGATTCTGATTCAAGCAATCCTCTCATAAACTTGTTTGCCTCAGCTAGTGAAGGTCTTTCTACTATACCGGGTGAGTTCCTTCTCCAATCTACACCTCTGTGTTTTAATCCAAATAAAACTTTCCAAGAAAGTTCAGCACTTAGAGAATACTAGTCTTGTGAATCACATTCTTGAGTCCCAAAGACCTTGCACTCCTCATCAGCTTGTTTCACCTCCAAGATCACCTCCACCAAACAATATGGCTCAGCCTAGACCTCCATTTGTTGTTAACACCTTTGGTCCTATAGATTTTAGAGGAATGGATGGTTACCCAAATGTTGTCCCACAAGATGTCAGAAATAGGTTGCCAAAATTCTAGGGTAACAATGCTATTACTGGTGATCAGCATCTCAAACTTTTTGATAATATGATGGAAGATTTTGAGATAGAGTTTGAGGATGTGTATGTCAAATTGTTTATTCATACACTAGAAGAGGATGCTAGGGATTGGTACAAGGCTCTTCCTGATAATTCTATTGACTCTTGGACTGAAATGAAGAATGCATTTAGGTTGTAATATGGTGATAGGACTGATCCTAGGTTTCTCTTGTCTGAATTTGAGAATATCAAGAAGAACCCCAATGAGTTAGTTCATGACTTCAACACAAGGTTTAAACAAAACTTTGAGAAGGCTTTAGTTAATCTGAGGCCTTGTGATGAATCTTGTTTAATCAAATATGTAGATGCATTTGATAAGAAAGTAGCCTATTACCTAAGAGACAAGAACCCTACCAATTTAAGGTAAGGCTTTCACCATGGCACTTCAAATTGAAAATAACATTAAGGCCATTGGGAAACCTCTCAAGAGAGATGGTGTAAAATTGATAGACCCTGACAAACCTCAAGTTAGCAAGGGAGCTGATTTGGAGGAGGTTGTGAAAACTTTGGCAGGGGTTGTCAAAGAAATCTCATATAAGTTGGCAAGAGCTGAGAAAGGAATTGGGTAGACTTCACAAGGTCAGCCAAGAGCACAAAACCATGATAGATTTTCCAATCATCCTAGAGGTGATCAAAGGGTAGATGATAGAGGGAAAGGACCTATGGGGTCTACAAATAGACATCCTCAAGCACGTGAAGGAAGAGTGTTACTGATCCCTTAACTACTAGGGTTGCTTGCTATTGTTGAAGAGGTTGCTGATATTGATTGGTGTAATAGGTGTTTTCTACCCCATCCTCCATGTGAAGTGGACCAGCAAGAAGGTGAAGCTAATAATGATAATGGTACTAATGAGGATATTTGCATGGTGGGTTGTTCTTCAAGCTCACAAGGAGGAGCAACATCTACTGAAGTAATAAGTGCTAGGACTGCTGCTACCTTTTGGGATTGCATCAAATGGGTACAAGTTTTTCTCCCCCTATGCTCTTGAAGTTGATGTAGTGCAAGATTTTGAAATTCCTAACAATGACTTTGAATACTTAAGAGCTTTGATGATTAAGAAGTATGATGGTGGTATCCCTTGGAGGAAGATAGACAATTGTTGATGAATGTTGTTGTAGCTCAAGAGAAAGATTATAACACTAGAAGAAAGGTTGTTAAGGGAGTTGGGCCTCAAGCCAAACCTAAAACACCCTTTCTCACAAGCATTCCCAAAGAAGCTCCTAGGAAAGAAACACTTGCCAAAAGCTCTGCTGCCCCAAGCAAAAATTGCAGCCCTCCTCATGCCCAAGCTGCCAAGAATCCTTTGCCATCAAATGAATCTTCTTGTCTCCCTTCCAATGTTGCTTTTCCAAAGAGTATTCCATATGACATAGCCCAAGTATTGAGCCAAATCAAAGTGAGTGTTCCAATCATTGAGTTGCTTAGAATTCTGAGCATAAGAAGAGAGCATTTGAGTACTTGGGGTTGAAAGAAGAGAAGAATATTCCAGGAAGAAATGTAAATGTTGTTGAAAATCCTCCTCAGATCATTACAGACCTTGGAACACCACCAGCAATAGAGGATTTTGGAGAGACACCTGAGGTATATTTGGGGACATCTTTGGTTGATTCCCAATTGAATGTTGATCCATTTTTCACAACTTTGATTATAAAGGATAGGCTACTTCACAATTGTATGTTTGATTCTGGTGCATCATGTAATGTCATGCCTCTAGAAGTCATGAATGAGTTGGATATCAAAGTAACAACAGCCTATGGAAAGTGTACTACCATGGACTCAAGAGAAGTGCTAGTAGTTGGTTGTGTGAAAGGTTTGGTAGTGCAGCTCGCATCTTATCCCGGGAGAAATTTAAAACTTGATGTTGTGATTGTTGATTGCCCTGCCAAGTGGGGTATGTTATTGTCAAGAAAGTGGGCTGCAAGTGTTGGAGGGAGTGTCCAAATGGACATGTATTTTTCTACTATTCCCATTGAGGGCAGCCTTGTCAAGCTCTATGGAGAAAAGAAAATGTTACATCTAATTGAGGATCCAAATAATGCTTCCTATGAGGTGTTGTTTGTTGAGGTTGATGCTGATAATTTTATTGGTTTTGCTGATGGAAAAGAACACAAAATGGATCAGTCAAAGTGTCTTGAGTAGGTATGTTCTCCTTGGACCTTGCTATTTGATGGAGCTTGCTCCAAATTTGGAAATGGTGCTGGTGTAATTTTGATTTCTCCTAGATTGGAAGAATTTGTTTTTTCTTTCAAGCTTAATTTTGAATGTACTAACAACATTGTTGAGTATGAAGCCTTGTTGTTGGGTCTAAGAATTACATGGAAGTATGGTGTCAAGGACATCATTGCAAAGGGAGATTCAGAGTTAGTTGTCAAACAAATAAGAAAACTATGTATGCTACAAAAAATAGTGGATGAAGCAGTATAAGCATGCAGTTTGGGATCTAATTGAAATGTTTGATTCTTTCAATATTGTGCATCATGACAGAAAGTATGAATGTTACTATTGACAAGTTGGTAGTGTTGGGGTCAAGATTTGGAGATTGCACCATTTCACCTTATTGTGAGTATAATGTGGAAGTGTTAACTAGACCAGCTATCCCTGATAATATCAAACATTGGCAAGTGTTTGATGATGATGCTCAAGTGCAAAGGTTCTTGCAAAATCAAGGTGAGTTTGTAGATCAAAATATTGATTGGGAACCAATGGTGTGTGTGACTGAAGGAAGAGAGACTTTGTTTGGAAAATATATTATCCAATTGAAAACTAACACCATTCCTAGAGGTCTTGTTGCTCTTGAGTCAAATTTTAGCACTGTTGATTGCATCATCAATAGAAACATGTCTACCTCAAGGGATGTGGAAGAGCATGACTTGGGAACAAAGGATAAACCAAGAAAATTTTGGTTGGGTAGTAGTCTAAACAAAGAGGAGAAACAGTCTTATGTTCAGTTGTTAAAGAAATATCAGGACTATCTTGCATGGTCATATTCAGAGCTGAAAGCATATAGAGAAGACTTATTTCAGCATGAGATCCCTCTTGAAACAAATGCCAAACCATTCAGACAAAAGAAAAGGCCAATTAATCCACTCCTCTCCATGAAAATGCAAGATGAATTGAAGAAACTGAAGGAGGGAGGGATCATTCAGCCCACAAGGTATTCATCTTGGGTTGCAAACCTTGTGCCAGTCAGAAAGAAGAATGGAGATATCAGACTTTGTGTAGACTTAGAAATCTGAATAGAGCTTCACTGAAGGACAATTATCCTTTTCCAAACATGGAGAACATGCTGTAGTTAGTGACTGGATCTGAATTGTTGTCCACCTTGGATGGTTTCTCTGGCTACAATCAGGTTGTTGTCAAGGAGTCAGAAAGATTTAAAACTACCTTTACCACTCCTTGGGGAACATATGTTTATGTGAGAATGCCTTTTGGTCTCATGAATGTTGGAGCTACTTTTCAAAGAGCAATGGATGTTGCTTTTTTGCTGGTTATATAAATGACTTCATTGTAGTTTATCAGGATGATGTGACTGTGTTTTCAAGAGTAGAAAGGACCACTTGCAACATTTGGAAAGGATGTTGATCAGATGTAGAGAGTTTGGAATCTCTCTCAATCCAAAGAAGTGTCACTTTGGGGTGAAAAAGGCCAAGTTGCTTGGTCATATTGTTTCAAAGGTTGGTGTCATGATTGACCCTGAGAGAATAGAAGCAATCAGCAAGGTGCCAATTCCAAAAACAAAGAAGGGCATCCAATCTTTCTTTGGGAAAATCAATTTCATTAGAAGGTTTGTGTCCAATTTTGCTGAGTTAACTCTTCCTATCACATGCATGTTAAAGAAAGATCAAGTTATCAAATGGGAGGAGGCTGTTGTTTAGGATTTTGAAGGAATCAAAGAAGCACTTAAACATGCACCTGTCTTGGCAGCTCGAATTACAAAAAGCCTTTCCAAATTTTCTCCTTTGCTTCTAAAAATACTATTGCATCTGTTTTTCTCCAAAAGGATGAAGATGGGGCTGAGAGGCCTATTGCTTTCTTTAGCAAGGCTTTACAAGCTGCTGAGTTGAAATATACAATCATGGAAAAACAAGCATTTCCTTGGTGAAAGCAACAAAAGTTTTCAGGCCTTATATCTTAAGTTCAAAAGTTGTTGCTTATGTTCCCCACACAATGGTAAAAGATGTCCTATCAGAGATGGAGATTTCAAGCAAGAGATGTAGGTGGGTTAATAAACTATAGGAGTATGATATGGACATCCAAACCACAAAGTTAGTAAGAGGTTTGGGTCTTGCCAAGCTCATGGCTGAGAGCAACTTGCAGACTATGGAAGTAAATGAAGTAGAGGAAGAAAGGGAAGATGTTCTTAAAAATTGGTAAGATCTGAGTGGTACAAGGATATAATATTTTACCTCAGACACTTATGTTGTCCTGATCATTTAAATAAAAATAGAAAAGAGCCCTCAAGTTGGCTTCTCAAAAATACATCATCACTGACTTTGGGCTGGCTTGGAAGAACCCTGAAGGTATCCTCTTGAAATGTATAACTGAAGAGGAAGCTCCCAAAATAATTGTTGATTTCCATGGGGGAGTTTGTGGAGGACACTTTTTTGGAAGGGTTACAACACACAAAGTTTTGAGAGTTGGTTATTGGTGGCCTACTCTCTTCAAAGATGCAACCATGTTGGTTAGAAAATGTGAAAGCTATCACGTTTCTCTGGAAGAATGAAAGCTTAGGCTCCCTTCCTTTTAGCAGCTGTATCAATTGAAGCTCCTTTCAAATAGTGGGGGATGGACTTCATTGGTGAGATTTCAGATCCTTCTAGTGCTGGCCATAAGTGGATTCTTGTAGCCACTGATTATTTTACAAAGTGGGTAGAGGCAATCCCCACCAAGAAAGCAACACACCAAGTTGTTATGGACTTCTTGTTGAATAATATCATATGCAGATTTGGTGTGCTAGTCAAGATTGTGGCTGATAATGCCATGTGTTTCAGAGCTAAGCCTTTGATGGCAATGTGCAAAGAATATGGAACCAATCTGACTTATTCTTCAAACTATAATCCCCAAGGAAATGGACAAGTTGAGTCAACAATAAGAACTTGTTGAAGATCATTAGGAGAACCTTGGAGTTGAACAAGAGAAAGTGGGGTGAACAACTAAAATTTGTAGTTTGGGCTGATAGAATCACTGCCAAAAGAGTTACTGGAAAGAGCCCCTTTGAGTTGGTATATGGAACTCAAGCTCTGCTACCCTTACATCTACAATTATCTTCATTTAGTTTGTTCAACAACTTGAGGATCAAGAAGTCAGTCCATATGAAGCAAGGATCAATCAGATTGTGGAGCTAGATGAAGAGAGAAGAGCATCCCACCAGAGGCATGTCAGATTTAGAGAGAAGTTGAAAAGATTGTTTGACAAGAAGGTCACTCCTAGGGCCTTCAATATTGGAGATCTGGTTTTGTTATGGGACAACAAGAAATGAGGATAAGGGAAAACATGGAAAATTTGATGCATTATGGATGGGCCCTTACTCCATTGATATTAGAATTGGTGAGCATACCTTTTTTCTCAAAGATTTAGATGGGGAATTCTTGAATTACCTGTTAATGGTAGGCATCTGAAGCATTTCTTGGATTAATCCCCAAATTTGAGGTATGCACAGCTTGTATAGTGTATAGTGTTTGGTTTTTCACTTTTTTTGGTGTTTTGTCGGTTTGTGGTTTGCCTTGCTGTGTGGCAGCCATTTTTGTCGGGTTCTCACTAGTTTTTGGTGATTTTGGCTCGTGACTCCTTTCCCAATGGATTATTTTGGCACTTGGTCTACGTTGTTCTTGTGGCACTCACTGGGAGTGCCCATCCCCGAGCTGGAGCCGATGTTGGTGTCCATTTTGATCCTCTATTATTTTCCCTAATTTTCCTTTCACTCTGCTTTTCTCTGAAAACATTTTCTATAGTTTTAATGGGTGAAATGAAGTTTTGCCTCTGTTTCCATGCCTTAATCCATTTGAAAATCATTTTCCATGCCTCATTCATGAAGAAGCACCCATGCATGCCTTGTTTGTGCCCTAATTCTTCCAAATTTGTGGGCTATGTCATGTTCTCCCTTTTTCCCGATCATGAAAAAATCAAAATTGGTCATTTTATACCAATATGCCTTCAAAAATCCCTCCCCATGGTTGAAACTTGCATAAAATCAACTTCCCTTGTTTTTGAGCAAAAAATCCATCGCCCATGAAGAAAAAATTGAATTCGGGCATCTCTGGTAAATTCTACTTTTTTTATGGTCATACGGTTGTCATTTGACCATCAAAATTAAGCTCAAACAATGTCTCCTATGTGGCCACTTCTGGTTGGACACGGATCGGTGGATTTCTTTGAAAAACTTAGCCATTTTTGGCTTTGGGAAAAATTTCAAAATTCCCCTGCAACCCCGCGAGGGGACACGTGTCATGTTCTTATGCGAAGGGAGGAGGAGCGGGCCAGTGGGGAACTTAGGCATTTTTTGCCTTTTGGAAAAGGGGAAAAAGGTGAGGGAAGGCCCATGGGTCCACAAAGGAGCCACAGTTTGACACGTGGTGGATGTAGAAAGAAGTGCGGGCCGTGAGAGGAAAAGGGAATTTTTTCCCTTTTTCACAAAAGAGTTCAGAATGAAAAATTTTTAGCATGTGCCCAGTGAATGCAAAGAAAGGGAAGTGTGGGCCATGAGGGAAATGGGGAATTTTTTCCCTTTTTGGCAAAAGGAGTTAAGGAAAAATTTTAAGTCGCAGCTGCAAGAAAATCAATGGAGTGCAAAAGGCGGAAGGCGGGGGAGGTAAAGAGAATTTTTTCCCCTTTTTACAAAAAGGCTTAAAATCAAAATTTAAGAGTGCCCCACTATGAATCATCATGAGGACACGTGGTAGGGGAGAAATCGGAGGCGGGCCCCGTGGAGAAAAAGTTGAGAATTTTCCCTTGGCTTAAAGGAGTAAAATGAAAATTTTAAGCCCATGGGTCCTCGGCAAAAAGAGAGATGGACACGAAGAGAGGGCGAGACAAGCGGGTCGGGGCGGGAGGTGGAGGTAGGAGGGAATTTTTCCCTTTTGCAAAAAAGACTCAAAATCAAAATTTGGAGCGTGTTGGCCCATGATGAATCACAAGGAGACACGTGGCGAGGGAGAAATCGGAGGTGCGGGCCCATGGGGAAAAAAGTGAATTTTCCAATTTTCCAAAAAAGGTCAAAATGCATAGAATTGAAGCGCGATCCCAATGGGACCCACCATGTGCCACGTGTCAGCTCCAAAATTCAAAGGCAGAGGGGCGGGGGAAAAAGTCAAATTTTTCCATTTTTCCAAAAAGTTGAAAAGTCAAAAAATGAGCCCAAATTTGTTCCCAATCATAGTTTGACACGTGGAGGGCCCAGATTGAAGGAGAAAGAGAAGATCAAGGGCAACTATGCATTTTCATTTTTGGCCACCATTTTTCCTCTAGGAAGCTTGGAATCATGAATTTTGCATCAAATTTCATCAAATTTTTGGTGATTCCATGTCGTTTTGGCCTTCTAGGATCATTGGAATCGGTTTCATGACTCAATTTGTAGATTTGAGGTGTTTTTGTAATAAATTTTTACTCAGCCTGAGCAAACATGTGAATGTCAAATTAAAAGTTGCAGAGGTAGTTTTAAAAGGTGAAAAGGTGAAATGATGAGAGGAAAGGCATCTGCATGCCTTGATGATGAAAAATGTGCCTCCAAGAAGGATAATGATCCAAATATTTGTAATGATTCACCATTTTAGAAACACCTAGCAACTCTCGTTGTAAATTTGTTAAATGTCATTTTCAGTGAATCATGAGAAATGGTTGTAACAAAATTGATCCCTTGGCATATTATTTTCTTGGGAAAGAAGGCTCCAAGGTGGCAAGAGATATATAATGCATGTTTTGAGACATGCAAAGAGGTCGGGAAAAAATTGAAAATCATGAGAAAATTTTGAGAGAAAGCTCATCTTCTGAGAAACCCACCAAAGAACCAGGATAATTTCTTTTGTGTTGGATCTTCATGTATGTGAGTTGGTTACAAGTGTATAGCCATCACACAGCTCTGAGATTGTTCATGAAACTCTCCCTATTGATGAATCTAACAAGCTTTTGAGTTAATCTATGTTTTTCTGGGCAATATGGTGTCTATTATCATTTTTAAATGCCTGCAAATAGTTTTCATTGTTCTTGTTGCAATCTTGCATTGAAAGTCTTTAGAAATCACACAGGATCTCCATTTCTAGTTGATAGTTTAGTGGCATTTGCAATCTCATATTCAGAAGAGCCTTCATCTGATAAGGAGATAAACAAATTTAAAATCACTTTACCTTCCTTGACTGCAGAGATTGCTTGTAAGCCTTTGGGGGCACCTTAGGCATGGTTTGATCAAGGATTTTTGTGTTTAATTGAGTTCTTTACTTCAAGATTTTGTGGTGAGTTCTCAAAGATTGTGTGAAGAGTGCTTACCTAGGCTTCCATTTATGCCTCTTCTAGTTGAAAGAATGTCCTGATTATTTGAAGCATTTTATCTGATAGTTGTTTCAAGTATTGTAGAGGTTGTCAAAGATCTGATATATCCCAGTTTGTCTCATCAATACCCCACCAAAAAATCATTCTAAACAACCCATCCTACCCATACTACCCCTGCATCTGCATTGTGTGTCAACAAAAGAATACAATCCATTTACAAAAATGCACAAAGCAAATCAGGATCATACCATGTCTCTAGCAGCCTCAACCTTGTCTTGAAAGCATTTCCATCATTTAGTAGTGACAAGATCTGTTGAGTTTGAATAATGGAAGATTGATCATGTTTTCCCAAGGCCATCTCCATACAATATGCATAGTATAAGGATATCTCCACCTCCTTCATAAAACAGAGGCTGCAATATAGGTTCTCTTACCTTGGTTGAAAGGCACAACCTAAAATAGTGAGGGTTAGATCAAAATCCTTTCAAGGTGCTACCCACTCCTTCAGAGCCTGAGTGCCAACAAGTCAGATAGATTGCTCCCCTGGCTACAAAATGACATATAAATCATCTATAGAGCCATCCGCCCTCCAACCGAACCAATTAAAGACCATTTCTAGGTTGGCACATTCTAAAGTGAGGAAGGAGACCGAGAGCTGCATACGAAGCAAAACAAGCATTCTTTTACACATCCAGGACATCAGAGCCATCACCGGCACCAATTAAAGAGCCATTGCATTCGAGAGCACTGCAGGAAAGCATCACTCCAGACATACATGTATTCTCCAATCAACCACCTCCACCACTAACAACCATCAAATCCTTAACATGGTAATAATGGCCCTAATCAAAAAGTATAGTTTATTTCAGTTAGTAATCTTTATTACTCCTATTATTAATCTATTATTTGCATGCTTATTGCTTCATCACCCACTTGCTTGTAAACCCAAATATCCCTTCACCCACATCACCAAATCACCTATTCTCACCTACTGTATACTGAGCATACCTAAGATCTCCACAAACCCCCATTCACTTGCCCAAACTTTATTCGACCTTAGATCACCCCTACCATTTAACCTATTTTGAGTTTCTTTCACCTCGACCATACCGACGCTAGTTACCCATAACTGTCATTGGTTCTACCTAAACCGGCATCAGTCACATCTAGCTAACGTCCATGTCTTTGTTTTACAACTTGACCAAGAACAAACCAAACAATCACCCTACCAGATTGACCTAAATAACCTAGAATCGACCACCGACCAATCCTAGTACCTTGTGCAGACACCTCATCTCTCGAGATCCAACTATAGCTTTAACTGTTGTGATTGGATTTGTTTATTGTATTTGAATGAGATACCTAAATCATATCAACTACAGTAGGACCTTATTTATTTCTCACATTAACTTGTTTTAAACGGTGGATTGACAGCCAGTCTAAGAAGTATCACACTTCCCAAAACTAGCATACGCTAGGCAGTCCACTATCATATATCATTTAACTATCTCATTGTGGTCTTTTTTCTATTATAGGGAGTTCCTCCTATCCAAAAGGAAGCTCTCACATTCAGCTATGGATCAAAAGTTAGAACATGCACAACAACCATCAATTAACCAACATTTAAAGGTATTCCTCCTTAGCCCTTACCCTTATATGTTTCATCATTTCGAAAAGGTAAAGAAAATAGTGAAACAAGTCGACTCCCTCCTAGGACCATCTCCTTCATCGCGAACACTCCCATCCATCCACCAAGTACAAATAAAAATCATCCAACCCTTCTTCTTCTAGGACACCAATCACCGTCAAAATGAAAACAAAACACCAAGGTCTTGAAACAATCCACCCTCATCCTCGACATCCAAAACATCTTCCAAAATATATCCTGACACATATATCAAATCATATGTGGAATTCCTACAACGTCTACTCCAAATTTCCTCCATCACACTTCCACCTATCAAGGCATTTGATCCAGACCATCTGAAGCCATCATCATTCGATCCCCACCACATTTGTGCCTACTACCATACCCCATGTCATGACACTAAACAATGTAAGTCAATACAAATTTTCATCCATGATCTTATTGAGAGAGACAACCTTCTCAACAACTCTTATTCTATTTCTAACATCTCATCCATGACTGATTTGATTCCCATTTCTACCTCTCCATCTGTAGGAGCCACTAGGCCTCCTCCTTCATCCACCACTTCTTCACATACCTCTCCTCTTAGCGGGAGTCCTCCCTCTTCATTGATAGATTCTACATTTATACACTTTTCATATGATATTTGACCCTATACCCCATATATATTTGACATCCCTTCCACATATCCCATCCCATTTCTTCGAAATCCACTAGCTCATCCACATCTCTCTCACTAGGGGGAACACCTTTCCCTTGCTATTGATTCTTCCACATCATCCTATCCCCTGCAACTTCTTTCACACCGAGGTACTTCATTCTAGGATATTTTTTCTTGTGGATTAAATCCTCTCCATACCTGACATTATCTTATCCTATCTAGCTCATCTCATCCAATCATATCAATTAGTTTTATCCATCATCTTCTCCTCCTAAGACCACCTTTGTGGCCATATTTGTGCTTCCCTTGGGAGCACCATGGATCTATCTAAGGCCCACCCTCATGGTTGTATAATCTCATCCTAAAATCACTTTAGTAACTATTACTCTTGTTTTCCCAAGAAAACATGTATTTATGAAAGCTTCATGATCCTTATCTGACTTATCTCAACCTACCTAAACTCGAATTTGTCCTAACCAAACCTTTCCATCTATCTTCTTACCTAAAATCCCTATCATATACAAGGGGGTCTCGGAATTATTAATCCTCGATCTTAAAAACAACATCACTCTATCATCACTGCACTGAATATTTCACTAAGTGGGTGGAAGAAATTCCCCTCATTTCAACCAAATCTGGTCCAATCATTAACTTTGTATACCAACATTTGTCACTTTGGTGTTCCTCACAAACTCGTCACAGAAAATGGAAATTCCTTTAAAAACAAATATCTTAAGAATATTTGTGACTAATTTAACATCCAACTCAGCTTCTCTTCTCCATACTATCCTCAAGCTAACGGCCAAGCTGAAGTTGATAATAAAACTATTCAAAGCATTCTTGCAAAACTATTGTCCAAATTTGGTCGTGATTGACATCTCCATCTCCCTTTCACTCTTTGGGCTTATCGGACTAGAATTTGTACTTCCATAGGGGCTACACATTTTTTTCTTATGTACTATTACAAATCCATCCTTCCTCTCGAAGCTGAAAATCCATTTTTACTCATTTCCTTCGCAACTTCATGTCGGATGAAGACTATAACCAAACACGTATAGCAAAATCGAGTTGTTAGATGAGTGTCACCTTCTCACTCTTGAACACCATCATGTTTATCAAGAGTGCATCAAACATGCTTACAATAATAACATCAAAGAACGTGAATTTAATGTTGGTGACCTCGTTCTCAAATAAAATCATAACGTCACTACTCTAGAAAGGAGCCAACGTGGAAATTTTTCCCTTAACTGGATTGGACCATACATTATCATGCATAAGTATGGGTCAATAGCTTTGTCGATTGGCCTCCTTAATGGTAAACTATAAGTGTAACCTCCGAACACATTGTACAAGTGACCATTCTATTGTTGCTTTGTATTCTAATGAGCTTTTAGTCATATCATTAGATCATCCTATCTACTTCCATATTTCATCGTAGTGATTTGGAATTATATGGTCATCCATCACTTTCCTAGAGGTGACCTTAAATATGAGCACCACGGCTCTACTTGTAGCATATTCCTTATGGATAGGTTCTCCCATCTCAATGATAACTCTGTGATCATTACATCCATCACCCTCTTATTCACCTATTGGAACCATGCAAAGGGTCCAAGGGTGTCTCTTGTACATTCATTGTCCCCTCCTAAGTGGTCTACTTAGCTATTCCCAACTCTTCCCCATGTCAAAATCAAAATCAAAGGATGCTCCAATCAAAATTCAAAGCACTCAAAAACATACTGCTCCCTCGAAGGAAAATTGTTCATGTAAAAAAAAAAAAAAAAACTCAATCAAAATCAAATTCAAATCAAATAAATAGACCGATCCCTCAAAGGATGGCTATTCTATATATTATCTTTTGTCATCTATATTACATATGTATAAAGTAGACCATACCCTCAAAGGATGGATACTCTTTTATCATGGTATCAAGGCTTCCACATTGATCATCCTTCCATTTTATTAGCATCCTAAGAAAGCTTCCCGCATTGATCAAATTTCTTCTAACATTTCTCTTCCCCCTTTCCTAGAGTTGGGGCATAGATTTAGGGAACACCACTAATGGAGAACCCTCTTCCTGCATACAAGTTACATTTCAAACCCCTTTATCGTGTTGACATTAGGTCTATGAGTTCCTTCCATCCATTGTTTCTTTATGATCTTTGATATAACTAACTATCGTTGGTTACATTCTAACACATGTTTTGGTCGCATGTGCCTTGCATTATTCGAGATCCCCTCTTATTTACCTCCAATGTAATTAGAGGCATATTTTTTTTGTTTTTTCCTTGATACAACATAATTTCTTTCATACCTATAGGTTTCCATCATTTGGTCGCATTATTTCCTTAATCCTTTTTCATCTATCTCTCCTCCGTATTTAAATGCACTTTTGTTATCTCAATCACATATCAACCTATCTATCTATCCTAAACACGTCAACATTTACTTATTTTAATCAATAATCACATCCACATTACTTTTCCATCCACATCACATTCTATCCATTCATCTCATTACCATGCTCAAATTAAAAACTAACATGTAATCCTAATCCTCATTAACCATACAACAAATTCACATCATCAATCATCCATACATATACAAATCCAAAGTAGCTATACATAACCATTCACATCATCATCATCACATAGACCATAAATATCATCATCATCATAAATCAAATAATCAAGATTACACAATACACATATACCAAACCACGACAAAATCAAATCATATCATATGTGTGTGTGTGTGTGTGTGTATCATAAAGTGTATCAATACATCATTACCCTCTAATGGGGATCTCTCAAAGCATAAATACTATCAAAATCAGTAAAGTTAACATCAGAGAGCCTAAAATATTTCCCTATGAAGCAAGTCCTCTATCTCATCTGTCGGCCTCTTCACCTCCACCTTGTCCCTTTCCTCGATGCGGATGTTCCACACTCGTTGGGCTCATAGATGGCCCAACTCCACCTGTCGCTCTTCTCTACAAATGTTGCTAGTATCGAGTCTCCTAGAAGCATCCCGATCATGATCCCCTCATAATACTTAGCCTTTACAGCTAAGGATCTATATCTATCTATGGAAATCATACCAGGAGGTTTCATCTCTCCTCCTCCCGTAGTGTTTCTTTTCCTCCACCCATAGCCTCGAAACCAATATGCTAGCAAGATCTCCAAAATGGACCCTATAGGCCTCCCTCTTCCGGTGGTACCGGTCCCTATCCTGTGTAATTATATCCTCTTCAACATCATAATGTCTCTCTCAATGTGCATTTGCTCCAGATTTGTACATAATTGAGCCACCTCAATGGGCTCTCCTCCATCTCCGTCTTTACCACCTCCTAGAGCTTCCTCTACCTCAACCTCCATATCCTCTATCTCCTCCTCCTCATATCCTCTCTCCCCAACAACCCAAGTTGTCTCAGCTATGGTCATCTAATCATCGAATCCTACTCCAACTCCCACATCATCATCATCATCCCAAGGCATTGTCTCCTCCTCCAATGGATTTTTCATATCAGGCGCTGACGGTTCCCTATCTAGCTCCTCCCTCCTATATGAAATAGGATCCCTAGGAACCATCTGGATGACCCCAAAAAAATTTCGCACTCAATCAAATTGTATGACCTCTATCATCTCTCGGTCATCTCCCTACACCTATCTCTTCCGCCTCATCCTAGCTAGCTCTACATCCACCCCAAGCCATGTGGGAAAGTACCTATACAACCACCATCCGATATGCTCTATGTCGAGTTGTGAAAACCTCACCACATACCAGTCTACTCCTCTCTCCCCCTATCTTCGAGCTTGATCATCCCTCCATCTCAAAAATCCTACGGAATGTTATGTTTGTGGAGCCTATTTTCATGTTAGAGTATGGTACACCTTCCATGTGTTACACTCGGGTATTAATGGGTAACCGTTATGGGCTGTTTTTGGGCCCATGGTTTTTTCGGTCTTTTGCCCATTGTTTTGATACCCACGGTTTTTTGCCCTTGGTTTTTGATACCCACGGTTTTGTATCAAATCGCTTAGCGCTTTTCTATTTATATGGTCTTATGCATATGATAGATTGACAAGCAAATGTATTGCGAAGTGTTTCGCTCGGAATGTTTCGGCTTCTGGGAATAGAGTTGCTTCTATCCTTTCATTCCTTTTAGAAATAGATGAGGTTAGGGTTAGGAGGAATACCTGTTGAATGTCGAGATGGTGTGCGCGTACCGTAGAGAAAGATCAGGCTGACTGCAGAGACTCCTTTTTGTCTTGGAAGGACTACCTGCAAATAAGAACACAAGACCACAAGATTTTGATTAAACAATAAATGAGGAAACTGCCTTGGGCCCAGGAAATATAAAACTTCCTTTCGAAGGTGGTCGGTTTCTCGCTAATATGAATTAACACAAGAGAATGCAAAATATCAATTAAATTATTTCGTTAAACCGGGTAGGGGAAAGGCTGGTTTTCGGTTTTTGATCGAGGAACCGATGGCGATTCCGATAACCGGCGATCAGCGATGACCGATGCCGTTCATCGATAACCGATACCGGTGGGTTCTAGGATCTTCTTGGTAGCTATGGTGTTTGTAATGGCTGGTTTTTGGATGGTATTAGGAAATGGGATGATTAGAAGCAAAAGAATGACAGTTAGATGCAATGGCACGTTGGGTAGTGGATTCAGAAACGGATTTAGGAGGACTGAGATTCAAGAAGCATAAGCAATGTTATAACAAAGGACATGCAAGATGTGACTTACTGGTTTTGACCAAGATGCAAGTTGATCTCCTTGGTTGTAAACACTTCTGGTTTCTTTACTCGTCTCTCGCTCTGTCAAGTGAAGATCTGGACTCTGCCTCACTCGCAATGCTCTCTGTTGATCTAAAAATCCTTCTACTTGATCTCCAAAATGAAATTCCAATCCGTTGTTTTGGTTTGGGAGCCGTTTACAGGAACCGATGGCGGTTACGTAACCGATGGCGGTCGAGTAGGAACCGGCATCGGTAAGGAAAAAGTAGGCTATTTTTAGTAAAATAGCCCACCTTCCCTACTTTTCTCCCGAGAGATCAGTTGCGGGATTGGTCAAGTGGCTAGAAGGTCGGCTTTGGGTGCGAGTAAGGAGGCATTAGTTATGGATGTGAGTCTAGACCAAGTCATGGGTCCTAATTAGGTTAGTTTAGGGTTAGGGCTAGGTCATGATGAGGTGGCAAAGTGAGGTGGCGGGTAAGGTGATGTGGATTTATCAATTACAAGGTAATTAATAAATAATTGTGTAAAGTTTAGGTAATGAGGTTAGATTGCGAGATGAGATGCGGGTCAGAAGGGGTCGTAAGACACGAATTTGGTGTCTACATTAGCCCCTTATTGTTGTGTAGCTTGTTCTGTAAAGCTGCGCGGACAATAATATGAAGTGGTTTCTCATGTTAAGGATATAGGTAATCCCCCTCAAATCTATCACAGATTGAGTGAACGGGAAATCAGGGATAGGGTTGATAAAGGGTATATGTTGTAGAGAGGATGGTAAGGTGGTAGGTCCAAGGAAGCAGACGCATGTTGAAATGCAATAGTATGACTAGGGTACATGATTTGACGAGCAAACCAGCAATGTATAGGCAAAGGTCGATAGTTTATCCAAACAAGGGTGATATAATCCTGGTATCCAAGGTATAGGAAGTAGCCCCAGGGTATATAACAGGTAAGGTACCGGAACGTTTAGGCATGTTCGGCAGTACCAAAAGGTTGGTTTGGTTGAGATAAACGTCACGGTCTAGGTCTGGGCAAAGCTGGTCGACAGATCAAGTCAAGGACCCTAATCATGCTAAAACACGAACAGGTGAGCTCGATTGAACCAAAAACTACCGGATGGGTGGATAAAGTGTATGGTGTTGATTTTGGGTAAGGTATGGAAGTGGTACGGTCGTGGGTTGGGCCAAGTTGTTGGGTGGCGGCCTTGGGTCGGGCCAGAAGTGTAAAGGGAGGCCTTGGGTCGGGCCAAATAGTGAGGGCAAGGCCTTGGGTCGGGCCAAATGGGTAGGTTGAGGCCTTGGGTCGGGCCGAATAGGTAGGTTGAGGCCTTGGGTCGGGCCGAATAGGTAGGTTGAGGCCTGGGGTCGGGCCGAATAGGTAGGTTGCGGCCTTGGGTCGGGCCGAATAGGTAGGTTGCGGCCTTGGGTCGGGCCGAATAGGTAGGTTGCGGCCTTGGGTCGGGCCGAATAGGTAGGTTGCGGCCTTGGGTCGGGCCGAATGGTTAGGGTTGCGGCCTTGGGTCGGGCCAATTGGTAGGTTGAGGCCTTAGGTCGGGCCGAATGGTAGGTTGAGGCCTTGGGTCGGGCATTGGTAGGTTGAGGCCTTGGGTCGGGTCGAATAGGTAGGTTGCGGCCTTGGGTCGGGCCGAATAGGTAGGTTGCGGATGAATGATAGTGTGCCAGTCTTTGTTGTCACGAATCCGAGCGGATGTAACACCATTTGAATGGACATTGATAAATCGTTTGGGGTTAAGTGGAATCCGCTTATTATTCACGAATCGCACGTAATCATGCTATGTTAGCAGGCATTGATTGAGAGATGGAATCGAGACAAATACCTTTTATCTCAACGGGGAGATGACGGTAACATTGGAAGATGTGTTTGGATTTTGAGACTCCCTATTACAGGGAGAACAAAGATATCGAGGCACTACTACACTAGCGGCACAGGAGTGATAAATGAGCAGTGATTTGGTCCATACGCACGAGATTTGACACGGCGAGGTTTATCTTTTACATATGGGGTAATGTATGCAAAGACACCCCGAGGAGACAAGGTTAGCAGTGATATTAATGATAGCGGTAGGGTATTATGCGTTACCGAGGGCGGAAGGGGGAAGATTTCCAAAGGCATTGATGTGTGTTATTTGGGAGATGATAGAAAGGAACGTGACTTTTGCATGGGCACCTGCATATTTGGCGGAGCTATATAGGGGTTTATGGGCTTGTAGGCGAAATCACAGGATGACACTGGATAGTTCATACTTATTACACTGTTGGGCCTATGAGCACATTGTTTGTGTGTGACCAATAGGCCGACCCATCCAGTCGGGAGAAACCGGAGTGCAGAGATTGGGATTCAGACGATGGGTCCAGACAGAACAAGAGGCCAGATCCCAGGCCGTGACGGGTGATATTGAGTATTACAGGCAGGTATGGGAGAGAGTGACGGTTGCGGATATCTGTTGGAGGCCATACGGGAACTATATGGTGACAGAGAGCATAGCTGAGGAGTTGAGGGGTGTAGAGCGATTGAGGTGGATCGCAGGGCACAGGCCGGGTGAGTATGAGAGGATTCCTATAGATTGCGTGCGTGCGGACAATTTGATTTGTGCAGAATATACCCCTCGCCTTATAGACCATATATGAGGATCGACGCGAGGCAAAGCATTCTCACCTCCCGGCCAACACCTCCGAGAAGGACTCGAAGAGGTAGCGGCCGATCGCGAGGTAATGGATGCGGGAATGATAGAGGCCTATAGATTATGGTGGGTAGCAGAACTGCGAGGTGTACGTGAGCGTCCTGACATAGCGGTGATTACAGCAGAGAGGGATCGTCTGCAGCGTTTGGTTCAGCAGCTCCAAACACAGGCGAATGAGACAAGAGGATTGTTAGTGGTTGCATGAGTCACGGGCGGGAAACTAGAGGTGGAGTCCTCCATGTGAGAGGCGTATTCATATGTTACAGGAGAGATTGGCAGATCAGTGGGTGGTACCAATAGCCGTGGTACCTTTGAGGACAGAGAGGCCCGGTGAGAGGGGTCGACGATCACGATCATCACCTAGTTCGGGATGAGGCGTGAGGGTCTGAGTAAATGTTAGCAAGGTATAAGAATAAATAAGGATGCCGACCTGCGTGTCGATGATAGAGAAGATGTATTTGTTTAACATCTAAATAAAACTGAATATGTATGTTGATTTGAGTTATGATAATAATAAGATTGTTGGTGTTTTGATTTTCGGTGTTTCGAAAAAGGATAAAGAGAAATGTGATTAAATAAAAATGCACAAAAATATTTATAGTCACCACAGGATAGGTTATGGTAGGGGATGGTCGAGCTAACCTTGGGAGACCCCATGTCTCCAAAGTGCTTGCCTACATAGCCCATTGCACAAAGCAAGGAGGGGCCTCAGACCGATGTAGTTCTCCCTTAGGACCAGGGAGAGGTGAATTCAGGCCATTTGGGTATGGTTAGGCAATTTGTTGGTTGATAAGAATTTGATGTTGATAGGGTAATGTTGTTGGTGTTGGTAAGGTATGGGCGATGTTGATGTAGGTATAGGTAAAGCGAAAGTTAGCTTACCCAAATAGTAGAGGGAACCGTATCCGATTAAGGTCAACACACAATCCTAGAGTCGAGCAAAAGAGGCAAAAGTGTCCCGTAGTTGAGAAGAGCTAAACAAACCACATATTAACATAGGATGAGCTTGAATCCCTAGGTACCTTGCATAGGCGAGAAGTCGATAGGTGAAAAGAGTTGTATAATCACAATATATCGGATATACGTCACGTCCCTTGAGTTGAAACAAATGGTGAGGTGAAATGGATGATATAGCTGAGGTACGGAGAACTTATTACAAAGTGAGTGTTCGAAAAAGAGAACCTACCCTAAATAGACAAGTCCATGACTCAAAAGTCCTTTTGAATGAGGCTTTTCTTTTATTGAATGCAGGCCCGATCGATGCGGGAATTCTACAAGAGGATATTGATTGTATTATTCTTGAGGTCTTCACGAAGCTGATCAATGCGAGAAGCTTACGATAAAAGGGATGTGTATAGCTGTCCTTCGAGGAGCGATCTATTTATAGTAGCAGAATATGATTGTAATGCATAGTTTGTCCTTCGGGGAGCGATCTATATATAATAGCAAGCAATAGTTCGGCATATAGCTGTCCTTCGAGGAGCATCTATATTTAATTTAGATGACTAGATGTTCATTTGGCGTGAAGCATCTAGTTTAGTAGGAAGTTTGACTCAAGAAAATCCCATAAGAATACGGCTTATTTTAATACTTTGAAGTCATGGACTAGACTAAAAAGGGGAAGGCATCACTGAGGTGAAGTGAGAATCAAACTATGTGAGCTTGCTTTGTTATTATGAGGTGTAGGAAACAGAGTGTATGTAGTGGTAAGTGAGCTCAAGGGACGAGCGGAAGGTAGATAAGAAGTGATATAACACTAATTTCAACAGTAGAATGGTCGAAGATGCAAGGCATTAAGGGGTTCAGGCTCAGGTTTACCATTAAGCGAAGCTAAACGATAAGTACCAGATCCATAGGTATGAGTGATTATATAAGGCCCAATCCAATTGGGAGCAAATTTTCCACGTTTGCTCTTTTCTAGTTTGGTTACATGTTGATTCTCTTTGAGAACAAGATCACCAACCTTAAAGGTACGCTCATGAAGTCGCTTATCATAAGCACGTTTAATGCGTTTTTGATAGATTTGAAGGTGATCAAGAGCTGTAAGACGGCGTTCGTCAAGAAGCTCCAATTGGGCTAACCGCTCTTGGCGGAAATCATCATTGGTGAGAATATCCTGAAGAGATATTCTAAGGGAGGGTATTTGTATTTCGAGAGGCAAAACAGCCTCGGTACCGTATACCAAAGAAAAAGGTGTGGCATTAGTAGAGGTACGAATGCTAGTATGATAAGCCCAAAGGGCAAAGGGAATGTGATCGTGCCAATTTCTTCAGATTCATTGACAACTTTCATGAGGATTTTGGTTAGTGTTTTATTAGAGGACTCGGCTTTCCAATTGGCTTGTGGATAGTAAGGTGATGAGAAACTAAGTTTGATACCAAAGTTGTCACAAAGGTCTTGCAACAACTTGTTTTTGAAAGATTTCCAATTATCTGTTATCAGGCGATGAGGAACACCAAAACGACAGATAATGTGGTGGTTAATGAACTCGACAATTTTTTCTTTTTTGATTGAAATGAGTGGAATAGCCTCCACCCATTTTGTGTAATATTCGGTTTTGTGATTATCCAATGGTGACATTGTGAAGAGGTTGGGTGAATCTCACCAATAAGGTCTAAACCCCATTGTGAGAAGGGCCAAAGATCTCGGCGATCTAGAGTGGGTGGCTAGGAGTATGTTGAAGGTTGGCATGTTCTTGGCGACACATAACACAACGCTTAACATATTCGTAGCAGTCGTTATTGAGAGTAGGCCAATAATAACCAAGGCGAAGGATTCGTTTGGCCATGGCAAGGCCGCTAAAATGTCCACCACAAATACCATCATGGACCTGTTAGATGGTATGAGTGGCCTCCGCACTGATTAGGCAGCGAAGGAGGATGCCATCAAAGCCACATTTATAGAGAGTCCCCCATGACAACATAACGTGAAACACTTTTAAGAAAAGCACGTTTGCGATTACTAGTAAGGTCGGTGGGAGGGCAGAGATTGTAAGGTAGTCGTGAAATTGGTGGTACCGGGTATCCTGTGAATTAGTAGACACGGTATTTATCATACAAACTCACGGGGTTGAATAGGATGGGGAAAAAAGTTGTTGGACCACGACGAATAATTGAGTCGGTTGGCGCGGCGGGAATTTGCGAGGCTAAGCAAGCCATAGTATCCGCAAATTTGTTAGTGGAGCGGGAATGGTTTGTATGGAATAGTGGATAAATAAGGCTAGAAGTGAATCCACGTAGTGTTTGTATTTTTGAAGTTCCTCGTTTTTGTATTGGTAGACGCCCATAACTTGATTGACTACCGATTGAGAGTTGCAAAAATGTTGATAGCTTTGATACCTAAGTGTAACGTAACTTGGAGACCCGAACAAGGGCCTCGTATTCATTTGTATTATTAGTGCAAGGAAATCAAGTCGGAATGAAAGAGGCATAGGTTCAGCGTTGAGAGGAATGAGAACAATGCCGGCTCCTCCGCCACGCGGCATTTAGATCCATCGAAGAAGAGGGTCATTGAGTACGACTCCTCCGTGAGGGAAAGAGTAGCGATGAGTTCGTCGGGAAATGTGAAATTGGTAAATTGTTCCCGGGTAAAGGAGCTTACGCAAGTTGTCTGCGATGGTTTGTCCTTTGATTGATTTGGTGGACAAATTCAAGGTCGAGGTCGAAGTCGGCGAGAAGCATGAGCCATCTAGCAATGTGTTGGTTCAGATGAGGTTTGGCATACATGTAATGGATGGGGTCTGTATTGGTGATGACGAAAGTCTTGTGATTTAGAAGGTAGTGTCGGAGTTTGGTGGCCACGAATGATAGGGCAAGGCACAATTTTTCTACATGTGTGTACCTAGTCTCATAGTCCACCAAAGTACGACTTATATAATAAACGGCTTGTTCGTGATTCTCAGAGTCACGATGTGCAAGCATGGCTCCTACAGCGTGGTCGGTGGCGGAAAGGTAAAGGTAGAAAGGGCGGTCGTCTTGGGGTGGGATAAGCACGGGTGGCTGCAAGAGATAGGATTTGAGAGCTTCGAAGGCTTGGTGACATTCTTCGCTCCATTGGAATGCAATATCCTTTTTAAGGAGGTGATGGAAAGGTTGACACCGATCCGAGAGTTGGGAGATGAAACGTCGGATAGATTGGAGCTTACCTTGTAAACTACGCACTTGGTTGAGATTGGTAGGTGGGGGCATTTCTAGGATAGCTTTGACTTTAGATGGATCGACCTCAATGCCACGCATGAAAGAGGCGATAAAGCCAAGAATTTTTCTGAAAGAACACAAAGACACATTTCTTTGGTTGAAGGCGGACAGAATATTGTAACAGGCGATCAAAAATAATGGTTAAAACATCGAGATGTTCACTACGATGTTTAGACTTGCCGAGAAGATCGTCGACATAGTCTTCGAGGATAGTGTGCATAATGTCATGAAAAATGTAGGTCATAGCCGCCGATAGGTAGCACCGGCATTCTTAAGGCCAAATGGCATGACACGATAATGAAGGTTCCCGAGGAGTTATGAAGGCGAGTTCTTGTGTTGATCGGCGAGGCAACCAAAATTTGGTTGTATCCTGAAAAGCCATCCATGAGAGAGAGCATCTCATGACCTGCAGTTAGATCAACAAGTTGGTCAATGCTAGGTAAGGGGAAGTCATCCTTAGGGCAAGCGAGGTTAAGATCCCGGAAATCTGTGCATATCCGAAGTCCCCCTGTCGCTTTAGTAGCCAGTGCGATGTTAGAAATCCATTGAGGATAGTCAATAGGCAAGATGAATGAAACAGAAAGGAGTCGTTGGAGCTCCTCTTTGACCAAGAGAGCAATGCGTGGATGCATTTTTCTCAATTTCTGTTTGACTGGTTTGGAATCGGGGTTTAGGGTGATGTTATGGACGGCGATGGTAGGATCAATTCCTGGCATGTCAGCGTAAGACCATGCGAAAGCTTGGTTGCGAGCACGGAGAAAGGTAGTAAAGGCGGCTTGTTCTGATGTGTTAAGGGATTGTCCAATCTTCACAATGTGAGGATCCTCCTCCGTGTGGATATTGATTTCTATGGTAGATTCGTTCAGCATAGTTTGGGTTTCAGATGGTAAGGCTCGTTGAATATAAGAATCATCCGCGCCAAGGTAAGTGAGGATGGAATCGTCATCCTGGCATTCAACAATATTAATCAAAGGCAAATCCTCTTGATCATGTGCGGATAAAGAAGGGGCAAAGAAGATGGGTCGTCATTATCGAGTTGATACGTGAGAGGACCTATGAAGATAGCATTTATGAAAAAAAAAAAAGTTAGGAGGGATGGATTCGAGGTCTATAGATTTATGCGGGTGATGATGGCAAAGTGGGTGATGATGATTTGGTAGGGCGGCGTCTTCTTCTTCGGGATACGGTGACGGGAGGTGTCTCTGTGTAGGTGTTTCGGGAAAACCGAGACCACTGCGCGATCATTGTGTTTACGGGTAGTCACGGGGATGAGTGTATGTCGGCCTTGTTCGTAAAGGCCAAAACCAAAGCCTTTCCACGCCTGGCGAGTCAAGAAGGTGAGGGCGAAAGCGGCGATTTGTCAAGTATTGAAAATCGGATTGAAAGGAACCACACCAAGAGGAGGTTCGGGGGTAATGGAGGATGCGTCAACACCCCCATACGTTAGGTTAGTGCGGCAATGGGGTGGTCCGTAAGAGATTATCTCCCCCACGCGACGGTCGTAGGTGGGATGTGCATGTAATTGTCCGTACTCCCTGTGGGGTAGGGAAAGAACTAACGTTATATAGGTGGTACTCCCCGGCGTAAGGCGCGAAAAACATCTACTAAGGGGTCGGAGGTTGGAATGTTAGCTGCGGGAAGGGAAGTGGCTTTTGCGATGGTGGTTTCATCAATTGAAGGCGTAGGCGCGGTTGAGGTAGATGGTTGAGGTACATTTGAGGAGGATGGTTGGGTTGAATGTATGGGTGTCTTGATTGGTATAAGCACATTGTTGAGGGCGGTATAACATATTGCGAGGTTTTAAAGGGGGAGGGTCGGCTTTACGGTGTAAGACTTCCCCTCGTACTCAAATTTTATGCATCTATGTAATGTTGAGGAATGCATCCCATGGCTCGGATCGAGGGCGACCCACCCAATATATTATATTGGAACTCTCCCTCGAGGACATAGAAGAGTTCGGGTAAAGTACGTGGTCCTACGTGAATGTTGAGGATCACGGTGCCTAAGGTAGAAGTAATAAGCGTCATTGAATGACCCATGACATAATGGGGTTGCACACATGCAACTAGAAGGGATGTTCATCTGTTGGAAGGCTTTTGAAGAGATGATGTTTAGGCTAGCGCCCCCGTCAATCATAACCCGACGTACTCGAATGTCTCGGACGTAAGCGGAAATGAAAAGGGCAGGGTCAGGGTCTTCTGTACCAAAGTCAACAATTTCATCTTGAGCCACTGCGGCGAACTTGTGGTATAGAGACAGAAGTGATTGGAGTAGTGGGCTGTTTAGTGAGAGAGGCAACGTGATTGGGTGTTAGAATGGAGGCGACAGGCAGGGTTTCATTAGGTAAAACCTCTATCCCTTGAAGGATCTCAACGAGAGCTTGTCGATGAGATTCAGAAGTCTGAATGAGATCATACAGTGTCATTTTTACGGGCGATTGGTGAAGCTGTTTAATCATATTTCGGTGGGCAATGCCATTAGAGATGGGATAGGCGGGTCCGCGAATGACCACTTTAGGTGGTGGTGCAATCGGGATGTTTGACGGAGAAAGAGATGCCGCAGGTGTGTTTTCTTTTTCTTTCCCATTGTTTTTCTGCCCTCGAGTAGCGACACTAATCATATTAATCTCGTAGACCTGAGATGAGGAAGATGGTTGGGATAACTCATGGTCTTCAAGAGGTGGGGTTGTAATAAATGAGATCTTGGTGAGGCGGGACAGATGGTATAGGAGAGGGAATGGAAACTAAAGGTCTCTCCTTCGTAAGTTGTCTTTCTTAACTTTCGTAGGCTGGGAGAGGTGATTTGACGAAGGATGGTTTTAAAGCTTGGCATCCCTACACATCATGTCTGGTGTGCGGTGATAGGTGTAGATTTTAGACTCATCGTAACTTATCGGTCGAGGTTTAGACGGGTCATAAGGTCTAAGTGGGGGTAGGGAAATGGTCGCATTCTCCACCAACATAGCAAGGATTTTGGCGTAAGATCCTTTGAGTGGGTCAAAATCGGAAGAGGATGAGGGTATTGGTTGTGGGTTTTGGTAATGTTTGGGCATGATTGGTTTGGGTGGTGGTTTAGCGAGGGGTGTTGATACATGGTTTTTACTAAACGTGATTTCTTTGGTGCGAAGCTATGTTGGATGATGAGGCGCGAGATGACGTGGTATCGAAAAAACAACCACGGGAAATAGGAGTGATTTGAAAACAAATCTTTTGATGATGGAATTTGTTTAGGGTTGATAGGTGGACGGGATACACGGGTAGCGGTGTTCTATACCACTGGAATTTACTGTATAGGTGTGGAAGGCGTAGGTTGTTTTGAAGAAAATGTAGGAGGTATGATATATTGATGTAAGGTAGAGGATGGGGTCCCAATATGGAAGGTAGGTATGGCGACGATGGTTTTGATTTTGATAGGGGCATGGATTGAGTTTGTCTCTAGGTGGCGGAGGCGGATTTATTTTTGGATAGATCGAGTCGCAGGCGGGTGCGTTAGGCCCGGGCATTGGTGAGGTCCCAAGCGTAGGGGAAGATCTAGTTAAGTTGATAGAAGTGGACGGGGCATTTGGTAGAGGTGAGGGGGTGAAGGTGAGAAGCAGGGGCATTTTAAGCACGTAAGCACTTCGGGTATATGGTGGAGACATCGGGATCAGTCATTTGCATTTGAGTAGAAAAAGGGGTACTCAAACGTTCCCATAGGAACTGTCTCATCTTACGTGGAATGCTTGAGTCTCAGTGTGATTTGTAATTTTTGTACGGAAGAAAGGTGGGTTGTAATTCCAATCCTTTGTGGGTGTGACACAAGAGGTATATGAGGCCTTTGTATCAATAGATGTTAAGAGGTCAACCGGTCGTTGAAAAGATTTAGGTGATGAGGGACTAATAGGTAGGAGGGCGTGTTCGAGGGGATCTGTCATGTTTAAAGAATGTGGTGATGTTAGTGTAAGAGATTTCTCGTCTAAGGATGTCAAAAGGAGTGGCGAGCCTTCCTCTTGTGTAGCGAAGTGGTAGAAGGGACGTTTGGGAAATAGATAAATTAGATAGCATCCGCTCACAGTCTTGTAGGGATGTGGTGTAAGAAGACTCGTCGATGAGAAGAGAAGTCCGGGAAGTTAACTCTTCTATGGGTAAAGGAATGATTTCACTTTGGCTTGATGGTGGTGAAGGAGGTTCAAACTCCTGTGTTGGTGGAGAGGCTTGATTTAAAAAAATTTCAATAGAGGCTTTTGGCTGAGAATCGAAGACTGCATGGATCTCATGAACACTCTCCTCGGCTAAGATATCTTGGTTCACGTTACTGTTGGATGAGTGATTCGGAAATGGCTTGTTGAAAATTTTCAGATTTCGGTTAGCAGGGGCGTTAGGATTATCGAGGTTATATCCCTGCGTCAACCATTTCTGCACTATATTCTTCAACATCTTGCAGTTTTCATGACTATGTCCTTTACGCGGTGAAAGTTACAAAAGTCATTTTCTTTGTACCGGGAAGGTATTGCGCGGGTGGAATCAAACCCAGAGTGAGGTTTAACAGGGGGCAAGGTGATAGCCCCGACTTTGAGCAATTTCTCGGGATGACGCCATAAATTTCTCCCGAGGAGTGTAGCGAGTGGGCTCGGCTTTGCACTTATAAGTGGTTTTCGGCGGAGTATTGGACGGTGTTTGAGATTTGACCATTACGTGTGGACAGCTCCTTTTGATTTAGAAGAAGTGGACGCGTGAGGAGTGGTGGTGTTTGGCTTGTTGGTAGAATCGGGCGTTCGGAAAGTGGGGTTTTGTTACGTGACCGCAATTTCTCTTCTTCTAAGGCTCGAATTTCAAGTTTAGAGCCATGGTAAAACCTCGTCGAATGTGCGGAAAGTTTGAATTTGGAGGGTAGGGGAGATGTGCTTAGCGCGAGGCCGCGTAAATAGTTCAATGAGTTCGGTTTGAGGCAAGGCATACGTAAGTTGGTTGATAAGGCCCGCCATCGTCAATGAAATCTGCGATAGATTCGTCTTCAAATTGTCGGATGGCATAGAGGTCGGTGATAGATACTTTCTTGGCAATGTTAATGGAGAAATGATCCAAGAAAGATTGGGCTAGTTGGTTAAAAGAGAAGATCGAATCTTTGGGTTAAAGCAACATACCACTCAGGCGGGTCCGATAAGGACATGGGGAAGGTGCGGAGTAACAAGGCGTCATCATGGGCAATCAAATAACAAGCATGTCTAATAATCGCAAGTGTTGTTGAGGATCCTCTTCTTGTTAAAAGCGAGTAAACTTTGGCAACTCCCATTGAGGAGGATATGAATGAAGGGGGACGAGAAGGGTGAATGGGCTCCCGACAAACTTGCTCGTATGTCAAGGCGCTACGACTTCCTGAAACGGAAGCCTCCGGGTTTGCATTTTGTCCATCATTTGTTTGATGAAATCGTGGTTGGATGAGATGATGATGCCCTGAGAATAGGGATGTCCCATATAAGGTGTTGAGGTTCTTTGGATACGTGTATGGGAATGAAAAGGTAGGCGGAGCTTGAGAAGGAAAGATCATGTGAATAGGTGGCAGAGAGTAAGTCATGAATGGAGTGGTCTGAAAGAGAGATGAGATAGGGGCAGTTGGTGGTAACGATACGTGGGGTCCAAGGTTAACCAAAGGAAAGCTAATCGGGGTCGTATGAACCTCTGAAGCTGTCGGATTGGGAGACGGGGCTAGAGATGCAGGAAGTAAGGCATTGTTATCAGGAGGAGTGGGAGCTAAATGAGCAGCTATACTAATAGGCATGCCAATAAGGAGCTGACCATCAGGCATACGGTCAGGGGCATGAGACAAATAGTATTGTACAGTAGCTGGGATTAGCATCCAGAAATTTGGCAAAGTCCTTGTCTCCTACAGGAATTTGGGGGATCTCACTGGTGTCCGTAGGGTTCCTATAGAATGTGAAGGGGGTGATTCGAGGCAAAGACACGGAAGCGAGGCATGTGAAACCATGGCGGCGGCTTGCTTCCGAGTGATGAAAACCATAGACAAGAACACACAGGAAAGTTTTAATCTATCAAGAACAAAAACAACCTCAGAATGATGAATTTGGCAAGTTGTTGGTTTGTCAGGGGCTGATGAAGACGATGGCGATATCGGTTTACTAACCGGTGTCGGTCCACGAGAAAAGACGCGTCGGTCCCTTAACCGATGCGGTGTCAAAAGTCTAGGATAAGAAGATATAAAAGGCTGCTAATTTGATTTTTTTAGCAAAATATTTATCAACTTATTGATCACAGAAGACAAAGTATGACAGAGAAAATAGAATTTGGAAACAAGCAAGAGGCACATGCAAATCTAGAGATTAATCCTAGGGTTAATTTTAGTTATCGTAGGCTTATGCCTTTAGACGTAAGATGATGTCAGAATCCTAAACAACAAGACCAAGGGGAAATGTCAAGTTTGTTTTGGCTTATAAGGTTACCTCAATCGGGCGGAGGAATACCGCGGAAAAGGGGGGATGTTTGAGCTGTTGTGTTAATTGTGAAGTGATTCGGTATGTGTTGTGCAGTGAAACTAAGGTTAATTTCCTGTCAATACCGTGGATATCACCCCCACGTGTATGACCTGTTACTTAATCTATGTTCACTAGAATTGAAGAACAACAAGCAGGAATGCAATGCACGTGTTTTAAACCCAAATCGAAAATTATATTCGATGAAGCAAGAGAGATGACTTTCACTAATGCGAAACTAGGAAAGCAAGACAAATTCTTTACGAAATATATAACAAAAGCAACAGCAAATATGCTTCCTAAAATGAAAATAAGCAAGAGAAAGAAACCCAAAATGGGTCCCACCGGGCGTGCCAAAATGTTTCGCTCGGAATGTTTTTCACGGGAATAGAGTTGCTTCTATCCTTTCATTCCTTTTAGAAACAGATGAGGTTAGGGTTAGGAGGAATACCTGTTGAATGTCGAGATGGTGTGCGCGTACCGTAGAGAAAGATCAGGCTGACTGCAGAGACTCCTTTTTGTCTTGGAAGGACTACCTGCAAATAAGAACACAAGACCACAAGATTTTGATTAAACAATAAATGAGGAAACTGCCTTGGGCCCAGGAAATATAAAACTTCCTTTCGAAGGTGGTCAGTTCCCCTGCTAATATGAATTAACACAAGAGACTTGCAAAATATCAATTAAATTATTTCGTTAAACTGGGTAGGGGGAAAGGCTGGTTTTCTGGTTTTGATCAGAGGAACCGATGCGATTCTTCGATAACCGATGGTGGTCGCGATGACCGATGCCGTTCGATAACCGATACCGGTGGGTTCTACGATCTTCTTGGTAGCTATGGTGTTTGTAATGGCTGGTTTTTGGATGGTATTAGGAAATGGGATGATTAGAAGCAAAAGAATGACAGTTAGATGCAATGGCACGTTGGGTAGTGGATTCAGAAACGGATTTAGGAGGACTGAGATTCAAGAAGCATAAGCAATGTTATAACAAAGGACATGCGCAAGATGTGACTTCTTGGTTTTGACCCGGATGCAAGTTGATCTCCTTGGTTATAAACACTACGGTTTCTTTACTCGTCTACCGCTCTGTCAGTGAAGATCTGGACTCTGTTCCTCACTCACTTGCAATGCTCTCTGTTGATCTAAAAATCCTTCTACTTGATCTCAAAATGAAATTCCGATCCGTTGTTTTGGTTTGGGAGCCCATTTACTGAGGAACCGATGGCGGTTACGTAACCGAAGCGACGGATCGAGTAGGAACCGGCATCGGTAAGGAAAAAGTAGGCTATTTTTAGTAAAATAGCCCACCTTCCTACTTTTCTCCGAGAGATCGGTTGCGGGATTGGTCAAGTGGCTAGAAGGTCGGCTTTGGGTGCGAGTAAGGAGGCATTAGTTATGGATGTGAGTCTAGACCAAGTCATGGGTCCTAATTAGGTTAGTTTAGGGTTAGGGCTAGGTCATGATGAGGTGGCAAAGTGAGGTGGCGGGTAAGGTGATGTGGATTTATCAATTACAAGGTAATTAATAAATAATTGTGTAAAGTTTAGGTAATGAGGTTAGATTGAGAGATGAGTGCGGGTCACAGGGGTCGTAAGACACGAATTTGGTGTCTACATGCGGATGTGTTTTGAATTTGGCTATGAATTCTATAGAGTTTGTTGAGCATAGCTCCAAACGGATCTCAGGTATTGTATTGAGAGAGCGGTGGCTTGTAATAAAATCGAGCAAGTGATTCTTGGTGGACGTAGCCCAAATTGGGTGAACCACGTTAAATACTTTGTCTCTTTGTGTTGTGTTATTTTATTCTCGTAATTTTATTTGAGATCTCTAATAATTTCGCATATTAGTTTCTTGTTGTGATTCTCGTGAGGGATTATTCCGCATATTTTATCTCTTATCTCCTAACACAGAAATCTCTATATGGTCTCTTATGACCCATGAAAGCCACAGTGGCTAAATAAAAACAATGTGCTCGTAGGCCTAGTAGTGAATCAAGAATCTGCGTCTAACCCCGATATCATACCTACCTTGTACAATGATAGCTCGTGGTATACATGAGCTAGCAAGCGATCTCAAAAGAGAATATTATGCGGTGTTCGACTATATATGTAACTACACTAGCCAACACCCATGGAAAATGAGATCCACGTGAGTCAACAAAGCATAATAAGACACTTCTATCATCACCAAATAGATAAAATAGTTGTGAGGTACGCTTGCCTTGTACCTCATCTCATAAGAAAATGCCCCTGAATAAAATATGATGTGGGGTGCATCGGCTCCAAATAGTAATGTCAAAACCGCAAGCCTGCTATCAACTATAATGGGAACTATGTGTTCCCATGATTAGAAATCTCATAATCCTATACAAATCCTCCAAGGTAATGGTTATCTCACATGTCCTAAATCAAAAGGTACCCATCTATCTATCCCATCTCTCCATCAATGCAATCATCAACCCCACATCTCGTGGGATCCTCTAATAATGTCTTAATCCCCCTAACCCCGCTACTGAGATGATGATCCCACTCAAGCATCTATCACATCCCATCTAATATGTTCATATAGAGTAGGTACTTGATCTCTCAAATATATGGTCTCTTTGGCCTACAATCACAAACAAAATATGCAAGCATCATATCAAAAATCTAAAATCCAATCAAAATCCATTAAAAATTCAATTTAATCCTAAACATAGCCAATAACCTAGTCAACATCGACCTAGGTTGGGTCGACGTGTTTAAGGGTCGATCAATGTGCCTTAGAGCTTGGTTGATTTCGACCTGGATGGGTCATCACCAACCTCCCCTGGCATCATCCACTTTTTCTAAAAAATGTAAAATATATATATATATATATATATATATATATATATATATATATATATATATATATAATTAAACTAAAAACAAGCTAGAGTTTTATTGTTCACCATCCTCTGCACCCTCTAGCGTTTCCTTGCAGCTCCGTAGCCTCCATTTCTCAATCTTTCTTCAATCACTATGATGTCTCTCATTAATCTTACGTGTGAAAATGAGCTTTGTTAGCCGACCCTAGGCTTATATAACCAAACACTTGGTCACCATTAACCCCCTTGTGCTTTGCCATCGATTGGCCTTAATCACCAAAAACTTACCTTGGAAGTTTATGTTTTGGCTTCCCCTATCCTTTTTATGACCTCTTCTTGGGCATTATTCCAAGTCCACCTTTGTGGCCATATTTATTTTCCATTTACGGCATTCTATTTCAATATTTCAATCCTTTATGGCCATACTTATGGCCATAAATGCGCTCTTGAAGTCCACCTTCATGACCATACTTACTACCTCTTCGAGCATTTTATTTTATGATTCTATTCAATTTGCACGCAAATTTCACCTCGTGGCCATACTTCTCTCCCTCTTAGGGCATAATTTTTTTCACTACTCTCCTTTTGGCCTTTTTTCATGTCTTTTCTTTGAGGCACCGTTATTTTTATCCTCGTCCCTTGCGGACGATATTTTTTCACTTGATTCCTCGTGTACAAAATACTTCACATAATTTTCATATTTAGTTGTGCATACTTTGATGCTTTCTATGACCCGTGATCATTAGGATTGCATCCATTTGAGAGATTTCCCATTGGATTCTCTCTTTTTTGTAGTGATTTTCACCCACTCACCGGCCTATAGAGCATTGTCTCTCGTCTCCATTAAGACCACAATTATGCCTCTACCCATGTGATATCACACATCACTTTGCCATAGTTTTTTTATTGCAATCCTTTTTACTTGTGGCATCTTGCCTTACGTTATCCTTTTACCCATATTTCTTCACCCACCCATGTTCTATCATCTACCTTTTTCAAATGTGTCATTGATTTCCTCTGGCGTCATCGATCACCCATTTTAGGGGGAGATCATCATCAACCTTCCGTCAATCTTCATCATACTCCTCTTCTCTCACTATTTTTTTCACATGGCTTCTAGCATAAACCACTCAACAAAAAGGGGAAAATGTAGACACCTAAATTTTGTATCTCTACCCTTGTCTTCTGTGTGCACATATTTTTCTATGGTCTTATCTAGGTCCCCCTTTAATTAAATCCACCCCCTTCAATATTTAATAAAATTCCCACTTATTATCCTATCATCATTTAATTCACATTAATTATTTAATTAATTAATATACATATCCCTTGACTTTCCCTAATGGACTTGCTATTTAGGATGCTTTATCCTAAATATAAATCCCTATGCTTTTTCTACCCATTCTTATCTTAGAGATACCCATGATTCATTCCTAAACAACCTAATCCCACACATAAGATTTAAAGCACATTTTCCCTCCTAAAAACATGAAATCGACCTAAAGCACAAAATCCACCCCATTGGGGAAACTTTCCCCATGGTCATGTGCAACCTTGACCTTGTCATCATCAACCCTATAAAAGCGAGTTATTTATTTCCATAATGGGGAGATGCATGCAAATTTTGGAGCTTTCTTATGACTTTTCAATTGACTCTCATGCTTGAGCATTCCATGTAAATTCAGCTACATACCTCTTGGACCTCCTTGGAACATGCTTGCATCACTCGTGATCATCCTTCGTGAGATTATTATCATCTTTGTGTTGCTTTACTTCATTATTATCATATTATTGTTTATTTTCTCATGTCTAACATTTTGCAAGACTAGATCCTCTTCAACAAAGCACTCATATCACCATTATCAACCTTCTCTTCCGGTTTACTTACTTACTTACCAGGTTGTCTTTTCAACTTGTCTTTCTTCGGCCTTACTCCAACTCTACTACGGATAATCGTCGCCCTACCTTGGTCATCGTCGACCAGGATCCCGATTCTCAATCCATCCACTTCTGATCCTTCCTTTCTACCATTTTCTAGTTTCTTCTCCCTCAGATTCCTCCTACAAAGTTGACACTAGTATAAACAAACTTTTGTAGTTACCAGATTACATCCAGATCTTACGGGGTTTACATATTCACTTGTTGTTCAGATATTCACTCCCATGCCGCTATTGACCTACTTCTACACATAGTCTAGGTCACCATCAACCCGAGCAACGAGGTATTATTTAATTTGCATCTATTCAGATTAAATTAGTATCTAGATCAGATCTCAATTACTTTGATTCAATAATATCTCTATTTTTAATGCAATCTTCTTATTCATCCTTTACTTCACTTTTTTATTTAAAATAGGGGTTGATATACAAGAAAGGAAGGTCACACTTATTGGAGCCATATTTTTAGAAACCCCACATATCTTATCTAATCATTCTTATGTTTAGGCACTCTTATGTGCGGAGTTTATCGAAATTTGCAGTGAGGATCAATTACTTGGCGCCTATACATTCACGTATATCAGCTTCGAGGTAGTATAAACCCTCCATATCCTAATTTTCTAGTTTATTTTAGTATCTAGCTTATTAATTTTAGTATGAATGAAGAAATTTGGACAACATTCAATCCTAACCTAGGTGGCTCCATCGCACACAACCAACTGGTTCCAAAAAGCGACCAAAAACATGTTTTTATATGTTTCTCCTCATTTCAAACTTAGCCACAACCTTTTCCCTCCTTTTGGATCGACCCATACATCAAGAAAACATTTAAAATTTGAAATATAATCTTACCCAATTAGGTCACCTAGCTCAAACTATCATTTCATGTGCCAAAATGGCTCAAAACCCCATGGGCACAATCTTAAATTTTCCCTAACATTAGTACCATACTTTTTTATGAACCAAAACCCCTTATATATGATTAAAATATCATAACACACATGGTCATAAATTTTATCAACCAATCAAATTATTTCATTTATGGGCCCGAGTTCCTTTAGAATTCTCAAAATAGTTATTTCTTACACCCTTCAACACCTTGGAAACTTCATAAGGTCACAAAATCACTTCAAATTCTCGAAACCATTCCATGTGACAACGTAATGGAAATTTCAGAACCTTTATAGCACTTCTAACCAAGTTAGAAGCCATGAAACAATCATCTCTTCAAACCATAACAACATTTTCCTTCACCATATCAACCTGCCAAAAACTTTGTTTCCAAAGGTTAGCTCATAAAATCATTTATACAAACATTCAAGACCTCCAAATGGATTAATTATATTCAAAATTCATCCCTATTTACATTCCAGGTGATATGAATCATAAACCAATCCATCTCATGCTTTAAACAACAAAATTTCATTAGAACACATCTTGTCTTGAAGCTGCAAAAATATACGTCCTTAAAGAATGACCTAGAAACCCTACCAAATTTCCTCATCAGGAGGAAAAAAATTATATCAATGGAAATATATCTAAATCATTTTTCCAACACAACTTTAATAACTTCAAAACTCCACCTATAGCTTAAGTTATATCCATTTTACTGAAGACCTGCTATTTGAGATCCCAAAAATACCCTTTGACCAATCAACTTGTTTGGACCTAAAAACACCATTAACCTCAATTAACATGTCCTAAAGCCTCCATAAAATCAAGAAAAACTCCCAAAAATCATGCAACATCAATTTTTCATGCTACTCCTTTGGACCATCTTGTCCTAAAATCTTCTTCTTGGCCGATATTTTTAGGTGGGGCCCACATATGACCATGACCTCAACCATACATTTATGGAAATATAAAAGAGTCATCTACAACATAAAATCATCACTTTTGAGTAACCAATCAAAATTGGGCTGATATACACACCTTTCTGCAAAATGCTCCTAGTTAGGGTTTAACTAGGGTTTTAGACCTCTTTACCTTCTTAACATTCGTTCATAAAAACCTAACGATCAAACAACCTCATTATTTTTGAAACCTTATAAAATAACCTTATAATATTCTCTAAAATTCACAAGGTCCCATATAAAGCACACTTTTCACAATGAGCATCGAAGTTCAACTTCGAGGTGGAAATACACTAGATTTTGACCATGTCTTACATATCAGTCATATCTTGAAAAATACACATCATGGGTACTTGAAATTTTTCTCAAATAACTATGACTCATCCCTCTAACATATACAATCATCATAATGTGTATTTCATACTTAAATCTCTCTAGTGTCTAAGACTTACATATGTTTGCATATTAGATCCACATTGTAGAAAGCTAGGGTCAACTAAAATAATGCAATAACTAATCACAAAACCTCTGAAAATGACCCAAAAATACCTGATATGTCATGATACACCTTAATTCATGATTCCATGAGCTCATATAGCTCCAATCCACATTGTCACACCTTCTAGGAACCATACCGCTCCCAATGAGCACCTATAACATAGTGAGCCACCGTACCTAAACCATGCTACTATTGTAAGTGCTTAAGCACCCTCAAAACATGCTAGCCAATATTTCAACATGCTTCCCAAGAAACCAACAAGTGCATATTGTCGGGCTACATCTCCTAGGCACCTGTATAAGCTTGCAAGAGAAAGCACACCTCATTGAATCGTATTGTATCAATTGATATACATTTGAAACACCATGTTAGCACCATGAACAACATCATAGGACCATCATAAAACATTCACTTTATCATTAATGTGGTTTTTCATTAATGAAAACACCTAATAGGACCATATGCCAACATATCGTGGATCTTGACATTGCACACTTGCATGGAAAAATACACTCTCCTCACTCTTGCTTAGAAACCCGATAACACTTTTACATTTTATTATCTTTACACAACTCCTGTCAACAAAGATATCTGAATTTTAACTACAGAAAACAAACCTAGAAACATCAAGATCATAAAGTCAAAATATGATTTTCTCCCTCTCGGTCGAAAATTTTCAATCAATATTGACATATGTCAATCCTAACCCTATTATATGGTTTTGGAATGACATGTTTTGAGCTAATTCTTTCAATTCCATCATATTTTTATGAGTAAATATATCTCCTTGGTTGTCATTTCATGACATAATAACCTTTGGAAGAATATATATATAAGCAAGTAAATCACACCTCATTTAAAAACTTGACATTTTAAACCTTACATTTTAAAAATCTTCATGTAAAATAAACACAAAAGGAAATGAAGGCTCCCTAAACTACAAAATAACTGATGCGCATCCATTAGGGTAGCACCCTCTATTGGTATTAAGTCTCCTTCTAGGTCTATGAGTCTCCATCTTTATTATACAATCAAGAAAAGTGTCCCTTACCAAGTATTTGAGAAAGTTTAAAACTCAAGTGAAGCATTATCAAAGCACGATTGTTAAGTTATGATTGCACTAAAATAGATATCACATCTTAGGAGAATGACTTATGGTTTAAGACCTCTTTAGATTATTTTAAACATAAGTGGTGTACATGGGTTCCCACAAACCACCAAATTTTGTTTTATAGGAACTCGTTCTTACACTACAAAGCTTCTAGGGTTTGATAAAATTTTAGAGTCATTTTGAAGGTAAGTGAAGAAGACCTGACCCACAGTGACATGCATTTCCATGAAGGAGAAGTACTCGAGAATTTGCAAACCCAAATTCCAAGCAAGACCAAGACCATATAAAACGGCATGACCGTATGAATGCTTTGGACCTAGTTATACGGTTTTGACCAAACTCAATTTCAGTTCTAGTTTTAGCAACAAAACATTTTCAATCTCATATCAACTTGTTCTATACTCGAGATCACCTAGACTATTCCATACCCACATAGAATCAGCTAAGTAAAATGCTTCCTTGTATTTTGATAGTTTTCGAGATCAATAGTCACTTTGAAAAGCATTATTTTGATTTGTGCAATTAATGTTAGAAGTTAATTAAATTAGAATATCCACTTGTAACATTATTTTAATCCTTTTTATGTATGTTAATTAAAACATTCTAAAACTTAAAAAGGAATGAAAGATTCATGATAAAAAGTGAAATCACACACACACACACACACACACACACACACACACACACACACACACACACACACACACACACACACACACACATGTTTTTCTCCTTTAGCTTTCTAATTCTCCTATGGAGGATTCTACATGTTGTTATGGTTTCTACTTTATATAAGTTCATCAAAGGTCATCTCGAGGTTGTGTAAAAGAGAAAACCACAAAAATCGTTGTTTCCATACAAGTGAAGCACCCAAAAAAATTAGATTCCAATTGTCTCTTAGGCCAAAATCATATAATCCTTGTTTTGGACCTTAATGTTCATGTCTAACCTATATAGATTTTGTATGGTCTTGCACTTGCATGTTTTTCACTTCATAATTTTATGTGCATAATCCAAAGTTCCATATTTAACTCTTACATTTCCTACACATCATGATCATCCTAGAATCTTCCTAGATAGATAAATCTATCTCTTCTCCCATTTTTGAACTAGTTGCTTATTGTTTATTAATCATTTAGTTCATTTCAACTTTAAATGCATTATTATTATGTATAATTAATGTTGGAAGTTAATTAGATCAAAATAATATACTTGTTGCTAATTTTTACACCTTTTTTAGTTGTTATACATCTATAACACTTTAAGAAATTAGTTAGGTGCAAAATAATTCATGGTTGATGTGATCAACTAAGGAAATATGTTCAACAAATGGAATCAACCACGGTTGATGCCATATAAAAGGAAATGCGGGCATGGAAAGATCAAGAAGGAAGGATTAGTATGATGGAGGAAACTAAGAGGTTCTAAGAGATAAAATGGTGAAAGTGTGAGTGGGTTACAATTAGGTGTGAGAGTGATCACAAGGGAATAATGAGGTGATATTACATGGAGACTATAAAAGATGATTGGAAGGGATGTAAAAGAAGCATGTAAGGGTGTGACAACATGTGAAATATATGATATAATCGAATACAAATTAAAGATCTCTCATAAATACAAGTACTAACCATCTAAATATAGCTGAAGGATACGCGTAACCATTTTTGGTTACTCCCTAATCTTGACAGGATCCCTAAGGATGCCACTATGAGGAAGTTAATGCCTTAATGATGTGTGTGAAGAACAAAATTTAGTAAAGTGAAATATTATGTGTATAGAGTTTGTACCAAAATATTTTTCGATATCACCATATATATGTGTTATTTTTATCTTTTCACAATAATGCCCATTTCATTTGGTTCACCTTTACTAAAACTATACATATTCTCCTCTAGCCATATCTCCACATCTCTATCTTGGTAACTATTTTAACATTTTCAGATCATGGCAATAGAACCATTTATAGCAATAGTCCTTGTATTTTCTCAACATGACACATTAAGGTTTTAGTCTATGTGAGATACATTTTAATCATTTATCTTCATCTTAAATGTGTGCACAACTTAACAATTCTAGTAATCTCATATATTATAACTTTTGTACATTGTGCTACCAAAATGAATTACTCAAAAATTCAAACATCCAAGCAAGGAAAAGAGAGAATTTGAAATTTTTTATCTTGTATTACTTGAACAATTTATATATTATATAACGAATCTTATGTGTATATATTCTTAAATTTTTACATAATTTTAGGAAAATGTTGACCTTCCAATTCTTTCACCTTCCTCTTCCTATATTATAAGAACTTTACATATTCTTTTCATCTTTTCTCTTACATGTATACGAGTTCTATGTGTTGTGAAAAGAATATACAAATGGTCCAACATATACAAAATTCATCGGTTAGGCCATGTTATCCCTCCAACACAAGATGATTATTTAGAAATAGAATAGATTATGCTCTTACAAATTCAACAATATTTTTGGAACAAATTTTCTATGATTAATTCATTGTCTTAAATGCTTTAATGCACTTGTTTATTTATAGACTTCTTGAATTCAAATTAGGACCATATTGGCATGAAAATCATCACATAACAAGCGAGAAACGCTGAAAAAGGCACACAAAAAAGTTTGGGGTCAAAGGGGCCCAAACACCTAAATGATCACTTTTGTAGAGATGTGATCAATTTTGTAGGTACAAAAGTGATAACATATCTATGAAATTAACATTTTGTCTAGAATAGTAATAAAGAATATTGTTGACTTTTCAAGAGCATAATGTATTGTACAAGGAAGTAAATAATTGTTTTGTAGGTTTTTTTGGTGTTTTTGAGTTGATTGGTGATATTTTCAAGGGCCCAAAATAAATAAAAATGAGATTTCAAATTGACTAAGGGGAAGTTAGAACTAATGTGAAATAGAAATACACATAGTCAAACAGAGAGAAGAACAATGAATTTACAAGCAAAAATAGAGTTGTAAGAAACAATATAAAATAAAAAGAAATAAAGATTACACAAAATACAAGAGAATCATGTCAAAAATTGAATAACACAAAAACGTATGTTAATAAAAATCTAAATTAAACCAAAATAAACTCATAAATAGACTACTAATATAATTAACTACTACCCTACAAAATTATAATAATAGTTTTTTTGTAATTCGCGAGGAATCAACGAGTATCCAATGACCCGAGTAACTTCAAACAACAAAGCTTTAATACAAGGTGAGCATCACCGATCAACCTCGTTGAAGCAACAAACATCGAGCCCTCAACACATGTTACGAATAAATCGAGAGATTCGAACCCACATCAGGAACCACTTAAAAAGATGATTAAAACCAAGAGGCCAAAAAAACATATAAAAAGTTACTACTACCCACTCTTTCGTCTCTTCATAGTTCAAATAATGAACATGACCATTAATATCACAACTTTAGTACGACATAATGATTTTAACTATGATTTAATGAATTATGCTCCTAAGATGGTTACAATAAGTTTGAGTTGTCTTAAAAATGAAGATTTCTTCTTTGTGTAAAATCTCGATAATTATGACTGTAGTTATTAAAATTGCTTATGACATGTATATAGTAAAGGCAAAGCAAAGTACTTTATATAATGGCCATAATTGGATATAAAATATATTACTCTTTTTTCAAAGAGAACTCTTTTATGGTACTGAATATTTTTCCGTAATAAATTAGATCTTCAATCTTGTCATGGCTTTTAAAATTAAATCATTCTTCACTCTTTTCACAATCCAGACAAAGGTGTTCAAAGGTATTCATTCCATTATATATTAAAATTTTGATATGTTTCTTATTCTTCTAACCGCTATATCCTATTATTATATGGAGTGCAAAGAAAAGTTATGCACATCATAAAGCTTTATAAGCAAGCTAGGTTACTGCCATAATATTTTAAAATACGTTAGATTGTGAAGGATGACTTGTATAATATTTGAAAATTTATATTCATTAAACATTTCAAGTAATTAATTGATATTTTTAATTGAATATATTATATTAATGTTTAGATATAAGAACAAAACAAATATTGATTACAACTTATCAACATATGTTATAAATATTAAAATTGAATATAATCTTTATAATAAATTGCAATTTAAAAGAGAAATGATAAAAATGAATTGAGAATATTAAAAATTACCAATCTATTCAAATATTAAAACGCATGTCAATTATTAAAAATGTGATAATCTTTTTTAGTGGACAATTGATATTGTTGAAAGTTAAGACTCAATTTACCATGTAATGTTTCCATGGGCACTACTAAAAATAAAAACAAAAACTATAATCATTATTTAGGAGTTGTTATAGCATACGTAGAAAAATAAATGTAATGTTATAATCAAACAATAATGATATGATGGTAGTTATTCATTGCTACATAGTATATGATATATATATATATATATATATATATATATATATATATATATATATATATATATATATATAATGTACAAATGTACAACCAAGTATGGTCTAGGATTTTGCATAAGTATTTTTGTAGAACGGAGTATATGTATAGAGGTAGGATTTGTGCAAAATTTGCATAATCTAGCAACAAATATCCACATTCCTCATAGAGTACAATATGCAGAATGAGACCATCAAATATTTAGGAGCTAATAAAGTTGCATATATTTTAGATGTCACTTCAAGTAAGCACAAAGATAGGACTTTTGGGTATTCATGCATGCACTTTTATGTGTTTTGTAGGCAAAGTGTAGTTTGGGTGGTAGGTTTTGGCCTATCATTTGGTAGCCTATTTTGTAAGAGTTTCCTCCAAACATTTTTGATTAGTTGATTAGATGGCATGAGCTTTGAGATAGTGATTATATTATGCTAAAAGCTATAAACACTACCATTATCGGAGCTTAGAATCCTTGCAATGTTTTGCATGTTATTGTATTTAGACTCTTTCAATGAATAGAAACTATGGTTTGATCTTAAGTTATTTTCTATATTGAATTTTTGTACATGCATTGATAAATTGTTTTGCGGGGTTCTTGATTAGTTTTGGATGTGAATAGACGATACCACAAAAGCTCTAAAATGTACCACAATTTTAGCGGCATATTCAATAAGGTAGAACAAAATGTTTCTTTCCGGACCTATGTAGTATTATATGTCTCTTCATAATTGTAATGTATTTAATCATTATTCTTATTACAAAGTATGATGTTGTAGGTGTATCGTAAGAGAAAGCACATATGAGTATATGAGGCATAAAAGATTATAATGTGATAAATATTATATGTGGTATAATGGTTTAGAGTTATGTGTAGTGGCAATATAAGATAAGAGATTTTGATATACTTAGTTAAGTTTGTGTGAATAACTTGAGAAGATAGTTTAGGAAATGTCGGTTATGTGTGATAGGTATGCTAGTCTATATGATCCATTTCAAGGTATATTTAATTAGCACATTTAGATTAATGTATATTTTTATGCGTAGTACCAACTCTAGTCTAGACCCTTTGAACTACATAAATTAGTAAACCATTATATACTTTATGTCATTATTTGGTGGTTCTACCATGGCCTTGGATAATTAATGTCTAGAGGAGGATATCCTTTATAGTTTTGGAAACCAAAATTGTGATTACACTAAAAAAGAAATAAGTATGAGGAAGGAGATTGAATTTCTTTTTCTATTTAGTTTACAATTTATGGTTAGAAATAAGATTTATATTTAGATTATTAATTAAGAATTCAAATCATAGTATACATATATAGCAAATTGCAAGATAGATTGATTAGAATATGTGTGTAGACACTAAATCACATACTTTGGGTACATTACTAGGTCCTAATCACATACTAATATTCATATGCTTCTTCTGGAGAAAAGTACTACCTAACATTATAATTGGCCTCTTAGTTTCCTTTCCAGCCTCCCTGTTGGCCTTACAAACCTCACTACCCAGTCTAACCCTTCATACTTCACCTTTTTGGCTCTTGACACAAATACCCAGCAAGGACGCCAACGCCCGAGATGCCCTCGTCTCCTCTCGGGAACCTTAGACTTCTTTGTACTTTACTCACTCCTTTTTGGGTTCTTTCAGTCATTGGTCATCCATATCTCTTGGGGTCGACCTTTTAGTGATCAATTATGAAATTTGAACAAGAGAAGCATATAAATATAAATTTATGTAGAAAAAGTAAAGGACCAAGCTCTAAGAATCTATACTATCACATAAGGTTGCTTCTCACAAGCACTTAAGAGCATATTTACATTCATCTAACACCATTACAATGGACAAGGATGGTTTTCTATAAAGCACATGCATATGAGGGAATTTATTAGCGACATCGGTGATCATAGTACGACCATCTAATGAGCGTGCAGACAGTGAGGGTTTCGAATCATGCAAAGCAAACCTATAAAATTCATCTTTGGATCTCCAACAGTAAACCCTAGCGCCTAGGAAGGTATCCTAGCGCTAGGAAGGTATCCTAGTGCCAGGAAGGTATCCTAGTGCTCGGGTGACCCAATACCCATCCAAGTGCCTTGGTCCCCCTGCTCCTCATTCATTCCTCGCACTTTTTGGGTTCATTTTCAAGATCTTGTATTTTCATTCTACGGCCTTTCCACCTTCGCACACTACAAGGATTATTGCGAAATCAACTAAGTAACCTAACTCTTTATTGCTTATTTGCTTGAGTTATTGTTGTACTTTACTTGTCATATCTTGCTTACTATAACATACATAAAAATTTAACGAAGTAATCTACCCCTAGTTTATTTATGTTAAATCATTTGGAAGTCAAAGGTTGGAGAATAATACTAGAACTTTCTCCCTACACTACTTCGACGTAGTGTGAGATCGCCAAAAAAATTTCTCTTTAACAACATCTTCAGGATCCTTTCTATCACTTTTTCTCACCACGGATCAAGTGCACATGTTCATTTTTCTACTATTTACAAATTTTTACACACTTTTTACATGCATTTTTACATATATATACACATATTTGACTACTTGTTCGTTCTTCTCTTTTGCAGGGTCCTGTCCTTATGGGAAGCGGTATTCAACATCAACACATAACCATCACACTCAAATTACATCATTAATAACAGTGTACAACATCACATCTACACATTCGCTTTTAACCTAGGGTCATTATCATCACTTTTATTTTTACTTCCTCTTCTTTAGCATCCACGCTTCACACTTTTTATGACTCCATGATTTTCTTGTTTTGACACGCTCTTCTACATTAATTTTCATGGTTATCAAGTACATATCTCTATCTACTTTATGTTACCAAGCTTTCGCTCACCAACATAAAGTGGAGGCAAATTTAGACACTAAATCACACACTTTGTGTACATTACTAGGTCCTAATCACATATTACTATTCATATGCTTCTTACGGGAGAAAAGTATTAATTGATCATTATATTTGGCCTCTTATTTTCCTTTCCAACCTCCCTCTTTTCCTTACTGAGACCTCACCGCCCAAGTATAACCCTTCATACTTCACCTTTTCTGTCTTGGGACAATCACCCAACCAAGACGCCAATTTCGCCAGTGCCCTTGTCCCCTCCTGGGAACCCTAGACATCTTTTTACTTTGATCCCTCCTATTTGGGTACTTTCTAGCCGTTGGGAATCCCTATCTCTTAAAGGTCAGCCTTTTAGTGATCAATTAAAAAATTTGAACAAGAGAAGCATATAAATATAAAATTAAGTGACCAAATTAAAGGACCAAGCTCTAAACATATATATTATCACCTAAGGTTACATCTCACAAGCACTAAAGAGCATCTTTGCATTCATCTAGTACCATTACAAGGGACAAGGGTTGGGTTTCGCATCACACACATAGAAGTGAATTTATCATTGACATCGACAATCATAGCGTGACCATATAGAGACAAACAACGAGGGTTTCAAATCATCCAAAGTGAACATGTAAAATTCATCACTTGACCACTCTGCAGAGACCATAGTGCCTGTGAAGGGATCCTAGTGCCCTAGTACCCATCCAGTGCCCTAATCCCTACTCACTACATTCTTGCACTTTTATAGGTTCATTTTTGAGGTCATGTACTACCATTCTTCATGTCTTCCACCTTCACACATTGCCGCAGGATTATTGTGAAATCAGCTAAGTAACCTAACTCTCCATTTCTTATTTGCTTGAGTTACTATTGTACTTTACTATCATATCTTACTTACTTTCGTAGCATACATAATAATTTAACAAAGTAATCTACCCCTAGTTTATTTTTATTATATCATTTGGTGAACCCATCTCAGTCGAATAAACTTGGATCTTCATCTTTCTTCTATTATGGGTCATAAAGTTCCTCAAATTCCTTTGTCTGATTTACTTAAAATACATCCCACTACTAGGTTGTTCTATAAAAATCCTTAGACTCCATGTGTCTTCCTAAAGATACGCCACCACATGAAATAAGTCATATTTTCCATCATCTATTTGATGACCCTATCCTTCATGATCCTCCATCCAATCAACCCATATTGGATTCAATTCAAGCTTTGCATTCTTTATTTTATGAAAAATTTCAGGCTATGGAATCCACGATCATATCTCTTAAATCTGAAATCCAACAACTTAAAGATGCTTCTCTAGGCTCATGTTTGTTCTCCTTCTACATCTCATCCTCATTCTATGTCTTCTACATGTGCTCATATCAGTGAGCCTCAAGTATTTCCATTACCGAATCCTCTCACGTTTGATCACAATGCTAAGAAACATGACATTCTAAATGAGCTCCTTAGTCATCAATTGATCGCTTTACCATCTACTCAGGTTATCCTCCTTACCGACTTGCAAAATATCAAGGTCTTTCATATTAAAATTATCATCGAATAAATGGACATAACGACAATGATGTTACACTTTACAATGAAGAATCACACATCTTGAGCATCAAGGGTTTCTCTCATTCACTACACAACATTTTGTTGCATTCCCATCTACAAATACTACATCCAAATGCACTCCTAAATCTGCTCCTTCTAGGTTTAATGAGAATCATTCTATCACTTCTAAGGTGCCTTCTTTAGCCAATCAAGTACTCGCATATTCACTCCACTCAACCTCCTCTTGGGGATAGTCCCACATCTCCTCCACTCACGCTATTTTTGACATTACCAAGTCAAACTAAGTAATCACCTCTCAAAGTTCGTTCTTCATCACCTCCTCCTACTAATTCATCTACAATATTACCAATTCAATCTAAGAAACCTCCTCTAAAACTCAGTTCAACTTGGCCTCCACTCAAGTATTCTACAACGTTATCAAATAAGCCACCACCATGTAAGGCTCCTAAACCATCACCACTTTAGCATCCAATCACTTTTGTTAAGGAAACTACTCCTTACATTGATTTGTTTAGCATCATTAACTAAATCTCCATACTTTACATACTTGGGGGGAATCACACTTATTTCTCCCCCTCTAACATTGACACACGTCTTATATTCCCATCATTTCACATTTGATCTCTCACATACAACATACAAATATTGATACATTAGTATCTTCATTACCCAAAGATGCACGCATGTTCTATGGTTCTTACATGACTGTTGTGGGATCTATATAATAAGAACCTCACGCCACCCATTCTCTATGCGCTAAACTTTGAAGATAATTTTTTCTTCGCATACAACAACACCATTCAAACCATTTCCCAAAGACGCGCTCTTGTTATACATTTCATTCTTGATTTGTTGAGGGGTATTTTATAAATTAAAAACAATTCACTCATGCATACATCGTACTCGGGGGACACGTTGCCCTATCACACTCATATTGCATTCCATTCCATCTCATCCACAACATGCTGCATATCTTGGTTGCACATAGTTCTTACTTGCTTATGCTTACATGTACACTTTATTACACATGCTAGATAGATATCTTGTATGTCATTATATTTATCATACACACATGCACGTTCACTTGATTTCTAGTTGTGATCATATACGTTACATAGACCAATACATGTAACATGGATGCTTGACATAGTACCTCATACCGGTCCCATAGTGGCTCTGGGGAATCCATAATTGTACACATTTCGGGTGTTATTGTTTCACTATTGTACATAACACATTACTATAAACTTCCTTTCAAGGTGGTCGGCCTCCCGCCGATATGAGTTAACACAAAATACCGTAAAATATCAATTAAATTGCTTGGCTGAACTGGGTAGGGGAAAGGGCTGTTTTTCCTGGTTTTTGATCAAAGGAACCGATGCCGGTTACCTATAACCGATGGCGGTTACTGCTAACCGATACCGGTGGGTTCTAGGATCTTCTGGGCTGGTTGTGGAGTTTGTAATGGCTGATTTTTGGATAGTTTTTGGGAAACGGATGGTTAAACAAAAGAATGACAAACAGAGGCAATGGTACGCTGGATAATGGATCCGTAAACGGATTTGGGAGGACCGTAATTCCAAAAGCATAAGAAATGTTATAATGGAGGACATGCAAGATGTAACTTACTCGGGTTTTTTGACGAAGATGCCAGTTGATCTCCTGGTCGCCAACTTTCTCGGTTTCTTCACTGTCTCGCTTGGTCAAGTGAAGTTCGACTCGCTAATCGCTGACTCTCCTTTGATTCAAAATCCTTCGACCGATCTCCAAAATGAAATCCCGATCCGTTGTTTTGGCTTGGGGAGCCCATTTACAGGAACCGATGGCGGTTACGTAACCGACGGCGGCCGAGCAGAACCGCATCGTTAGGAAAAAGTAGGCTATTTTTAGTAAAATAGCCCACCTTCCCCGCTTTTCTCCCGAGAGATCGGGCCATGGGCTTGGTCAAGTGGCTAGAAGGTCGGCTTAAAAGAGTAAGGAGGCATTAGTTATGGATGTGAGTCTAGACCAAGTCATGGGTCCTAATTAGGTTAGTTTAGGTTAGGGCTAAGTCATGGTGAGGTGGGCAAGTGAGGTGGCGGTATAGGTGATGTGGATTTATCAATTATGAGGTAATTAATAAATAATTGTGTAAGGTTTAGGTGATGAGTTTAGGTCATGTAGATGAGATGTGGGTCACAAGGGATCGTAAGACACGAATTTGGTGTCTACATTAGCCCCTTATCATCGTGGTAGCTTGTTTTGTAAAAGTCACATGCGGACAATAATATGAAGTGGTTTCTCGTTAAGGGTATAGGTAATCCCCTCAAATCTATCACGATTGGGTGAACGGAAATCGTGGATAGGGTTGATAAAGGGTATATGTTGTTGAGAGAATGGTAAGGTGTGGGGTAGGTCCAAGGAAGCATACACATGTGAAATGCAATAAGATGACTAGGGTACATGATTCGACGAGCAAACCAATGATGTATAGCAAAGGTCGATAGTTTATCCAAACAAGGGTGATATAATCCCCGGTATCCAAGGCATAGGAAGTAGCTCTGTGGTATATAATGTAAGGTACAAGAACGCTTAGGCATGTTCGGCAAGCACTCAAATGGTTGGTTTGGTTGAGATAAACGTCACACGGCTCAGGTCTAGGCAAAGTTGGTCAACAGATCAAGTCAAGGACCCTAATCATGCTAAAACACGAACAGTGAGCTCGATTCAACAAAAAGCTACATGATGGATGGATAAAATAAAACGGTGATGTGGGTATGGTATGGTATGGGTAATGGTGCTTGGGTAAGTCGGGCTCGGGCCAAATGGTTAGGCGGCCTGGTCGGGCCAAATGGGTGGTAGGCGAGGCCTGGGTCGGGCCAAATGGTAGGCGAGGCCTGGGTCGGGCCAAATGGTAGGTCGAGGCCTGGTCGGGGCAGGTCGAGGCCTCGGGTCGGGCCAAAGGTCGAGTAGGCCGAGGCCTCGGGTCGGGCCAATGGTAGGCCGAGGCCTGGGTCGGGCCAATGGTAGGTCGAGGCCTCGGGTCGGGCCAATGGTAGGCCGAGGCCTCTGGGTCGGGCCAAATGGTAGGCCGAGGCCTGGTCGGGCCAATGGTAGGCCGAGGCCTGGGTCGGGCCAAACAGGTAGGCCGAGGCCTTGGGCCGGGCCCAGTAGGTGAGGCGAGGCCTAGGTCGGGCCAACAGGTCGAGGCCAAATGGCCAAAGGTAGGCGAGGCCTGGGTCGGGCCAAACAGGTGGCCGAGGCCGATATGTCGGGCCAACCGGGTAGGAGGCAAAAGGTAAATAGGGGCCAAAAGATAGGTTGCGAGGCTCTGGGTCGGGGCCTTGGGTCGGGCCAAACAGGTCAGGTGAGGCCTTGGCTACATGGGCCAAATCGGGTAGGGCCGAGGCCCGGGTCGGGCCAAATTTAGGCGAGGCCTGGGTCGGGCCGACATCGAGGGCCAATAGGTAAGGTCCGAGGCCTGGGTCGGGCCAAATGGTTAACAAGGGGTAGGCAAAGCAAAGGCAGATATTATGATGTTTCTGAGTCCGACGTGGAGAGTTGAGGGACAGAGGCTAGATACCTCCATGCGAGAGAGCGATTCACATGTGGTACAGAGAGAAAGATGGGGGCTGGTACCAGCAGTAATAGGGGAAAAAAATGGGTGGTACCTTTGAGGACAAGAGAGGCCCGGCGAGAGGGGTCGACGATCACGATCATCACCTAGTTCGGGATGAGGCGTGAGGGTCTAAATAAATGTTAGCAAGGTATAAGAATAAATAAGAGTACCGACCATGCGTGTCGATGATAGAAGATGTATTTGTTTAACATCTAAATAAAACGAATATGTATGTTGATTTAAGTTATGATAATAATAAGAATGTTTGTGTTTTGATTTTTGGTGTTTTAAAAAAGGATAAAGAGGAATGTGATTAAATAAAATACACCAAAATATTTATATTTACCACACATGATAGGTTATGGTAGGGGATGGTCGAGCTAACCTGGGAGACCCCATGTCTCCGAAGTGTCGCCTACATAGCCCATCGCACAAAGCAAGGAAGGGCCTCGATCGATGTAGTTCTCCCTTAGGATCGTGGGAGGGGTGAATTTAGGCAATTTGGTATGGTTTAGGCAATTTGTCGCTTGGTAAAAAATTTGATGTTGGTAAGGTAATGTTGTTGTGCCGATAGGATAATGTTGATGGTGTAAAAGGTATAGGTAAAGCAAAGGTTAGCATACCCAAGTAGTAGGGAATAGTGTCCCGATTAAGATCAACACACAATTCTAGACGCGAGGCAAAGTGGAAAGAGTGCTCCGTAGGTGAGAAGAGCTAAACAAACCACACAACGTAGAACGAGCCTCGAAGCCCTAAAATGCGTGCATGACGAGAAGTCCATAGTTGAAAAGAGTCAGATGATCACAATATATCGTGTGTACGTTACGTCCCGAATGAAACAAATGGTGAGATGAGGTGGATGATATAGCTGAGGTACAAAGAACTTGTTACAACGAAAGAGAACCTACCCTAAATAGACAAGTCCATGACCCAAAAAGTTCTTTTGAATGAGGCTTTTATTTTATCAATGTAGACCGATCGATGCGGAAGTCTACAAGGGATATTGATTGTTTTATTCTTGAGGTCTTCACGAAGCCGATCAATGCGAGAAGCTTCGATAAAAAGGTCGACGTGTATAGCTGTCCTTCGGGGAGCACTCATTTATAGTAGCAGAGATGATTTTAGTGCATAGTCATGTCCTTCAGGAGCAATACCTATTTATAGTAATAAGCAAAGAATAGTTTGGCATATAGTCGTCCTTCGAGGGAGCATCTATATTTAATTTTAGATGACTAGATGTTCTTTTTGGCATGAAGCATCTAGTTTAGTAGGAAGTTTGACTCAAGAAAATCCCATAAGAATACGGCTTATTTTAATACTTTGAAGTCATGGACTAGACTAAGAAGGGGAAGGCATCATCAAGGGGAGGTGAGGATCAAACTATGTGAGCCTGATTTTATTATGAAGTTTAGAAACAGGATGTATGTAGTGGTAAGTGAGCTCAAGGACGAAAAGCAAAGAGGTAGATAAGAAGTGATATAACACTAGATTCAACAAGAGAATGGGCGAAGATGTAAGGCATTATGGGCTCAGCTCAAGTTTACCATTAAGCTTAAGCTAAACGATAAGTACCCGATCCATAGATGTGAGTGATTATATAAGGCCCAATCCAATTGGGAGCAAATTTTCCACGTTTGCTCTTTTCTAGTTTGGTTACATGTTGATTCTCTTTGAGGACAAGATCACCAACCTTAAAGGTACGCTCATGAAGTCGCTTATCATAAGCACGTTTAATGCGTTTTTGATAGATTTGAAGGTGATCAAGAGCCGTAAGACGGCGTCACAAGAAGCTCCACTGGGCTAACCGCCTGGCGGAAATCATCGTTGGTGAGAATATCCTGAAGAGATATTCTAAGGGAGGGTATTTGTATTTCGAGAGGCAAAACAGCCTCGGTGCCGTATACCAAAGAAAAAGGTGTGGCATTAGTAGAAGTACGAATGCTAGTACGATAAGCCCAAAGGGCAAAGGGAATGTGATCGTGCCAATTTCTTCCGATTGATTGACAACTTTCATGAGGATTTTGGTTAGTGTTTTATTAGAAGACTCGGCTTGCCCATGGCTTGTGGATAGTAAGGTGATGAGAAACTAAGTTTGATACCAAAGTTGTCACAAAGGTCTCGCAACAACTTGTTTTTGAAAGATTTTCCATTATCTCGTTATCGCGGTGAGGAACACCAAAACGATGTATAATGTGGTGGTTAATGAACTCGACAATTTTTTTCTTTTTTTTGATGAAATGAGTGGAATAGCCTCCACCCATTTTGTGTAATATTCGGTCGTGTGAGTATCCAACGGTGACGTTGTGAAGAGGTTGGGTGAATCTCACCAATAAGGTCTAAACCCCACCGTGAGAAAGGCCAAAGATCTCGAGCGATCTCGGAGCGGGTGGCTAGGAGTATGTCAAGGTGGCATGTTGTCGACACATAACACAACGCTTAACATATTCGTAGTAATGTTATCGAGAGTAGGCCAATAATAACCAAGGCGAAGGATTCGTTTGGCCACGGCAAGGCCGCTAAAATGTCCACCACAAATACCATCATGGACCTCGCTGATGGTATGAGTGGCCTCCATGCCGCTAGACAAACAAGGAGGATACCATCAAAGCCACGTTTATAGAGGAGTCCCCCATGACAACATAACGCGAAACACTTTTAAGAAAAGCACGCTTCACGTTACTAGTAAGATCAGTGGGAGGACAGAGATGTAAGGTAGTCGTGAAATGGTGGTACCTGTGTATCCCGTGAATTAGTAGACACGATTTATCATACAAACTACCGGGGTGAATAGATGGGGCAAAAAGTTGGACCACGACGAATAATTCAGAGTCAATGGCGCACAAGGGAATTTCATGAGGCTAAGCAAGCCATAGTATCCGCAAATTTGTTAGTGGAGCTGGGAATGGCTCAGATAGAATAGTGGGTAAATAAAGCTAGAAGTGAATCCACATAGTGTTTGTATTTTTGAAGTTCCTCGTTTTGCATTGGTAGACGCCATAACTCTTGATTGACTACCAATCGAGAGTCGCCAAAAATGTTGATAGATTTGATACCTAAGTGTAACGCAACTGGAGACCCGTAACAAGGGCCTCGTATTCTCGCTGTATTATTAGTGCAAGGGAAATCAAGTCGGAATGAAAGAGGCATAGGTTCAGCGTTGAGAGGAATGAGAACAACGCCAGCCTCCTCCGCCGCTACCGGCATTTAGATCCATCAAGAAGAGGGTCATTGGGTACGACTCCTCCGTGAGGGAAAGAGTAGCGATGAGTTCGTCGGGAAATGTGAAATTGGTAAATTGTTCCCCTGCAGACAGAGCGCCCGCAAGTTGGTCTCGCGATGGTTTGTCCTTTGATTGATTTCTCGTGGATAAACTCAAGGTCGAGGTCGGCGAGAAGCATGAGCCATCTAAAGCAATGCGTTGGTTCGATGAGGTTTGGCATGCACATGTAATGGATGGGGTCCGTGTTGGTGATGACGAAAGTCTTGTGATTTAGAAGGTAGTGTCGGAGTTTGGTGGCAACGAATGATAGGGCAAGGCACAATTTTTCTACATGTGTGTACCTAGTCTCATAGTCCACCAAAGTACGACTTATATAATAAACGGCTTGTTCGTGATTCTCGAGTCACGATGTGCAAGCATGGCTCCTACAAAGCGTGGTCGGTGGCGGAAAGGTAAAGGTAGAAAGGGCGGTTGTCTTGGGGTGGGATAAGCACGGTGGTCAGAAGAGATAAGCTTTGAGAGCTTCAAGGCTTGGTGACATTCTTCGCTCCATGGAATGCAATATCCTTTTAAGGAGGTGATGGAAAGGTCGACACCGATCCGAGAGTCGGGAGATGAAACGTCGGATAGATCGAGCTTACCTTGTAAACTACGCAGCTTGTTTGAGATTTTGGGTGGGGGCATTTCTAGGATAGCTTTGACTTTCGATGGATCGACCTCAATGCCACGCAAAGAGACGATAAAGCCAAGAAGTTTTCCGAAAGAACACCAAAGACACATTTCTTCGGTCAAGGCTGATGTAATATTGTAATAAAGCATCAAAATAATGGTTAAAACATCGAGATGTTCACTACGATGTTTAGACTTGCCAAGAAGATCGTCGACATAGTCTTCAAGGATAGTGTGCATAATGTCATGAAAATGTAGGTCATAGCCCACCGATAGGTAAAGACCAAAGATTCTTAAGGCCAAATGGCATGACACGATAACAAAAGGTTCCCAAGGAGTTATGAAGGCAGCCTTGTGTGGGATCGGGCAGGGGCGACTAAAATTTGGTCAGATCCCGAAAAGCCATCCATGAGAGAAAGCATTTCATGACTCGCAGTGAGATCAACAAGTTGATCAATACTGGGAGGGGGAAGTCATCCTTAGGGCAAGCGAGGTTAAGATCTCGTAAACCGCGGCATATCCGAAGTCCCCCGCCGCTTTCGTGATGTACGATGTTAGAAATCCATCGAGGATAGTCAATAGCAGTAATGAAGGAAACAGTAAAGGAGTCGTTGGAGTTCCTCGACCAAGAGAGCAAATGCGTGGATGCATTTTTCTCAATTTCGTTTGACTGGCCTGGAATCGGGTTTAGGTGATGTTATGGACGGCAATGGTAGGATCAATTCCCGGCATGTCAGCAAGACCATGCGAACGCTTGTCATGAGCACACAGAAAGGTAGTAAAGGCGGCTTGTTCTGATGTGTTAAGGGATTGTCCAATCTTCACTATGTGAGGATCTTCCTCCGTGTGGATGTTGATTTCTATAGTAGATTCATTCAGCATAGTTTGGGTTTCAGATGGTAGGGCGCGTTGAATATAAGAATCATCCGCGCCCATGTAAGTGAGTATGGAGTCGTCATCCTGGCATTCAACAACATTAATCAAAGGCGAATCCTCTTCGATCATGTCTGGATACAGAAGGGGAAGAGAAGATGGGTCCTCATTATCGCGTTGATAAGTGAGAGGACCTATGAAGATAGCATTTATGAAAAAAAAAAAAAGTTAGGAGGGATAGATTGTGGTCCATCGATTCTCATGGGTGATGATGGCAAAGTAGGTGATGATGTTTCTAAGTAGGGGCAACGCCTTCCTCTTCCAGATACACCTGACAGGAGGTGTCTCTGTGTAGGTGTTTTGAAAACCGAGACCACCGCGATCATTATGTTTGCGTGTGGTCACGGGAATGAGTGTATGTCGGCCTTGTTCGTAGAAGGCCAAAACCAAAGCCTTCCACGCAAACGAGTCAAGAAGGTGAGATGAAACGACGATTTGTCAAGTATTGAAAATCGGATCGAAGGGAACCACACCAAGAGGAGGTTCGTGGATAATGGAGGATGTGTCAACACCCCCATACGTTAGGTTAGTGCGGCAATGGGGTGGTCCGTAAGAGATTACCTCCCCACGCGACAAATACCGTAGGTGGGATGCGCATGTAATTGTCCGTACTCCTCGCGGGTAGGGAAAGAACTAACGTTATAGAAGTGTACTCCCTCAGCCAGTGAGGCGATGAAAACATCTACTAAGGGCCTGAGGTGGGATGTTACCATGGGAAGAGAAGTGGTTCAGGCGATGGTGGTTTCATCACCAAGGCGTAGGTGCAAGCTTGAGGTGGATGGTTGAGGTACATTCAAGAGGAAGGTGGGTTGAATGTATGGGTGTCTTAATTGGTATAAGCACATCGTTTGGGCGGTATAACATATTGCAAGTTTTGAAGGGGGGAGGATCAGCTTTTACAGTGTAAGACTTCCCCTCGTACTCAAATTTTATGCATCGATGTAATGTTGAGGGAACACATCCCATGGCTCGAATCCAAGGACGACCCAGCAATATATTATATTGGAACTCTCCTTCAAGGACATAGAAGAGTTCGGGCAAAGTACGTGGGCCTACGCGAATGTTGAGGATCACGGTGCCTAAGGTAGAAGTAATAGCGTCATTGAATGATCGCAACATGATGGGGTTGGCACACATGCAACTAGAAGGGATGTTCATTTGTTGGAAGGCTTTCAAGAGATGATGTTTAGGCTAGCGCCCTTCAATCATAACCCGACGTACTCGAATGTCTCTGACGTAAATGAAATGAAAAGGGCGGTGGTCGTGGTCTCTCGCACCAAAGTCGATAATTTCATCTTCCGAGAAACTAACCGCAGCGCTTGTTGTTTTGAGACGTAGTGGTGGGGAGATGGATTGTTCTGGGTGAGAGAGGCAACGTGATTGGGTGTTAGAATGGAGGCAACGGGCAGTGGTTTCGTTGGGTAAAACCTCTATCCTCAAGGATCTCAACGAGAGCTTGTCGATGAGATTCAAGTCCAATGAGATCATATAGTGTCATTTTTACTGCGATTGATGAAGTCGTTTGATCATGGTTCGGTGGGCAACTCCATTAGAGACGGATAGGCGGGTCTCGCGAATAACCACTTTAGGTGGTGGTGTAATCGGGATGGTCAAGGAGAAAGAGATGCCGCAGTGTGTTTTCGCTTTCCCATTGTTTTTCTCGTCTCGAGTAATGACACTAATCATATTAATCTCGTAGACCCGAGATGAAGAAGATGGTGGGATAATTCATGGTCTTTAAGAGGTGGGGTCAGAATAATGATCGATCTTGGTGAGGCGGGACAGATGGTATAGAGAGGGAATCGACGCTAGAGGTCTCTCCCTTCGTAAGTTGTCTTTCTTAAACTTTCTATCCTAAGAGGTGACTCGCGAAGGATGGTTTTTAGAGCTTTGCATCCTTCCACATCATGTCCAAAGTGGTGATAGGCGCAGATTTTAGACTCATCATAATCCCATGTGTCGGGCTTAGACGGGTCATAAGGTCTAAGTGGAGGTAGGGAGATGGTCGCATTCTCCACCAACATAGCAAGGATTTTGGCGTAAGATCCTTTGAGTGGGTCAAAATCAAGAAGATGAGGGTATTGATTGTGTGGGTTGTGGTAATGTTTGGGCGTGTTTAGTTCAGTGATGGGTGGTGGTTTAGCCGAGGGTGCCGACACATGTTTTTCACTAAACGTGGTTTCTCGACACGTGGTTACGTCACTGGTTAGATGATGAGGCTACGATGGCATGGTAAGGGAAACAACCACGGAGAAAGGGGAGTGACAGTAAAATAAATCCTTTGATGATGGGATTGGTTTAGGGTCGATAGTGGACCGGATACGTGGGGTAACGATGTTGTGATACCCTTTGATCTCAGATAGGTGTAAAAGGCGAGGTCGCTTTTGCAGTAAAAACAACGGAGGAGGTATGATATATTGGTGTAATGTGGAGGGATGAGGTCCCAATATGGAAGGTGGGTGTGATGATGAAGGTTTTAATTGTGATAGACCCGGATTGCGTTTCGCCTCCTAGGTGGCGGACGGATTTATTTTTGGATAGATCGAGTCGCTTAGCGGTGGGTGTGTCGATTGGGCATGGTGAGGTCCCAAGCGTAGGGAAGATCGGTTAAGTTGATAGAAGTGGACGGGGCATTTGGTAGAGGTGAGGGGGTGAAGGCGAGAACAGGGCATTTTAAGCTTCAGAAGCACTTCGGGTAGATGGTGGAGACATCAGATTAGTCATTTGCATTTGAGTAGGAAAAGGGGTACTCAAACGCTCCCATAGGGCCCGTCTCATCTTCTCGTGGAATGACAAGCCTGTGTGTGATTTGTAATTTTGGTACTAAGAAAGGTGGGTTGTAATTCCACCATCATGGGTGTGACACAGAGGCAGATGAGGCATCGTATCAATAGATGTTAGGAGGTCAACCGGTTGTTGAAAAGATTTAGGCGATGAGGGACTAATAGGTAGGAGGGCGTGTTCGAGGAGATCCGTCACATTAAAAGAATGTGGTGATGTTAGTGTAAGAGATTTCGCCTAAGGATGTCAAAAGGAGTGGTGAGCCTTCCTCTTGTGTAGCAAGAGTGGTAGAAGGGGACGTTTGGGAAATAGATAAATTAGATAAAGATCCGCTCACACCAGAGGGGGATGTGGTGTAAGAAGACTCATTGATGAGAAGAGAAGCCCGGCGCTTAACTCTTCTATGGGTAAAGGAACGATTTCGCTTTGGCTTGATGGTGGTAAAGGAGGTTCTGCCCGTGTTAGTGAAGAGGCTTGATTCAAAATTTTCTCGATAGAGGCTTTTGGCCGAGAATCAAGACCGCATGGATCTCATGAACACTCTCCTCGCCTAAGATATCTTGGTTCACGTTGCTGCTGGACGAGTGATTCGGGAATGGCTTGTTGAAAATTTTCAGATTTCGGTTACAGGGCGTTAGGATTATCGAGTGTTATATCCCCGCAGATCAACCATTTCCCGCACTATGTTTTTCAACATCTTGCAGCTTTTTCATGACTATGTCCTTTTACGCGTGAAAGTTACAAAAGTCATTTTTTGTACTCAGAAGGTATTACATGGGTGGAGTCAAACCCAGAGTGAGGTTTAACAGGGGGCAAGGTGATAGCCCCAGCTTTGAGCAATTTCTCCAATATCACATCATAGGTTTCTCCCAAGGGAGTGTAGCTGATGGGTTCGGCTTTGTATTTATAGGTGGTTTTTGGTGGAGTATCGACGGTGGTTGGGATTTGACCATCACTGCGTGGACAGCTCCTTTTGATTTAGAAGAGGTGGACGCGTGAGGAGTGGTGGTATTTGGTTTATTGGTAGAATCAGGAGTTCGGAAAGTGGAGTTCTTGTTGCGCAACCGCAGTTTCTCTTCCTCTAAGGCTCGAATTTCTAATTTTCGAGCCATAGTAAAGGCCTCGTCGAATGTACGGAAAGTTTGAATTTGGAGGGTAGGGGAGATGTGCTTAGCGCAGCCGCGTAAAACAGCTCGATAAGTTCGGCTTGAGGCAAGGCATACGTAAGTTGGTTGATAAGGCCCCGCCATCGTCCAACGAAATCGCGATAGATTCGTCTTCGAATTGTCGGATGGCATAGAGGTCGCTGATAGATACTTTCTTCGCAATGTTAATGGAGAAATGATCCAAGAAAGATTGGGCTAGTTGGTTAAAAGAGAAGATTGAGGTCGGGTTAAAGCACCGTACCACTCCAAGGCAGTGCCGATAAGGACATGGGAAAGGTGCGGAGTAACAAGGCATCATCATGGGCAATCAAATAACAAGCATGTCTAAATGATCGCAAGTGTTGTTGAGGATCCTCTTTATCGTTAAAACGAGTAAACTTTGGCAACTCCCATCGAGGAGGATATGAATGAAGGGGGACAAGGGTGAATGGGCTCCCGACAAACTTGCTCGTATGTCAAGTCAGCGCTACGACTTCCTCAAACGGAAGCCCTGTGTTTTGCATTTTGTCCATCATTCGCTTGATGAAATCTGTGGTTGGATGAGGTGATGGTGCCACGTAATCAGGGATGTCCCATATAAGGTGTGAGGTTAATGGATACGTGTATGGGAATGAAAAGGTAGGCGGAGCTTGAGAAGGAAAGCTCGTTTCAATAGGTGGCAGAGAGTAAGTCATGAATGGAGTGGTCTCAAAGAGAGACGAGATAGGGGCAGCTGGTGGTGGCGATACGTGGGGCCCTGTGTTAACCAAAGGAAAGCTAATCGGGTCGTATGAACCTCTCAAGTCGCCGGATTGGGAGACGGGGCTAGTGATGCAGAAGTAAGGTATTGTTATCGAGGAGTAGGAGCTAAATGAGCAGCTATACTAATAGGCATGCCCATAAGGAGCCGACCATCAAAGCGACGGTCGTGGGTATGAGACAAATAGTATCAGACAAATACTGGGATTAGCATCCGTAAATTTGGCAAAGTCCTTGTCTCCTACAGAATTTGGGGATCTCATTGTGTCCGTAGGGTTCCCTATAGAATGTGAAGGGGGTGATTCAGCAAAGACACAGAGTGCATGTGAAACCATGGCGGCGGCTTGCTTCCGAGTGATGACAACCATAGACTAGAACACCCAGGAAAGTTTCAATCTATCCAGAACAAAAACAACGTCTGAAAGGTGAATTTGGCAAGCTGCTGGTTTGTCGTGGTCGATGAAGACAAGAATCGATATCGGTTTAGAACCGTGTCGGTCACGATCAAACGACGCCGGGTCCCTTAACCGATGTCGGTGTCAAAAATCTAAGGATAAGAAGATATAAAAGGCTGCTGATTTGATTTTAGTAACGTTGAGTATGTTTAGCAACTTATTGATCACAGAAGACAAAGTATGATAGAGAAAACAGGACAGCAAACAAGCAAGATGCACACGCAAATCCAGAGATTAACCTTAGGGTTAATTTTAATTATTGTGGGCTTATGCCTTTATACGTAAGATGATGTCAGAATCCTAAACAACAAGACTTAGGGGAAATGTCAAGTTTGTTTTGGCTTATAAGGTTACCTCAATCAATGAGGAATACCATGGAAAAGGGGGATGTTTGAGATGTTGTGTTAATTGTGAAGTGATTCTAAGTATGTGTTGTGCGCTGAAACTAAGGTTAATTTTCGTCAATACCGTGGATATCACCCCCACGTGTACGACCTGTTACTTAATCTATGTTCACTAGAATTGGAGAACAACAAGCAGGAATGCAATGCACGTGTTTTAAAACCCAAATCGAAAGTGATATTCGATGAAGCAAAAGAGATGACTTTCACTAATGCGAAACCAGGAAAGCAAGACAAATTCTTTACTAAAATATATAACAAAAACAGCAACAGCAAATATGCTTCCTAAAATGAAAATAAGCAAGAGAAAGAAACCCAAAATGGGTCCCACCGGGCGTGCCAAAATGTTTCACTGAAATGTGCTTCGTTCCTTATAGAAACAGATAAGGTTAGGGTTAGGAGGAATACCTGTAGAATGTCGAGATGATGTGCGCTGCACGTCAGAGAAAGATCAGCCGATGCGAAGAACTCCTTTTGTCTCTGGAAGGACTACCCGCAAATAAGAACACAAGACCACAAGATTTTGATTAGATAGTAAATGAGGGAATCGCCTTGGGCCTGTGAAATATGAAACTTCCTTTCGAAGGTGGCCGGGCCTCCCTCGCCGATATGAGTTAACACAAAATACTGTAAAATATCAATTAAATTGCTTGGCTGAACTGGGTAGGGGAAAGGCTGTTTTTCCTGGTTTTTGATCAAAGGAACCGATGCTGGTTACCTATAACCGATGGCGGTTACTGATAACCGATACCGTGGGTCTCTAGGATCTTCGGGCTGGTTGTGGAGTTTGTAATGGCTGATTTTTGGATAGTTTTTGGGAAACGGGATGGTTAGAAACAAAAGAATGACAGCTAGAGGCAATGGTACGTTGGATAATGGATCCAGAAACGGATTTGGGAGGACTGTAATTCCAAAAGCATAAGAAATGTTATAATGGAGGACATGCAAGATGTAACTTATGGTTTTTGACGAAGATGCCGCTTGATCTCCTCGTCGCCAACTCTTCGGTTTCTTCACTGCCTCTCGCTTGGTCAAGTGAAGTTCGACTCGCTAATCGCTTTGACTCTCCTTTGATTCAAAATCCTTCGACCGATCTCCCAAAATGAAATCCCGATCCGTTGTTTTGGCTTTGGGAGCCCATTTACAGTGGAACCGATGGCGGTTACGTAACCGACGGCGGCCGAGCAGAACCTGCATCGGTTAGGAAAAAGTAGGCTATTTTTAGTAAAATAGCCCACCTTCCCCGCTTTTCTCCCGAGAGATCTGGGCCAAGGGCTTGGTCAAGTGGCTAGAAGGTCGGCTTTGGGTGCGAGTAAGGAGGCATTAGTTATGGATGTGAGTCTAGACCAAGTCATGGGTCCTAATTAGGTTAGTTTAGGTTAGGGCTAAGTCATGGTGAGGTGGGCAAGAGGAGGTGGCGGGTAAGGCGATGTGGATTTATCAATTATGAGGTAATTAATAAATAATTGTGTAAGGTTTAGGTGATGAGTTTAGGTCATGAGATGAGATGTGGTCCTATCCGTTATCTTGTCTTCACATTGTATGTTTTCGGCCATTGTGGCCTCAATTGTCTTGCAACATCATGAGTGATGTCCCATGTTTGTAACCTACTTTTCGCGGTCTACATTGTCTTCTTGCTTGGTAGCTTACATTGTTTTCTATATACATGCTTGTTTGCACTAACACTTATCTTCTAGCCACTATTTGCATGTGCCTTGGTTTCTACCAAGCACATTCCCTCCTACATACCGGTATCAATTCAGCATGAGATCCTCTTTTGGGCTGCATCCTCACAACAACGTCACATGTACCCCAAATGAGGGGGGCACCTATTGGGTGAATCTATCACCCTATTCAAAGATTACAATCACGGTTCAATAGTCTACATTCATAGTTCAAGACAATGCAACACATAGTCAACACAATCTATAGACTTAGACAAGGCTCATAATCGACTTGGGTACTTACTTCAAAGATAGTCACTAGCACCAAAAATCAAACTTAGGTGCCTAGGTGCTTCTGTCCCTTCTGGGCACCCGAGACCGGGGGTAGATACACAACATTTTTCAGCCTCAATACAATTTTTAACATTGTGCCGAGGATTTTCATAAGGGATGTATTCCTTCAAAGACTTGGCAATCACGTTTGATCACATTTATTCTCATTGGATTAGACTTGTACACACTATCTGTAGTGGTGTTTTTAATTTTGGGAAGCAATCAAAGGTTGTATAATAATAATAGACCTTTCTCCCTACACTACTTTTGTCGCAGCGTGAGATCTCCTAAAAAACTCACTCTTCGTCAACATCTTTAGGATCCTTTATATCACTTTTTTCATCACGGATCAGGTACACATGTTCCTTTTTCTACTATTTACATATTTTTACACACTTTTTACATGCTTTTTTACATATATATACACATATTTGACTACTTGTTTGTTCTTCTCTTTTGCAAGTCCATCCTTATGGGAAGTGGTAGTCAACATCAACACACAACCATCACGCTCCAAGCACATCATCAAAAATAGGTACAACATCACATCTACACGTGCGTTTTCACCCTAGGGTCATTATTCATCACTTTTATTTTTACTTCCTCTTCTTTAGCATCCATGCTTCACACTTTTATCACTCCACACTTTTCTTGTCTTAGCACGCTCTTCTACATTGATCTACATGGTTATCAGGTACGCATCTCTATCTACTTTATGTTATCGAGCTTTCACTCACCAACATAAAGTGGGGAAAATGTAGACACTAAATCACGCACTTTGGGTACATTACTAGGTCTTAATCACATACTACTATTCATATGATTCTTACAGGAGAAAAGTACTAATTGATCATTATACTTGGCCTCTTATTTTCCTTTCTAGCCTCCCTCTTGGCCTTACACACCTCACTGCCTAGGCCCTGACCCTTCATACTTCACCTTTTCTAGCTCTGGACACAAGCACCCAGCCAGGATGCCAACGCCCAGGTGCCCTCATCCCCTCTGGGCACCTTATACCTCTTTATACTTTGCTCACTCCTTTTTGGGTCCTTTCTAGCCGTTGGGCATCCCTATCTCTTAGGGGTTGACCTTTTAGTGATCAATTATGAAATTTGAACAAGAGAAGCATATAAATATAAATTTATGTGACCAAATTAAAGGACCAAGCTCTAAGCATCTATACTATCACCTAAGGTTGCATCTCACAAGCACTCAAGAGCATATTTGCATTCATCTAGCACCATTATAAGGGATAAGGGATGTTTTTTTGCATCACACGCATATGAAAAAGTTATTAGTGACATCGTTGATCATAGTGTGAAAATCTAGTGACAAATAATGTGGGTTTCAGATCATCCAATAAACATGTAAAATTCATCTTTGGACCTCCCGCGCAAACCCCGACGCCTAGAAGAAGGATCCTAGCACTTAGGCGCCCTAGTCCCCGATCCTCCTACATTCCTTCACTTCTCTGGGTTTAATTTCAAGGTCATGTACTCGCCATTGTGCCGGTCTTCCACCTTCACACACTGTCAGGATTATTCTGAAATCAGCTAAGTAACCTAACTCTCTATTTCTTATTTTCTTGAGTCATTAATGTACTTTACTATCATAGCTTTCTTATTGTAGCATACATAAGAATTTAACAAAGTAATTTACACCCTATTTTATTTTTTTAAATCAACGTGATAAATATAGTAGAGCATGAGAAGATGTGTGCTCTTATCTATTTAGCTAATGTGGAAGTTGATCTCGATGTGATGGAGTCATGAGAAGACTAGAACTATCATGTATATGTTTTGTCTTTGATTTTGATTGTTCCATTGTTTATGTCATGCACTCTCTTGTATGTCTAGGTTCTACATGATAGCCATCTACAATAATATTATATATGTTTCGGTGATGATCATATGTTGTATCTAACATGTACACACTTCAATTCTATTGAGCCAAGAAATATACAATATATCTCACTCGCCTTTAAAATTGGGGCATTCAATGGGTTATTACAAGAATATCAATGTGATCAAGTAACACATGTAGATTTACAAATTATTTAATATAATGTGACAAACTACATGGACCTAGTTATGGGTATAGATAAAAATCTAGCACATAACTTCAATTTGAGTAGAACAATCCAACATAGGATTATTTTTTTGTATGATACTAAACCTAATGGACAATACAAATCTGGAAAAATTTAGGCATTAAATTTCATAATTTTTAAAAATACAAGTTTTTCAAAGGTCTATGATATAGGTTCAAGGAAAATACATAGTGTCAACAAAAATTTCACTACATCATATAATAAATGCAAGGGGCATGGTGATAGTTTCAATCTAGATCTCTAATATCAAGTTGTATATTTTCTATTTGGCATACATTTGCATTATCAAATTGGCATAGTAGGGGCATGGGTATGAGCATAATTATTTTTACATTTACAAAGTTACAATGCACAGCGTTGGCATGTATTTTCTTCATTATCTTTTGACTTTCCACATTTAGAATCTAGGTATGTGTAGCAGGTTCTATGGGTGGATGTTTATACTATGGGTCTAGTGAAACCCTTGGAAACCATTCCTCTCACTCGTGTTTAAGGATATTTGGTTCAAATGACACCAAAATTATTTTGTTATCATTTTTGTTGTGTCAATTGACACTCGACCTCCATTGGTTACTTTTTTAGGGGCAAGTGGCATATAGCCACCTTCAATTCATGTTACCTCTACAAATTATGGACTGATCACCTCCAATCATCCATTGATGTAGTTTCAATCTCTCGCTCCGATTGATTCATCAAGAAGTTCCTACATTCACAAGGATGTAAGTGTACTCCTTCCATTTTTATTCAATTTATGAACCATCAATTTCAATTCATAATTAGAGTTTAATTATTTTTGTATGATATCTTGACTATACTCTATGTTGTGAGTTTCAATTTAGGGATCTTGCAACCACTCAAACATCTCAAGAAATCAAGAAAAGAAAAAGTGTGATTACATACTCTACATATTTCCATTAAGAAAGTAAATTTCATTTAGTAGATTAAATGGGGGATTGTAGTACCTAAATTTGGTAATTTAGCACTTGATAATGTCATTATTGACTTAATCCCTTTAATAATGACTTGTTACACCTACTTTGAGCTTAATTGTTATATCATAGTCCATCCTTAGTTTGTTCCAATGTTTTCTCTCATCATTACACTACTCAACCACTCACATCAATAACAAGGAGTCCATTACTACTAATTATCATGCATATAACTCTACACCATCATCCCTCATCTGCTAGACCAAACCGTTTAACAAGACTAGATTGTTAAATGGTTAGGTCCTGATTATAATAGTCATGTCCTAGATCACCCAATGGTTGGATTTCCAATTATTGTATCTTTTATGGGTCAACATCTCCACTATAGGATGACCTCAATGAAAATTATATCCATAAAACCCTATATAAGAAAGTCTAAGACACTTGTTTACTCACTTAACACTCAAATTACATTTTCAAGAGTTCCTCAAGAACAAGAAAAAAATCTCTCCTAATATTCCTTAAAGAAAGATAAGGCATTAGGAGCGAGACCCTAAATAGGAATGAAGCACTCTAAACCAGATCTAAGAGTTAATATTCCCAATCAAGAGCCCACAAAGTTAAGTCAAATACAATCAAGCCAAGTCAATACAAAACGATTACCAAGTGTTCAAGTTATCAAATATAGTTACATCAATGTAGTATTATGTTGCATCTCTAGGGGAAAACTATATGTGGTTTGAGACCTCTTTAAAGTAGTGCTAACATAGGTGGCATACAAATTGCACTTCACCCAACCACTAATCATTATATAAAGTTTTCACCAAATACTATGGTTTCGGGTCAAGGTAGTTGATTTCAAATTGTTTCACACATTAATAAGACCTAATATTTCACAACGATCCAAATACTAATTGTTCACACAGGACTTCTAAGTTATATCGTCGCATTTGTAACCCAAACCAAATCGTTAAATTTTTATTCTTATGTAAAATAGTTGTCCATTCTAAAAACGCAATTCCAAAACTAAAGACAAAGCATCTGCAAAATATTTCTAGCTATTATATTCTTGTATCACACCCAAATCAACTTCCAGGATAGTCAAAAACTAACTACACTCTTTTTCATCTATATATCTATATTTTACACATATTCTAATTAATCCATATTTTAATACTTAACATGTATGTTCATGTATGAATGCGAATATTTATTTAATAGTTTGAATGTACATCCTATTTATAACCTAACCTAAATTTAAATAGGAAAATCACATCTACACCTTTTTATTTATTTTAGGGTAAATCATAGACATTACTCATTCTCCCAAATTCTTGAGGTGCTTCATAATAATCTCCCATCATGACCATGTTTCTTTAGTGTAACATAATTCGACGCTTTTATGGGTACTCATTTGAGTAATTATACCGATTTGATCATTGTTTGAACCCAATCCTATTCATCCTTTCAATGTGCATCTCACGATGTGGAGTGTAGGAAATAGTGCATCAAGAGTAAAAGTTTATCAATATCCTTCAATATGTACTCCATAAATGGGGTGGTCAATATATTTCTCAATGTAGATTTGGAAATACTAAAGTGTTGACTAAAGTTTTAAAGTTAGTTTATAATAAAAACACCCACACCTTTTAAGAGTAGTCTTCAATGAGAAAAAAATACCAAATATTGCTTAAAGTCTTAGAAATTGGTCCACCTAAATTGATTGAAGAGTAGCCTTAGTATGATGCAAATTTCCACTTTCAAACTTCAATCTATGTTGCTTACCAATGGCATACCTTTAATAAATTTTGTTAGGGTCTTTGATAGTTGGTAGCATGTGGATAGCATTTCTTATATATTTGAAAAAATTAAATGTTTAAACTATTGATATTATAGAGAAATTAGTTGAGCACCATATATAATTAGAGCTAAGTGTCTTTGATTAGATACGATATTAAAGATAAATAATTTTCCTTTCTTATATCTTTCACCTACAATTTCGTTTGTAATTGAACTTATCAATCATAAAAATGATCTTTCATGTTTCAAGTTCAACTTTCAACTTTCAAATTTCTATTTAAAAATTTAGGTAGTAGACAATAATTCCCTCTTCATTTGACAAATAAACATGACACATATCACATCGTTGTTATTTTGAGTAAGAGTAACACCACATATTCTTATGATTTCCATTGAGGAATTTCCTCTAAGGTTTACCATCCCACTATGTTATGCTCTTTTAACTCCAAGAACCAATTTATCCCTCTAAACATATGTTTTGTTATGCTCGAGTCTATGTATCAAATGTCTTTTCATTGTTGGTTCATAGCTTTTGATTGGATAAACACTTAGATGATGTCATCATCACTTTCTTCTATGTTTCATCATGACATTATCATTCTTGACTATGTTTATTTAATTTATCGTCTATAGCGCCATAGGACTTTAGCATCATGAGACTTTCTAAAATGTGACTTTTCTTAATTTTTGTATTTCTTTACATTTCTTAGAAAATCCTTTGCATTCTTAATTTTTCCTTTGACTACAATACCACCTTGCCACTTTGTTTCAAACAACTTTCCTTTAATTCATCATCATATATGTGTGTTTTGCTTTTTATTCTTGAAGTAATCCAACTAGCTCGGGAGTTATGTTCTTGATTGGAGACACTCAATTATGTAAGACAAACTTTGAATGATAAATAGAGAACACTTTCAATTTCTTCATCAACTCATCATGATAAATAGTTGTATAATCATCCTTGGTTGATCATCTTCAACTTCAATTTCCAAAAGCTAATTCTTAAATTTTGATGTTTCTCATTCGCATAAAAATATTTCTAACTTTTTCAACCCCTTATTTTAATGTGCGAAACTTCTCTGCGAGATACAACACCCAAACTTTTTATTTTTTTCATACAAAAACAACATTTTTCCTCAATTGTATAAACTTCATTTATATTTTGAAACAAACTTCAACTTTTTTCTAAAATCCATAAGAATTACTTATATTTCGAATGCACACCAACACAATATCATAAAATAATAATGTAATTCACATAAAAACCATTTTCATTCTCATGAAATAAGAGTGTAATTAACATTATATCCTTGCTATTATCTCTGACTCATTTCTCTCATGCTCCATCACTCAAGTTTTGAACTTTTTCATACCACCATCATCTTATATATCTTAATACTTACATTTTTTTCCATAAAATATTTAAATACATATTAATTCGGAATTTCCAACAATATGAATTGTACAAGCTTGGCATTTTAAATTATTTTCATCTCAATTTTCAGAATGAGATAATTTAACCTGTTAAAAACTTGTTTCCTAACGTCTACCTTAGAAGACAATTGATAATAAACAATGAAATAAATGACAGATGAGTAACTACTTTCACGGAAAAGAAAAAAACTTCTTCTCTAGTTTGGAGGCACTACAAACACATTTCCCGTGCAAAAAATAATAATTTGCGGTCTCACAAGAAATTGGATTCGTTTTATTTCCAAGAATCCAACAAAAATAACTTTTGACTTGGCATCTTATGTCATACGGCAATTCACAGAATTTATCATGACATGGGCATTAAACCATTAAATGATGGTCAACTCTTTTAATGATTGGAAGCAGGGGTTAAATTTGACTTCCTTCTATTCCTCAAAAACATTTTTCGAGTGACTCTACTTTTTTAATATTGCCTTTCAAAAATACAAAATAGTATTATTTATAACAAGTATTTTATATTTATTTAATTATTTTAAAGATATATTTATAAGTCAAATTTTAAATTTAGAAGTCACATATGACATCTAAATGGCCGTCAAATTCAACCTTTAATTGGAAGCATGGGCTGAATTTTTGGGTTTCTGAATATGAATGAGAATGAAAATGACATTGGTGATTGCACACAATTTAAAAGAATATTTAGAAGAAATGTTAGAATCTTACCTTATGCTTTCACTATTTTTTTAAAAATATTTTTGTGTTTTTTATTGTTTTTAGTTTGATTTTAGTTGATGTATTTTAACTCTATTTATATGTTTGAATTTTTAAATATCGTTTTTGTATTATATTTTTTTGTCATTTTTATTGTGTTGACAATTAGAAGTAACGAGATGGTTAGGTTCTTTTCTTCATGGATTACATGGTCGGGATTTCCACCATTAGATGACGGGATGACAGGGGGAAACATTTAGTGAAGGAATATGTTTTAAAACCTATTACAAGTTGACAAGTGAAAACCAAAGGAATACACGTCACAACATTCTACGATAAGGAATATGGTTTAATTTGTTTTTGTTTGGTCAACATTCCATACTAGCACTTTCCCTAAATTTGCATACCGTAAAGTGTCATTAGAATTTAAATAGGTGAATCTATTCGGACATACTTTTCACAATTAAGAAAATAGGGAAAAAGCGAATGCCTATGTATAAGCCAATGACTATGAGTAGTTATGTGAAGTATAGTACCACTAGTTGTCAAAATCAAAGTCAACATTTATCATTTTCACATTTAAAATTTAGAAAAAAGGTAGCCAATAACACAAGTCACATCTACAAATCAACCAATAAAATGGTGACACATCGGCTGTCCCAAAAGGGTGATTTTATTCACAAGCAAGGGCTCATATTAATTTTCTTTGTATTCAAAAGTACCTATTTTAAATCCCTTAAAAATATATTTTCCACATAATTTAAATGCACAAAAGGGTATCTCGCACATTAAAAAAATCATAATCTTTTAAAGGGTATATTTTTTAAAAGTATATAATAGTTAAGTGACTCGCAGCCCCCTAACTTTAGGTTCACGATTATTGGCTCCTTTCCCTAAGGAAACTCTTTTACACCCAAACATTAGTTGGGACACTTCAATTGTTTTATTAGTAAAAATTTCTCCACATAAATCATAAAGCAATTTGCTCTCAACAATTTAAGAAATTATATGGAGTCACAATGTAAAACTTTCAAGCGACACATAATATTTACTTTTCACTCATATTAAACCAAGTGTTGGAGGGGCACAATTATGGATTTATACATCATTCTTGAACACATCCTCACTTTTCATTATGTATTTCATTTTTCCATGCAATGTTGTTTTTAGCATTCGAATGGAGAACCTAATTTAGTGTTCCTTGCAATTGTATATTTCGTGGTGGAGTTAATATTGGGATTGAGATTATTATTAACGAGTTACATTGAGCTAATTGGAAAATGCCAATTAATTATCTACACGTGTGGAAAATGCCAACTCAACATACACGCATTATAGGAAAAACATGACCTATTATCCATGTGGCATGAATGAAATGTGTGTAAAATGCCAACTCAACACACATGCATTGTAGAAAAATCATGACTTGTGATCCATGTGGCATGAATGAAGCGAGTCCCAACAAAATGTAGTATAAAATATTTTTGAAGGTTCCTTTTTTCCCTTGACGTGCATATCATAAAATGTGTTTTTCGTATTTTTGATCTCTTCTAGACATGGGCATTACATGATACACATTTATGGTTTCATTAATAAAAATCCTTCATAAATTAGAAAGTAATTCACACTCAACAATGTAAGAAATTGTATGGAGTCTCATTCTAAATTTTTCGATTAGTAGAAAAAATCTATCTCTCATATGACCAATTGTTGGAGGGCATCAAGTATCAAGATTGTTCACCCATCACTTGTTTTCTTGTAATTACTCGAGCTTAGAACCGATGCGTGTTGGGGATATAAAAGTGCTATAAGAAGCAAGCATTGTGGTTGGGTATTGACCCTAGAAACTTTTGGATTCAACCCATAATTAATTTTGGCCCTTTTAAGCACAAATTGCACTCGCATGAATAATACAAACAAGATTGAGATGGTAAAGTGAAGCACATATAATAGATATTATTTGCATTAGAATAATATGAGTTATGCAATATGTGTGTGACATGCAGTATTTAATTCACAACTTTTATTTCCAAATTTCCACCCGTGTCTTTGTCTTATCTAACAAATTAAATTTCGTTCAATTGAAAACCTTGACACCATAAAAATTAAAATAAAATAATAACATGCCCATTTTATGGTTTTCATCACATTGTTTCCATTGGACAACACCAATCTACACAAAGAATGTCCTACCCATGTTGTATGTAGCACTACATCGACATCATTACATGTTCCTCCTCTAAGAGATACTCAAAGTGTACGACTTGGGAGCCCTTTTTCACAAACCAAAAATTCTAGAGAGAAACCTTGCATAAGGAATCATAGTTTGTTGATGACGATAGATGATGATGATGATGATGTTGAGACTCTTAATGTCACATTTTTATGCACTTCTCCCACTAAGGCATGAGATGAAAACTCAAATGTTTGTAGTTTCATTTCATTTTGTGACAAACATCTTGACATAAGATCTTCCGCTTCATATTTCACAACCCACACCACCATGACCACAATAATAAATCTCAAACAAGTACACATCACCATGATAAATAAACCAAAATATAGTCTTAAACCCCATAAACCAAATTATAATATTCAAACCAATCATTCAAAATATAATTTTCAAATCGATCAACGGAATTATAATATTCAAATTGAAGCATTCCCTATTTATAAAATTTGAGGAATGAGAGCATATAAGGAGGACTTAAAAGTGCACAAAAAAATAGTTTTCCTCTTTTGACAATGCCTCGAACATTAACTATGTTGATAGGAATTTCCAAACACGAGTCTCGATGGATGTGTCTAACACGAGTCAAAGAAATTGACAGAAAGGTTTTTGTGGCATTGGCCACTTATAGATAGCTTAAAACCCTAATTGCAAATACACATAGAATTAATGACATAGGAAACCCTAAATGTAAAGTTCCTATTTCTAACATATGTCAAGTTCAATATTCAAACATATTCAAGTTTCCCCTACTTACGACATGGTGACGAGAGACACTATGATGCGACAAATTGACCCACCTCTCCATATAATGCACTTATAGGTGCCACTCCAAAAATAATTAGTACTATTATATTTTTGTCAACTAGGATGGAAGGTAATTGCTATAGAAATAATGCCAAGTCAACTACAAATTCACAAGGAAAAATCTTACACCTAATATTTTTTGTTTCTAGGCAAGCATGGAGAATGGTGTAAGATAAATGGTCTTTAAAGATGTCGCAAAACCACCTCAATGACCATGTTTTATGGTTATAAAGTTGTACTCACTTACATTGAATCAACATGGAATGCGGAGTCCACTCTATATATCCCCATCTCTAAAGTGCAAGTTGGGACATGCAAGACATGAGATCTATGTAACACGAAGGAATCAAATCTCAACAAATCGTAGTATAAAATAATTCTTGAAGGGTTGTTATTTTTTTCCTTTTTTCCTTATGTGAGTAAGAAAAAAATTTCACATAATTTTAAGCTCTTTTAAATGTTGACATTACATAGAACAATTTTATGGTTTTATTAATAAAAACTCCTCCTAAATAAAATACCAATTTGCACTAAAACCGTAAGAAATTGTATGGAGTCTTTGTCTAAAACTTTCAATTGGAAGATTAAATCTATGTATCACTCATATGAAAAACCCCGTGGAGGGGATATTATTAATGGTTGTTCACCCACCACTTATTTTTCTACAATCAATCAAGCTTAAAAATGAAAAGAGAGGCTACAAAGTGCAACAAGAAGCAAACATTGTAGTTTGGTTTATTAGTGGACCTATTAATTTTCTACATTTTTATTTTGGCACCTGCAAATGCTAATTGCACTTATGTGAACAATGTCGGTGAGATTGAGACAATAAATTGGAGCATAGGTAGCAAATATTATTTGGATGGTAACAATCTAGACATGGAATAGGTATGGTACACAAAACCTTTTTCTTTCCATTTTCCATTCAAATTTTCATCATATCTAACAAATAAAACAAAATCCTATTGAAAACCTTGAGGCTATAAAAAGTAAAATAAAATAATAGCAATGCCCATTTTATGGTTTCCACCATGTAGTTTTTAATGAAAAACACCAACCTACGCATAGAAACATGCCACCCATGTCATATGCAACATTGCACTAACATCACTACATGTTCCCTCCTCTTTGAGATAATCAAAGCGTATGGTTTGGGAACGCTTGACTTCACATACCAAAAACCCTAAAAATAAAACTTGAGCAACGAATTGTAATTTTTTTATGATGATAGATGATGATGTTGAGACTCTAAATATCAAAGTTTTAATATCACTCCCACTAAGGCATGAGATAAACATACCAATGTTTGCATTTTCATTTCAATTTAGTGACGAACATGCTAACATAACATCTCCCCCTCCCTAATGCACTACCCCATACTACCACGACTAAAGCAATAAATCTCAAATGAGTATAATTCACCATAGTAAATATCTCAAATTATAGTCTTCAAACCCATCAACCGGCTTAAAATATTCAAATAATCAATTGATTTATGATATTCAAATTGGTCAACTGAATTATAATATTCAACTTTGAGTTTTCCCTATTTATAACTTGGAATGAGTTGGGGCATCAAAGGATGACCTATGAATGCTCATAAAAAAAATAGTTTTTCTCTTTTGACAATGCCTCAAACATTAATTATGTTGATAGGTTTTCCAAATGGTGCTCTCATGGATGCATCAAACACGATTTGAAGAAATGAACTGTTGATTTTTCGTAGTAATGGTCATTGACAAAAGATGTACAACACTAATTACAAATTTGCATTGAATTAATGACATAAGGAACCCTAAACAAATAGCTTATGTATCTAACATATATTGAGTTAAGGATTCAAACTTATGCATGTTTCCATGCCTATAAGTGTGACGAAGGAGACTTTACATTGCAAGCAACATGCCCACCTCTCCATGAAGTACACCTATGGGTGCAAATCAAAGAAAAATTAATAGCATTAGCTATTTATCAACTAGGTTGGTGGGGTACAAGGTAAAATTTAGGGCGAATATTCATGAAAAGGTGAATATAAGGGATTTTGAATTTTGAATCTGGTAAATTTTGTACTACCATATGGTAGCGCGCCAAAATTTTACGAGACCTAAAAAAATTGAATATAATTTCGCCTACATATTTCCACCAAGGGCCAACTAAAGTTAGTAAATTCTCCTTCATGTTATAACATTCTAATATATATAGGATTAATTCACCATAGTATAGTCCTATTTTTTACATTATAAGCGTGTGAATAATCTAAAAGTATAAGACCACAAAAGTTGAAGGATTTAGGAAAAAGTGAGAGACTCAAGAGGTAAGAAAATGGTATCAATATGTTACAGCCGACAAGTCAAATGTGCAAGTGTTACCGGCTGAAAACATGTATCAGTGTTACATGTTGGTAACAATAATATATGTGTTACCAAATGGAAAATATATATATATATATATATATATATGTTTCCAACCGTAACAGATATATGAGTTCAACTAATGTAGATATACATTTGTTACCATTTGGTAACATATACACGTGTTGCAAGGATAATGGTAATAGATATATGTGCTCATGTTGGTGGTAAGGATATATATGTGTTGTTGGCCGAGTACCGATTATTTGTATTTCGACCCTAGTAACTCTATGTTATGTAGCCTTCTCCTTTGTTCATTTGGCACTTCGTCATGTAAGGTCACAAAACTAGACTTTGTATCCATCTACAAACAAGAGTATCCCCTTACATCAAACCTATTCATTATATGGCTTTGAAAGTTAATGAATTTGGCTTATAAGATTGCAAGTAATTTTTAAAATGTTGCTAAGGTGGAGGAGTTGATACAAAGGAATTGCATTCATATATGTCAAGCAATCCTAAAAGATTTATGGAGTTTCAAAGATTTTCTATTGGAATAACAAATGGTAAAATATTTCTAAAATATGTTGACACGAGATGGATATCATTGTATGAACCAACTTGTAGGATTTTTAAGGAATACAAGTCCTTAATAAGGTATATGTTCAAGCATCGAAGACAAGTGGACAAGGCTAAAGATTTTTGTATCGCTTGATTGATATAGAGACATTATTAACTTTATGTGGTATTTTTCCAATGCTAAAGGAAATAAACAACTTGGTGAAACATGCTCAAAGAAATGTTCTTTGCCAATCCATTATACATTGTTGATTTTCTAAAATTAAAAAGACAAGTATGTATGATTTTAGATACCTTGTATATCACCCAAGATTGGATTCAAAATCCAATTTTTAGTAGCTTCAAGGTTTTTATGGAAACAAAATATCTAAACAATTATTTAAATTAATCAATATTAGTACTCATCTTGTATTTGTTGATGGGAAAAATATTAAAATGCACACTTTATACAAAGATCCTTATGTAGCAGGTTTTGAACTTGAGGAAGTACCTATCACGAGTTGTACATATTTTAAGATTCCTGAGTTTCATGTACGTAAAAAAATGATGAAAATATCTAAAACATTATCTTTTGAGATCAGAGAGTGTTTTAAAAACAATGATCTGTTGGAGGTGATGGGAGTTGTAAATCCCATTTTCTGGAACTCAATGATTGATGAAGAACAAAGAAATACAAACTTTGGGAAATCCATGACTGCACTTATGGAACAGTTTTGCAAATCTTCACATGTTGATGGAGGGGAATTAAATGGTATATTGGAAATAAAATTACTCATATCCTCAGTCACAACATTTTGGATTTACAATGTCTAATCAATATAAGCTTATAGCTGACCCAACAGAAATGGGAGTTGTCACGCTATTGTGGAGAAGGATGTATCAGAGCAACATTCTGAGAGAAACTATAAGTGAATACTTCAAACTATATGAACTCATACAAACAATTATTCTTGGGTATTTTGAAGATGAAAGGGTATTTAGTGCACTTAAACATTTGTCAAATCAAAACTTACATCACAATAGATTGGAAAAGAATTCGGAAACTTGTTCGAGAATTTATGTTTCAAGATATAGGGTGGACACATTTCCATATGAAAGAGCACTGCTACATGGACATCTCTTGTAGAACGTAGAGTTGTTAATCAGTTAGCGAACAATGAAGTCTCTAATAATGGTGAAATTGACTTGGACTCTGCTAGACAAGAAACTGCACCAGATATAAGAAGTGATGAAGGACCATCCAGGATAGGGTTGTTCCAGTTACCAGACAATTGATTGTATTCATTTTTTGAAATATAAATTATTACTTGATATTTTTTCATTCACATATATTGGGCATATAATGTTTGGAAATTGTTTAATCCCTTTATATATATTTAATAATGTTTGAACTTTGCAAATAACAAATCATTCATATTTGTGCAATATGTAAATTGGATGATGTAATAATATTAAAGTTCGTTACTAATAAAGTATGTTCATTAGCTGATTTCTCACTTTCAATTCCACATGCACAATTGTTGGAAAATATCTTATAAATTATAATCCATATATGATATACAAGTAACAACATTGTGATTATTAGGATTAATAAAAAAACATGGCAGTCTACGAATACATCACTTGATCCATCATTATTGGAGATAATCTTTACATGAGGAATCAAGAATAGAGATTCAAGAATCAATTGAAAATTATAAAGATTGACAACAACATGCACATGCAACTTTCAAGACAAAAGTTTTAATTATTGAGTTCATACATTTTTGAAACTAAATTGAAGAATGTAAATCCAAATTCCTAATCAATGTGTACTATTCTAATATTGTAGAAGCTTGAAAAAATAAACGACTAGAGTTTTCATTCAAAAACACCCATGACAGAAATAAACAAATCAACAAATAACAATTTCACATAAAGATAATGTTTTCAAATTCCAATTATAATCCAATATCACTATCACAATTCCACAAGCACAATTGTTCGCAAAAATATTATAATCCATATATGTTATATAACATCGTGATTATTAGGAATAATCAAAAACATATTTGAAACTAAATTCTAGAATCCATGTGTACTATTTATCAACTATTTCACATAAAGATAATAAACCATTTCACATGAGATCTCATAATAAAAAGATCAACAATTTCTCATAAAGATAATGTTTTCAAATTGTATTTGTCACAGTCAAATACTAAATACATCAATAGTAACATAGATAAAAGTTTTAATTCAAGTTAAGTGGACCCTTGTCCTTGACCAGATTCAACAACAACTACAACTTTCTCACTATCTCGGATTACACCAGACTCTACTAATTCCTTTTCACAGACCTTAATGTTTTCTAAATTTTCTTTATCTTCCCTAGTTACATCTCTTGTTGAAAGGATAGAAGGATCCTCATTAATTTTTTTCTTCATAAGAATTTCCAGATCCATATGATGCTCCTTGATAATCCTCCACAAAGTATTGTTCTACTTGTTTAGCAAAACAAGTTTTTCTTTAAAACCAATAGCCCCTTTGACACTCTCTTTCACTTTTCTCAGGTGCTCCTCCAACAACTGCACCTCTGTCCTCAAAGTCTAGTATTTTGATTGCAATTAAAAATCACATAATTATTATTTAGAATAAGATAAAGAATAACTATATATATATAACAATCTACAAAAAAATATAGAACTTACCATGACCAAGTCTTTCTCTGCATTAGCAATAGTGACAAGATTCTTGTCATGATTCCACTTGTTGTAGTATGACTGCACCTCATAATTCAAATTAGCCAATATGTTCAACATTATTGTCAAAACTTCATCCCTTTTGTAGACATTGTTGATGATTGCATTTCATTTTTGTGCTTGAGAAAGAATACTATCAATCACCAATGGTTGATTTTTAACCAATGAAAATAGTTGTTCTCTATTTTCAAAATTATGGTATCTATCATTAATTTATTTTATCAGAGATTTCACTGATCTCCCACATCTTCATCTCCTTGAGGTTAGGAATAACATTTTCCATGACAAGGGTATCAATTATCTAACACAAGGATCTCAAGTGAAAAGTTTGGTCTTTGCATCATCATCCATTTTTTATGGAGTTGGGGAAGGAGGATCTGAAGAGCCTACCGGATGTGGCATTTTCTTACAAATAGATTACGTTAGATCCTCAACATTCCTCCCTGATGCTTGCATCCCATAATAGTTTTCCAACCCAAGAAACTCCTCATCCATATCTATATTGTTTAGAACATAAGTGCCTCTGGCACTCTACACGCCCTCAACATTAAAACTGGGGAAATCAGATGTTGTCATATTCGAGTTCCCTTACTCATACTCATTGTAATGTTAGGGAGCATAAGCCTTTTCCCCTACCATAAGAAGATGACGGAGGTGGAAGGGGAGGTCGGGGAAGAACTGATGCACTCCTTTTGTGTTGAGATGGAGTCGGAGCATAGGTGGTGGTAGTGGGCATGGCCGAAGGATGAATTTCAGATTGAAAAAGATCTTGTAAGCATATATACTTTAACAATATAAGATTTAACTACCAATATCAGTAATCAATATGTTAAAAATTTTGAAATTAAAAGACAAACAAGTGAACAATAAGAATTTCTTACATTGTGAATGTTGTTTGTAGTCAACAAAATCTTGGTGTGGTAATGGGTGGAAGGGTGGTGGTGGCACAGGCCCTGTTACGAAAATCCTAAATTTTACAAAACAATTTAAAAATATTGATAAATTCATAAAAGAAATTTAAAAACACTAATATAAATAAAGTTTAAGTCACTATTTTTAGTTGCTTTGTACTAGAGAACTTGAACGCTGGGTCGATTCTTTCAATAGAATGAATCTCTTCATAATCAGCTTGGCCCTCAGGTATGTATGTGGTGTCTCATTATAGACATGAGAAGACTCTCTCCAAGGTGATGCAGATATGCCAGAAAAGGTGCACATTAGGATAATGAAATTAGAAATATGACATTGTAGAAAATTAGAGATTCAGATTATCAATATCATTACTCTATAAAATAATTAAATAAAATTGAAATGATTGATCATTGTGTAGTATGTAAAACTTAAAACCTTGATTTTTTTTTTGGATAGAAGTAGAGAGCACGGTTTACTCTCTCTCTTTATGGGCCGGGTGAAGTGCACATGAATCCAAAGAACCACACATCCATTTGTCTAGTCTTGACTCTTGAGCCACAGAGTCATTGGACTCGGAGACATCAATTGTATTGTTGTCACTAGACCCCTTAGGCCCAATAGAGTTATGTGAGTGAACTACCTTTTGACGACGTTCCAGTGTTTCACTTTCTTTGACTATTCATTGGTTCAAAATAGAATTATAGATTACATATTTACAATACAAGAATTAATTTCACAATGATTTTGTTTTTGAAAGGAATCAAGATTAAATGTTTTTAAAACAAAATACTCACCAACTATTGGTCAATAGGAATTCCATGTTTTTCCATCTTATCGTGAAGAGCAGTTGGAATAGTATTGATTTGAGTCCATAAAAACCCTCATAATATAAAGCAAGAACATAACAAGAAGAAAAAATAACTGTAATAGGATTGAGTTTGGCCTTGTCAAGATCAAAATGAATCTTTGATGCTAGATATGTGCACCAATCAAATCTAATGCCAACAATGGTTTGAAGAAGGTAGTGCATTTCCACTGAGGAATGTTGGTGTATCTTCCTATAACATGATATGGGACTGGAAAAATTCCACCATGGCAGGAGAAAGGGTCTTTGATAGATTGAGATTTAATGCCTCTTTTGGCTAGATTATTTACCTCAACCTCAATAGAGAGATTGTAATGAGACTCTAAAAAAATTTCTCATCAAGAAGAACAACTTTGGAGGTTACAGGCAATTCGTTTTGATGGGGTAGGCTTGTTATATGATGAATGTCTTCAGGTGTTATTTTGATGATAAATTCGTGGGAGGGTAATTGAACTACGAATGTGCCATCAGAATGATTATACATTTACATTAAATTATTTAGTAATGTGTGCTCTATCTGATATTGGGGCATGTAAATAAGACCATGGAACCCTGAGCTAACAATCCAACCAAGATTGGCTAAATATTTGAGGGTCTTGGAGTAGTTGTAAAAATTGGGGATATAAAATGTTTGGTAAACATAGGAGTTAGTTTAATGGTTTTTTTCCTAGGGCCATTATTCTTGAATGTTGAAACTTGATTGCTTGATAAAAGAAGAGGTTTGTAAATTACAGATTAAGATACTTGTATATGATGACAAATGTGCCTTCACCTTGAATCTTGATGATCAAGTTCGACCCTAATAGTGGAAGAATGGAAGCAGATGAGAAGCCGGAACTCTCTAAAAAAATCTATCTCGTAGAAACCTGAAGGTGAAAATGAGACAAAATGAATGGGGATGGCTATATATATAGGAGAGGAAAGTGCATTAAATGAGGAAGGCACACCACATGTGGCATATTAAATTCTAGATGTACTTCAATGTTACCATCCAGGGGACAAAATACATGTTACCGCCAACAATTATTTCATTATCTACCGGTACATCAACACTAACTTATGTTATCGGTCGGAAATGCTAATCACACGTTATAATAGGAAAAACCACATAATGTTTATCGAAACACTAAAATTTTTAGTGTCACTAGCGACAACACCAACTAGTGTTACCAACTGGTAACACTCGAAAGTGTTTTCAGTAACACTTGAAAAGTGTTAATCGATCAAGATACAACGAAAAGTGTTTGATCGACAGGATAACACTGAAAGTGTTGTTGGCGGTAACACTTTCTAGTGTTACGATTCAACAACACTTTTCGAGTGTTACCAAAAACAATAGTAAGTGTTACCGACCAATAACACAAACATTTTTTTTCTATTGTCATTCATACTCTTAGTAAAAAAACTGCACAGTCCACCGTTTTTGGAAAAATGGATTCCTTTCGATGTTGTCATGAAACCCTGTTTTGCACTTTTGCCTATAGTGCAAATGATTTTTTTCGTCGGATTCGCCACCCATTCTATAATTTTTTTGGGAGGGGGGTCTTAAAATGAACCCTGATGGGGTAATTACTATAAACAAATTCCAAGTAAATTACAAATCCAAAAGGAGAACTCTTGCTCCTAATACCTATTGTTTCCTAGGAAAGCATAAAGAATGGTATACGATAATAGTCTATAAATATGATGAAAAACCACATGAACCACCATGTTTTATGGTTATCAAATTCAAATACTACATCAACTTGACATGGAATGTTTAGTTCACTCCATATATCCATATCTCTAAAGTGCCTCAATATATGTGCAAGTGGATTCCCCATAAATTTATGCCTATTCTAACTACCCATAAATCAAAATGGTTGACATTTCTATTATATATTCCCTTCATATGCACATGAAAGTCCCAACTGTGTTGTATGAAGTAATGTAACAACAACACTTTGCATGCTCCCTCCTCTCTTAGATAATTAGATCTTATGATGCGGGAACACTTGATTTTATATAATGTAAATGCTAAAAATAAAACTTGAGTAGGGAATCATAGTTTGTTGATGATGCTTTTGATACTCTCAATGCCACATTTTTATACTTCTACCAATGAGGTATGAGATGAAAACTCCAATGTTTGATTTTCATTTCAATTTGGTGATGGACGTATCACCATGATAAATTATCTACATTATAGTCTTCAACAAGTACATATCACCATGATAAATAATGTAAATATAGTTTTCAAACCTAGCAACCAAATTATAATATTCAAAATGATTAACCAAAGTATAATCATCAAATTGATTAGCTGAATTATAATCTTCAAATTAAAGCATCACCTACTTATAACCTTAGATGACCTAGAGCAATTAAGGATGCCGTAAGAATGCATACAAAAAAATAGTTTTATTCTTTTGAAAATAACTCAAACATTACTTATTCTAATATTCATTTCCAAATGGGAGTATCGGTGGTCATGTTTGACATGAGCTGAAGAAATGAATAGTTAAGTTGGGGAAATGGATGATCGAAGGTTTGTGTATGTGGTCATTAAAGAAAGTGTAAAACCATAATTTCAAATTTGCATGAAATTAACGAATTAAGGAGCCATGAACACATACATTTTATATTCAACATATGTTGAGTTCAAGGTTCCAAAAATATGCATGTTTCCTTATCTACATGCATTTTTGAAATTGAATCTACTTTTGACCAACTAACCCACCTCTCCACCTAATACACCTATGGGTTCCACTCAAAAATAATTGGTAGTATCATTTATTTTCTAACTAGGTCGATGAGGTAATCACTATAAAAGAGTTCCAAGTCAACTACAAATCTACTGATGAATTTTTTCCCCAGTGTGTATTTTACTAGGCAACAATGGAAAATGGAGTAAGATGATGGTCTATAAATCGACACAAAATGACATAAACAATCATGTTTCATGGTTATCAAATTCAACTACTACATCAAATCAAATTAGGGTGTTGAGTCTACTCCACATGTCCCTACTTTTGACAAGTGAATTCCCCTTAATTTAACATTTTTTCTAGCTACCCACAAATAACAACCATTGTAATTACAACCACCAACTTGTACTACACCCCTTTCCTTCTTTATATGATTGGTATAAATAACATGTCTTTCATTTGTCTCGGGTCATCGAGAAAAAGAGTTTCATAGAGGTTACCCTAACATTTTTCCCACCCCATGAATTCTCCTCCCACTAACCCCTTCTTTGTCTCCACTTTTTCTCATGCTGATTTACTCCATCTTAATTATTTGATGCATCCCCTTCAACTCCTCCATTGCACTATTTGCGTGTGATTGCTATTAGTCTAGTCTTATTTATGATGGCATAAAGGCATTTCCATACCATTAACCAAAGTATAAATTCTAAGAGATATCAAGTAATAAGGGTTGAGGTTGGGATTTGATGCGGCCTAGAATTCACTGATAAAATCCAGGCATGTTGGAACATCACTCGGCCTAGACCGAGTGCTCACTGAAAGCATGCAAAGGTACAGGCCCCTCTTTAGGTTGTTGTTGTAGGATGTTAGCATGATGAAGACTTAATGCATTAAGATCCATAACTAATATATCATTTTACGGTTCATGTTTAGATCTAGATCTCGAGAATAAAAACTTAAAAGATAACCATGATGAAATCAAGCATGCGAGAACCAATTATACTCAAGATTTGATACTCGATTTAGATAATACACTCCATTGCATTAAACATGATAAATATATCTGAAGCTTGTTGCAATAGATAATACCATAGTTTATGCATGCATCATTTGACAACATAACTTTAGAATAACTTAGTTCTCACATACCATTCTCTACTACATGGTTCATTACATATTTATAAGGGTGGGGAATTTCCCTTCACCACTTATCTAATCCCAAAATAGGTCGCATGTTATTATTAGCCATGCACCGTTACAATAATAGCCACACATGCAAGTGCGCTAACAATAGACTTCTTCTAGTTAACTATTAGTAGTAAATCTATTCTCAACCTGTACCCATGCAAATCAATTCATAGCCGATCCTCCAAAAATAGCCAATGTGTGTTGCACTAAGTCTTTAACCGGTTTGTGTGTTTGGCACACTATCTCCAAAAATAGCTCGTACACGTGAAAATGGCTAAGTCCCAAATCTATCTCTCTTCTTTGCGTGTGATTCTTTCCTGACCCTTCCACACCTCTAAACGCACTCTACTCTTCCACGTGAACCTTTTGTATGCTAAGTGCCATATTTTGAGTGACCAACATAACCCCACACTAATTACATTTCCACCTCGACAATGGTTGTCTCTAAAATGAATCAAAGAATAGAATAATGGAAATAACTTTTATGAATAAAAGAATTACTTTACCTCGCATCTTCCTCGCTTCAATCAAAAGAATCAATTCTGGATATTATTCTTTTATTTCCACCTCTAAAGTCTACCAATCATTGAGCGTGGCTTCTACCTTTTCTAGGATATCCACTGCAATTGAGTCTAGCTCATCTTGTGCAATCTCTCCATTCTCATTCGCAAGACCAAAACAATTTGGACATTGCGGTCATTCTTCCTTCAATAAGTCCATATTTTGCGTGATGAGTTTCCCAAGCTCATCTAACCTTTCCTTGTGTGGTTCTTGTGCTTTCTTTATAAGGGCCTAGCGCTTCTTCTTGACAAACACTAATCATTCTGCATGGCCTAAGGTCTCATCCTTCATGGATTTTAGGACTTCATAGTCTTCTTCCATGTTCCTATTTCTTATAACAGCTTCTGGGGCTGCACAAATATTTAGCGCTTGATCTACCTTCTTCAGTTCCTCCTGCAAGCTTTAGAGAAATGCCTCATATTATGTAATCTTCCTCATCACTCAAGCCTTTTCTCATGTTTGCTTCCTGCTTAGGATTCTTTGGTCTTTGGTATGCACTGAGAGATCCATCTTCAAGCACAAAGTCCACAAAGGTATGTACATAATGCATCAGTTGAAGGAAATTTTAAGTACCTTGGATTCCAGGTGTGGTCTCGCCTTTAGGACAAGGTCTCCAATTTCCTCTACCATGCTTATAAATGCACTATTATTCTTTTGCTCCAAGTACTTTTTCTTTCTTTAGGTGCACTATTTCTACATCCTTAGTTTTGATTTCTTCTCTTAGCACCCTAATTATTGCAGCCTTATCCACATTTCATCATGCCACCTCTGTCGAGACTTTTACCAAAGCATTACTCACTTGTTCATCTGACATAATAATAGGCTTTCTTGTTATTTGTCGGCACGAGGTGTCTTCTTCAACGTCCTTGATAAACATGACTCTTCATATACATCAAAGTCTAGTTCATCCATGTGTATGTGCATAGACCATGAAATTTGCTTTCTTGTGTGCATGGTTTCCATGTCTTCATCCATCCATTAGCTCCCCACACATACAACTCCTTTAGTGTCACTTTCTTTGAAAACGAGCACGGACAATTTTACCTTTGTCCTTAGCATAGCCCAATATCGGTGTAGTATGCTCCCCACTTTTCCTCTTCGATCTTGGCCCCTTAGGCACTTGAGCATCAAAATTTGGAGCTTATTATGTTATGCCTGAGTAGTCTTGGCGTTGTCCCATCTACCTATTTTACTTCTTCCCCATCCTTTTTTCTTTGTCCTTTGGCTCTTTTACATCCTCTACGGAGGTGTAGGAGATTCAGTGTGCTTTCTAAGACTCTCTACCTCTTTGTTTAGCTTCAACTTCCTTTTTCTCTTCTCGTTAGCTCCTTTTGTGGAGAGAGTCATGGTGATATGTGCACTAATTATGGAGTAGCACCTTAGGTCCTTGTTCTCCTGAATACCCTTTTGAAGTGGTACTCTCCTTTTATGACATCCAGATCCTCATCTTCTCCTTCCTTCTCCTGAGGTGGCGTAGTCACGCACTCCGTTTCTACCTTGTCTGAAGGATGTCTTCTTCCTCTATGCTCCAGGCCACCACTATTTTCTCATTCATCTTCCTCATCATCCACCACTATAGTTTACGTAAGCTATGGGGTTGGCACATTCTCTCTTGTATGATTACCTTTTGGTGGCCACAGGAGCGTGAAATCATTCTCCACATACTTATTGTTCCAAAGATTAGGATTGAGTTTAAGGTACACAAGCTTTGCTCCAGTGTCCCCAACTACCAAGCTTACATGCTTCATGTTTATAACATACGAGACTAACCTCTCAATGTAGGTAGTACATCACTGAATATACATATGTCTTTCTTAGTGTATGATAGTTGCCATGTACTTTGTCTGCATTGAAGCTTAGGCGGTGCACATCCGAAAACTGGTGAATTGATGCTTGTAAATATCATGTTGTGAAGGCATATGGTAATTTGCACCATGGGCTCCAAGCCCCATCTTTCATGGTGAACCATGCGATGTAAAAGTGTTGGTATACCGCGAGAACCTTTGATTTCCCTACTACCAAAGGTAACTCCTTGGGTATGCACCATTCTTCTTTGAACGTTGTGTGGAGCCTATCATACCACTTCTTTTTCCTCTACTTGAATGGTATGCTCACTGATCATTCACACAAGTACTTTCTAAATCTTTCTGCAAGTGACTTGTTCTCCATAGGGTATTCCCATATTTTCTCCTTTGGCCCATCGGGCACCCGATTTCCATAAACACCAGAGACAATATAACAGCCCCGAAACTGATTTTCTCTCCTATGCGTGCTTCTTCAATGATAGTTTCCCCAATGTCACTGGAGATTTTGTAATTCACTCCCTGTGACATCTTCTTCTTGCAATGTGTAGCTAGAATGTGTTTACTTGTGACCATATTTCTTGGTCATTCAACTTTGTCACTAAGTGTGCATTTACTTATATGATTGGGTACTTCTTTAGTTTATCAATGTTCATGTCGTGCAAAGAGACCCTTGGTATACCCCAACTTCTTCCTTGTCTCGAGATTGTGGCCTTATCAATTAAATCACTATTTAAATCTACCCCTTATGCCCTTGACCCATTCTTATTGAGATCAACGTGGTATGATCCTTACCCTACATCTGAAAAGTAGAAGATATCTTCATGTACCCGATCATTAACCACTAGTATAAGGTTTGATATTTATCGAAGTAGGGAGCTCATAGAACTTGGTAAAATCCAATCTAATTCAAAAAATTCTCCCCAACATCATCATACACCAACATGTCTTTTTTTGTGCACTTATTTGTCTTTGTGTTTAATAACACATCCAGCTCCTTCTTATTTTAGGTGTACGATGGTTGTAATCACTAATCTTGCTCTTCCAAATGTGGGAATCCCATTCCTGACCCACAATAACACCCTCTAGATATTGCATCTCTAAGAAATTACTCTCAGGAGTCATTTTAACCTCTACTTCCACTTTCTTCTTCCACTTTGCTCTAGGGTAGGTGCTTTATTTTGTGCCATCTATAACTGTGATACTCTAACTTCAAATTCTTTCCTTTTATATCCTACAACGTGTAAACCCAAACCCTAGCTTGATTTAGTGTGCCCTAGTTGAAATTACACGCCCTAGCTCTTTTACAACACCTTGCTTCACTCAAATCCTTCGCAACGGGAAGTAAGCTTCCTCGGTGCACAAATATTCTCGTCATATCTCGATTCACACTCTTCACACTGAATAATCTTATCGTAACTCGGTCACACTTAGCTCTTTCAAATTATCATGATTTGCAATGGTAAGAATAAACTCGCATCCCCTCATTTTATAGATTTTCAAAAAAATTGTATATTTATTACTCCACCTACCAATAATCCTCTCATTAATTGACCATTTTCATTCTTTTGTGAAGTACATCTTCTCACCCAAGTTATAACCTTCTAGCACGCCCTCCTACCTTTTGGCTCTGAGACTTCTCTTTAGTGTACTTCCATGCTCGAGTACCTTATAACTACACCTTCCACTGGTAGTCTTCATGGCCTCCGCTTACCTCACGTTATATTGTTCCATCATTTATCTCCATTTATGATCATTTTTTCTAGGAGCAATCTCTTTTCTAACAATTCTCCAACTTTGAATAGCACCCGTAGCAGTTTTTTCCTTTCATGTGTACTTATTTTCAATATTCATGTACACTGTATATAAATAACCATCCCACACTAATGGTATGTGCAAAGTCCTCTGCACATAAAAATATTCAAATAATAATTAACCAAGCGCATAAGCGTGCTTTATTACACAAAAACACCAACTAAATTGACAAAGCATAGCAATAAATAAGGAAATACATTAAGGAAAATACAGAATTGAAAACCTAATCTAAATGGAAACATTGCCTTATTACAAACACCAAGAAGAATTATTTATAGTAGGGCTTGACCTACTCCGTTGAAGTATCCAGTGTAACCGTATTCCATCAAGCTCCTCTAATTGACAAGTGCCTATTTCAAGTATGTAAGTGACAACATACTGACCCCAAATAATATACCTTGAGCTTTCTGGATGGTGCAAAAACTTAGAATCACAAAGGAGCGCCATCTTTCTCGTATGAACCAATGATGCGGCCTAGAATTCACCGGTAAAAGCCAAGGCACGCTAGAACATCACTCATCTTAGAATGAGCGCTCACCAAGAAGCACGAAAAGGTATCAGGTCCCTCTTTAGGGTTCTTTATTGTAGGATGTTAGCATGATGAAGACTCAATCCATTCAGATCCATAACTAATATATCATTCTACGAGTTCATGTTCGAGATCTAGATCTAGAGAATAAAAACTTAAAAGATAACCATGATGAAATCAAGCATGCAAGAACCAATTATACTCAAGATTTGATACTACGATTTAGATAATACACTCCATTGCATTAAACATGATAAATACACGAAGCTTGTTATAATAGATAATACCATAGTTTATGAGTGCATCGATTTGATAGCATAACTTTACAATAACTCGGTTCTCACATACCATTCTCTACTATGCGGTTCATTACATATTTATAAGGGTGGGAATTTCCCTTCGCCTCTTATTTAATCCCAAAATAAGTCGCATGTTATTATTAACCATGTGCCATTACAATAATAGCCACACATGCAAGTGCGCTAACAATAGACTTCTTATAGTTAAATTCGGTAGTAAATCTATTCTCAATCTGTACTATCGCAAAGCACTACATAGCCAATCCTCCAAAAATAATCTATTTCTCTTCTTCATGCGTGATTCTTTCTGACCCTTCCGTGCCTTTAAATGTGCTCTTCTCTTTTGCGTGAACCTTACGTGTGCTAAGTGCCATATTTTCTTGACCAACGGGATCACGCCCCAAAACATTTTGGAACGGAACCTCTCGATTCTTGACACATAAACCTAAAAACAAATTGTACCTAATCCACACAAGCTTCTAATTCAATAAAAATTTATTTATCTTGAATTCAAACCCATTTTATCATTTTATAAATATTAGGATGTATATTTAGATGGATCATGTGATAAATATATTTTATCATTGCATAGATATTTAAAAACGAAGGATTTATATTTAGATGGATGGTGTGACAAATATATTTTATCATCGTATAGATATTTAATTTTTTATGTGACAAGTTATTTAGTATAATGTTAATGTATTTATGTGTTTATGATTATTGATCTAGATTAAGATTTTACTCTTGGTAAGCATTTGATACATTTTTCCCTATTCTTTTATGTTTTCCATATTTTATTCCTCTTATACATGGTATCTCTCCTCTTTAATTTTCCCTTCCTTTATTTTTCCTCCATTCTAAGTTTTTTTACCATAGCCATCACCAATGTTTCTTATTACTAAGGTTCTATCTACTTTTTGTGAGCCCTTTGATCCTTGCTCTAGGTTCAACAAGGTTTTGACCCTTCTTTATTGACCTTTTGTGCCTATTATATGGTGGTGTGTGTTGATAAAATTTAAATTTGAATTCAAGAAGCTATAAATATGTAGGTATATTAGTGCATTTAGAATATAAAAGAACAAATAATAATAAGTTGTAAAAGTAAAGAACTCATTTTATAGTGAAGCATCCATGTGCCAAAAGTATAATTGAATTATTTACATATGAACATATAGAATTTATTTATTTAATTAATTAAAGCATTGAAAATAATAAGGGTTGGACACATGCATTATATTGGACTAATTGTTTAGTTGCTTTATACTTAGTGTGTTGTTTTCCAAAATGTTTGAAATCCTATAGGTCTAATAATAATGGAGGGATAACATATTATCCCATTAACTCCCTCCATATTTTCAGATTTGAAGGTGTTGTGTATATAATAGGATTTCATGGAAGTAGAGTGGTTCCCTAACAATCCAAAATAAATTCTAGAAAAGTGAGTGAAGTTTTTAGAAACCCCAAAAAGATAAGCATTATCAAACACTTATTTCCCCTATTTAATAGTCTGTTGATAAGAGAACACTTGAAAAAAATCACAAAAGAAGTCCACGTGGGAAAGTGATTCATATTCAAAGGCGACAGATAGAGAGAACGCACATGTGGAACATAAGTTCAACTTTTCAAGACTTAGCCATTTTCTCTCATGAAGGTCTATTTTTAGAGATGGCATGCAGAGCACACAAACGAGGTAGAGACGTGTGCACCACACATTTGCTATTCTTGGAGGATTAGATACAAAGAAATTTGCATAGACACAAGCCAAAAATAGATCTGCTATTGTTAGTTAGCTAGTAGTAGTCTATTGTTAGCACACTTGCATGTGTGGCTTGTTTGTAATGGCGTGTAGCTATTAGTGGCATGCAACCTATTTTTGGAATGGATAAGTAGTGAAGGAAAGACCCCACCCTTATATATATGTAGTAAACTATGTGATAGAGAGAGGATATATATAGAGGTATGCTATTAAATCACATTACGCGCATATTACTATTATTGTAATGAAACACGTATACTAATTGCATTTAATATGATGGAGAATATTAGCTAAACCTAAGTATTAGCTTTGTGTGTATCTAAATCTAGTATGTTGTTAATCTCATCATGGTTAGTACTTAATTATGTTCTCCCTTAGGTATAGATCTGGTATGCTCTATAGAATGATGTGTTATTAATGGAACTATATGTATCTCTTAAGTCTTCATCATGCTAACATCCTATAACAACAATCCTAAAGAGGGACCTAGTACCTTTGCACACTTCGGGTGAGCACTCGAGTGTAAGGTGAGTGATGTGCCAATGCATCTAGGGTCTTATTGGATTTATATCACTAAATTCTAGGCTGCATCATTGGTTCTATTTTTGGGACCTCTTTTTTCAATTTTTTTTTCAGGATGGTTTGTGATGAAGACATACCAGTTGACCTTAGCAAGTGTTGAAGAATGGATACGTGATCTAGAAGAAGAATACGCACATCGATTCAACACTGGATTTGAGTTTAATGCACATGTGTGGGTGGAACAAAATATGTATGATAGTTTATATGAGAGATTTTTCACTATCTTTCTAGTAGAATTGTATGAGTGGCTGATTGCTTATGCATCTAAGTGGAATTAGAGGTATCATGCACTTGTCTGGACGTAGGAAGAATTCTAGGCCCTTTATGATGCTGATCTGATTTGGACTCGAGCTGTGGATACATGGTTCCGTGGTGTCTTGAACAATTATATTTTGGAATACTCAATTTCCACTTATTTGTGTCTAGAAGTAGTTGAATTCCAGTTCTTATGATATCCAAGGGGAGCTTACCTACAAGGCATTCCACTTTGGTGATCAAGATCTTGATGGTAACTTTGAATCTGGAGAGTAAACCGATGGCTAACTAAACCTCACCATGCACGGGAAAGAGTAGGTTTGGTGAAAGATGGTAGACCTAGTGGTAGAAAGGTAGAGAGAGGAAAGGTGGCTTAAGTATAATGAGGCACGTGAGAGGGAGATAGAGAAGCAACATAACGTTGTAGAAAGTATGGCATTGAGGAGAGAGATGGCTTGTGAAGGATTTGAAGCTCACGTATAAGACATGGAGCCAAAGCATTCGGGAATGCCCCCATATGGGAAAGCATAACATGGATCCCCTCAACCTCATACGAAGCACGCCAGCAGAGACTACCCGGGCTACAGGCATGCATACGAATAAAATAAATCAAATAATAGAATAATGGAAAGAAATTTTATGAAAAAGAATTACTTTACCCTACAACATATTCTACTTCAACCAGAAAGAATCAATTGGATATTATTCTTTTATTTCGCCTCTAAAGTCTACCAATCATTGAGCATGGCTTCTACCTTTTCTAGGATATCCACTACAATTGAATCTAACTCATCTTGTGCAATCTCTCCTTTCTCATTCTGTAAGACCAAAAAAATGCTAGACATTGCAATCATTCTTCCTTCTAATAATTCCATATTTTGTGTGATGAGTTTCCCAAGCTCATATAGCCTTTCCTTGTGTGGTTCTTTGTCTTTGCTTTGTAAGGGCCTCACACTTCTACTTGACAAACAATAATCATTTTGCATGGCCCAAGGTCTCATCCTTCATGGATTTTAGGACTTCAAAGTCTTCTTCCATGGTCCTCATTCTTATAACGATTTCGGGCTGCACAAATATTGGCGCTTGATGTGCCTTCTTGGATTCCTTCGCAAGCTTTGGAGAAATGCCTCATATGATGTAATCTTCCTCATCACTAAAGCCTTTTCTCATGTTCCTTCCTACTTAGGATTCTTTGGTGTTGGCATGCGCAGAGGTCCATCTTCAAGCACCAAGTCCACCAAGGTACGTACATAATGCATTGTTGAAGGAAACTTTTCGGTACCTTGGATTCAGGTGTGGTCTCGCCTTCAAGACAAGGTCCCCAATTTCCTCTGCCATGCTTATAAATTCACTATTATTCTTTTGCTCCAAGTACTTTTTCTTTCTTTAGGTGCACTATTTCTACATCCTTAGTTTTGATTTCTTCTCTTAGCACCCTAATTGTTGTAGCCTTATCCACATTTCATCGTGCTACCTCTATCGAGACTTTTACTAAAGCATTACTCACTTGTTCATATGACATAATAGTAGGTTTTAGTGCTATTTTTCTGGCCTAAGGTGTCTTCTTCAACCTCCTTAATAAACATGACTCTTCACATACATCAAAGTTTGGTTCATCCATGTGTATGTGCATAAACCATGAAATTGCTTTCTTGTGTGCATGGTTTTCATATCTTCATCCATTAGCTCCCACACATATAACTCCTTTAGTGTCACCGTTGTGCTTTGAAAATGAGCATGGATAATTTTACTTGTGTTCTTAATGTAGCCCAAGACTGGTGTAGTATGATCCCCACTTTTCCTCTTCAATCTTGGCCCCTTAGGCACTTAAGCATCAAAATTTGGAGCTTATTCTCGCTATACCCCGAGTAGTCTTGGGTGCTATCCCATCTACCTCTTTTACTCCTTCCCCATCCTTCCTTTCTTATTCCTTTAGCTCTTTTACATCCATGAAGTTGTAGGAGATTTAGGTGTGCTTTCCTTAGACACTTCTACCTCTTTGTTTAGCTTCAACTTCCTTTTTCTCTTCTCAGTTAGCTCCTTTTGTGGAGAGAGTCATGGTGATCTGCGCATTGATTATGGAGTAGCACCTTGGGTCCTTGTTCTCCTAAATACCCTTTTGAAGTGGCACTCTCCTTGTACTACATCTAGATCCTCATCTTCTCCTTCCTTCTCCAGAGGTGGCATAATCATGCACTCCATTTCTACCTTGTCGAAGGATGTCTTCTTCCTCTATGCTCCAAGCCACCACTATAGTTTACGCAGGTTGTGGGGTTGGCACATTCTCTCTTGTATGATTACCTTTTGGCAGCCACAGGAGCATGAAATCATTCTCCACATACTTATTGTTCCCAAGACTGGGCTTGAGTTAAAGGTACACAAGCACCACTGGGTGTCCCCAACTACCAAGCTTACATGATTCATGTTTATAACATCTGAGACTAGCCTCTCAATGTAGGTAATCGTCCTGGATATACATATGTCTTTCTTAGTGTATGATAGTTGCAATCTACCTTGTTTGCATTGAGGATTAGGCGGTGCACATCTGAAAAATGGTGAATTAATGCTTGTAAATATCATGTTGTGAAGGCATATGGTAATTTGTACCATGGGCTCTAAGCCCCATCTTTCATGGCAAACCGTGCGATGTAAAAGTGTTGGTATACTACAAACTACACTGACTTTCCTACTACCAAAGGTAACTCCTTGGGTATGTGCCATTCTTCTTGAATGCCATGTGGAGCCTATCATACCACTTCTCCACCCTCTGCTTGAATGGTACGCTCATTGATCCTTCACACAAGTACTTGCCAAATCTTTCTGCAAGTGACTTGTTCTCCATAGGGTATTCCCATATTTTCTCCTTTGGCCCATCAGCACCCCGATTTCCATAAACACCAGAGACAATAGAACAGCCCTGAAACTAATTTTATCTCCTATGTGCACTTCTTCAATGATAGTTTCCACGATGTAACTGGAGATGTTGTAAGTCACTCCCTATGACATCTTCTTCGCAATGTGTAGCCACATTGTGTTTACTTGTGACCATATTTCTTGGTCATTCAACTTTGTCACTAAGTGTGTAGCTGCTTGTATGATTGGGTACTTCTTTAGTTTATCAATGTCCATACCACGTGGACCCTTGGTATACCCCAACTCCTTCCTTGTCTCAGGATTGTGGCCTTATCAGTTAAATCACTATTTAAATCTACCCCTATGCCTTTCAACCCTATTACTGTTGAGATCAATGTGGCTATGATCCTTACCCTGCATCCTACAAAGTAGAAGAAATCTTCATGTACCCTGCTCATCAACCACTGGTACAAGGGTTCATATTTACTAAAGTAGGGGAGCTCATACAACTAGTAAACTCCAATCTACTTCAACAACTTCTCCCCAACATCATCATACACCGACATGTCTTTTGTTGTGCACTTATTTGTCTTTGTGTTTAATAACACATCCATCTCCTTCTTATTTTTAGTGTACAATGGTGTTAATCACTCGATCTTGCTCTTTTGGATGTGCACGAATCCCATTACCGACCCACAATAACATCCTCCGGATCTTTGCATCTCTAAGAAATTACTCTCAGGAGTCATTTTAACCTCTACTTCCACTTTCTTCTTCCCCTTAGCTCCTATGGTAGGTGCTTTCTTTGGTGCCATCTATAACTTGTAATATTCTAACTTCAAATACTTTCCTTCTATCTCCTACAACGTGCAAACCCAAACCCTAGCTTGATTTAGTGTGCCCTAGTTGAAATTACATGCCCTAGCTCTTTTACAACACCTTTCTTCACTCAAACCCTTCACAACTGGGGACACAAGCTTCCTCTGCACACAAATATGCTCATCACATCTCGATTCACACTCTTTGCACTTGAATACTCTTCTCACATCTTGGTCCATCTTAGCTCTTTCAAATTATCGTGATTGCAATGGTAAGAATGAACTCGCATCCCCTCATTTTATAGATTTTCAAAAAGTTAGTGCATTTATTACTCCTTCACCTACTAAAAATCCTCATTAATTGCCCATGTTCATTCTTTCATGTAGTACATCTTCGCACCCAAGTTATAACCTTCTAGCGTGCCCTCCTACCTTTTGGCTATAGAATTCTCTTTAGTGCGCTTCCATGCACTTGAGTACCTCATCATTGTGCCTTCCACTAGTAGTCTTCATGGCCTCCGCTTACCTCGCATTATATTGTTCCATCATTTATCTCCATCTATGGTCATCTTTTCTAGAAGCAATCTCTTTTCTAACAATTCTCCAACTTTGAATAGCACCCGTAGCAGTTTGTTCCTTTCATGTGTACTTATTTTCAATAGTCCTATGGATATAAATAACCACCCCACACTAATGGTATGTGCAGTCCTCTACACATAAAAATTCTTCAAATAATAATTAGCTTTTGGCACATAAACACGCTTATTACACAAAAACACCAACTAAATTGACAAACCATAGCGATAAATAAGAAGATACATTAAGGAAAATACATAATTAGAAACCTAATCTAAATGGAAACATTGCCTTATTAAAAACACCAAGAAGACTTATTTATAGTAGGGCTTCACCTACTCACGTTGAAGTACCGGGTAACCGTATTCTATCAAGCTCCTCTAATTAACAAGCACTGTTTCAAGTATGTGAGTGACAACATACGACCCCAACCAATATACCTTGAGCTTGCCGGATGGTGCAAAAACTTAGAATCATAAAGGAGCACCATCTTTCCCAAGAATGTAACCAATGATGCAAACCTAGAATTCACCAATAAAAGCCCAGTGCACCTTTGTAACATCACTCATCTTAGACTAAGTGCTCACCCAAAGCACACAAAGGTATTAGGCCCCTCTTAGGGTTGTTATTGTAGGATGTTAGTATGATGAAGACTCAATGCATTTAGATCCATAACTAATATATCATTCTACAGTTCATGTTAAGATCTAGATCTAGAGAATAACAAACTTAAAAGATAACCATGATAAAATCAAGCATGCAAGAACCAATTATACTTAGGATTTGATACTCTGATTTATCTAATACACTCCATTGCATTAAACATGATAAATACATAGAAGATTGTTACTGATAGATAATACCATAGTTTATGTGTGCATCGAGTTGTGACATAACTTTACAACAACTCAGTTCTCACATACCATTCTCTACTACGTGGTTCATTACATATTTATAAGGGTGGGGAATTTCCCTTCACCACTTATTTAATCCCAAAATAGGTCACATGTTATTATTAGCCATGCGCCGTTACAATAATAGCCACACATGCAAGTGTGCTAACAATAGACTTCTTCTAGTTAACTGTCAGTAGTAAATCTATTCTCAACCTATACCCATGCAAAGCACTTCATAGCCAATCCTCCAAAAATATCAATGTGTGTTGCACAAGTCTTTAACCGGTTTGTGTGTTTGGCACGCTATCTCCAAAAATAGCTCGTACACGTGAAAATGGCTAAGTCCCAAATCTATCTCTCTTCTTCACGTGTGATTCTTTCCTAACCCTTCCACGCCTTTAAATGCACTCTTCTCTTCGTGCATGAACCTTTGTATGCTAAGTGCCATATTTTTTGACCGACCAATAGGATCACGCCTCAAAACATTTATTGGAACAAAACCTCTCGAGTTCTTGACACATAAACCTAAAAACAAATTGTACCTAATCCACACAAGCTTCAAATTCAATAAAAAAATTATTTATCTTGAATTCAAACCCATTTTATCATTTTATAAATATTACGATGTATATTTAGATGGATCGTGTGAATATTTTATCATTGCATAGATATATAAAAATGAAGGATTTATATTAAGATGGATGGTGTGACAAATATAGTTTATCATCGTATAGATATTTAATTTTTTTATGTGACAAGTTATTTAGTAAAGTGTTTATGCATTTATGTGTTTATGATTATTGATCTAGACTAAGATTTTGTTCTTGGTAAGCATTTGATATGTTTTTCCCTATTCTTTTATGTTTTCCATGTTTTATTTCTCTTATACATGGTATCTCTCCTCTTTACTTTTCCCTTCCTTTATTTCCCCTCCTTTCTAAGATTTTTACCATAGCCATCACCAATGTTTCTTGTTACTAAGGTTCTATCTACTTTTTATGAGCCCTTTGACCCTTGTTCTAGGTTCATCAAGGTTTTGACCCTTCTTTATTGACCTTTTGTGCCTATTATAGATGTGGTGAGTGTCTTTGATAAAATTTAAATTTGAATTCAAGAAGGCTATAAATATGTAGGTATATTAGTGCATTTAGAATATAAAAGAACAAATAATAATAAGTTATAAAAGTAAATAACTCATTTTACAGTGAAGCATCCATGTGCCAAAAGTATAATTGAATTATTTACATATGAACATATAGAATTTATTTATTTAATTAATTAAAGCATTGAAAATAATAAAGGGTTGAACACATGCATTATATTAGACTAATTGTTTAGTTACTTTATACTTAGTGTGTTGTTTTCCAAAATGTTTGAAATCCTATAGGTCTAATAATAATGGAGGGATAACATATTGTCCCATTAACTCCTTCCATATTTGCAGGTTTGAAGGTGTTGTGCATATAATAGGATTTCATGGAAGTATAGTGGTTCCCTAACAATCCAAAATAAATTCTAGAAAAGTGAGTGAAGTTTTTAGAAACCCCAAAAAGACAAGCTTTATCAAACACTTATTTCCCCTATTTAATAGTCTTTGTTGATAAGAGAAAATTGAAAAAAAAAAAAAGAAGTCCGTGTGGGAAAGTGAGTCATATTCAAAGTCATGAACAAATAGAGAGAACATGCGTGTGGAACATAAGTTCAAATTTTCAGGACTTAGCCATTTTTTCTCATGAAGGTCTATTTTTAGAGATGGCATGCAGAGCACACAAATGAGGTAGAGACGTGTGCACCACGCATTGGCTATTCTTGGAGGATTGGATACAAAGAAATTTGCATAAACACAGCGGAAATAGATCTACTACCGTTAGTTAGTTAGCTAGTAGTAGTCTATTATTAGCACACTTGCATGTGTGGCTAGTTTTGTAACGGTGTGTAGCTATTAGTGGCATGTGACCTATTTTTGGAATGGATAAGTAGTGAAGGGAAAGTCCCCACCCTTATATATATATAGTATATAAAACTATGTGATAGAGAGAGGAGATATATACAGAGATATGTTGTTAAATATGTTATGCGCATACTACTATTATTGTAATGAAGCTTCTATATACTTACTACATTTAATATGATGGAGAATATTGGTTGAACCTAAGTATTAGCTTTGTGTGTATCTAAATCTAGTATGTTTTTAATCTCATCATGGTTAGTACTTAATTTTGTTCTCCCTTAGGTATAGATCTGGTATGCTCTGTAGAATGATGTGTTAGTAATGGAACTATATGTATCTCTTAAGTCTTCATCATGCTAACATCCTGCAACAACAACCCTAAAGAGGGACCTAGTACCTTTGCACACTTCGGGTGAGTGCTCAGTTTAGGTTGAGTGATGTGCCAGTGCATCTAGGGTCTTATTGGATTTATATCACTAAATTCTAGGCTACATCATTGGTTCTATTTCGGGACCTCTTTTTTCAGTTGTTTTTAGGATGGTTTGCGATGAAGACATACCGGTTGACCTTAGCAAGTGTTGAAGAATGGATACGTGATTTGGAAGAAGAATACACATAGTGATTCAACACTGGATTTGAGTTTAATGCACGTGTGTGGGTGGAACAAAATCTATATGATAGTTTATATGAGAGAGTTTTTTCACTATCTTTCCAGTAGAATTATACGAGTGGCTGATTGCTTATGCATCTAAGTGGAATTGGAGGTATCACACACTTGTCTGGATGTAAGAAGAATTCTAGGCCCTTTATGATGCTGATCTGATTTGGACTCGAGCTGTGGATACGTGGTTCCGTGGTGTCTTGAACAATTATATTTTGGAATACTCAATTTCCACTTATTTGTGTCCAAAAGTAGTTGAATTCCAGTTCTTACGATATCCAAGGGAGCTTACCTACAAGGCATTCCTGGCTGAGAATCAAGATCTTGATGGTAACTTTGAATCTAGAGAGTAAACCGATGGCTAACTAAACCTCATCATGCGGGGGGGCAAAGGAGCAAGCTTGGTAAAAGATGGTAGACCTAGTGGCGTAAAGAAAGGAGAGAGAGGAAAGGTGGCTTAAGTATAATGAGGCATGTGAGAGGGAGATAGAGAAGCAGCGTAACATTGCAGAAAGTATGGCATTAAGGAGAGAGATGGCTCATGAAGGATTTGAAGCTCACGTAGAAGACGTGGAGCTAGAGCATCAAGAACTCCCCCATCTTGGAAAGCATAACAGGGATCCCCCCTCGGCCTCACATAAAAGCATGCCAAAGAGAGACTACTGGGCCATAGGCATGCATCTGAATCCACCTAGTAACCTTGCCCTTGCGTTTGGTTTTTCAAGCATCTAGTACAACAAGCAGTCAACAAGCTAGTTCAAGCAGTGGGAGAGTAGGAGTGAGTCTTATAAGAGGCACAATGATGGTAGCACAAATGACTTCATTGTTATATGGAAGTACCTTTTCAGGTGTATCATCAACATAGAATACAAGCACACCAATTTTTGGATTAACTTCTGGGAGTAGTAATGCTTCGCAGACTGTCGGGGTATAGTTTAGTTCTACTATTGGGACATAGGGAAGTACATCTTCTGGTCTGACCCTAGCTACAAGTTCGGGATCAAGAGGTATAGGTAGCTCGGCTCAGGCGGATTGGTGGTTCTAGAGGTAGGGGAAACATAGAGGTTCGGATCAGGTGGGCAAGGTCCGCACCAACCCCAAATATTTACATGGAAATGTCTCTTCATCTTCCAGAATATAGGGGCATAGAAGATGCTATTGAACATGTGCACATGTGTGAAATATTGTGGCGTGTAAAAGGGATCATGGCTTCTGAGCATAGGGCAAGCCAATTTTCCACTACCACTTTACAAGGGTGTGCACACAGTTGGTACAAAATTTTGACCCTGATCAGACTTGCATAGATTATATGGATTTAAAGGATGCATTCCTTAAAGAGTTTCATATCCCTGAGTTTAAGTAGAAAAGTATAAGTGTGCTCAAGGATATTAAGCAAGCAACTACTATTGAAAGTGTTAGAGAGTATGATGCATGGTTTAAAACATTGTTATCAAAGCTTTCTTATGACATACACACAAGCCAAGCATGCACAATGGTTCATTGGGGGCTTGATTACCCCTTTTAGGAGGGCATTATCACATAAGACATATATTGATCCACATAAATCACTTGAAGCAGCCTTGCATGCATTGAGGCAATTGGAAGCATAGATACGGGGTGAGCCCATTTTTAGAAGCACAAATAGTAGCAATGGCAAAATAGTTGGAGAAGCTATCAACAAATTTAGCACACGAGACATGCACATGGATTTGGTGCATAGATTGTGAAGTAGAAGGTCACACAAAGGATAGTTTCCCTCGTAAAACAATATGCTCATTGTTGATGGATTGTGAAATATGCCATCTAAACCATGATGTTAGTCACTGCCCATTATTACAACACATGATAAGGAAGAACGTTTCAAGCTACTGTAAAATCTGCAGGTCCACGACTCATGACACGAGAGGATTGTCAGCTGATTGGGTAGATCCATGATGCTATAGATATCGGTGTATGACAGACAGGAGTTTTAGATAAATCTAAGGGAAAGAATGAGCATAAGGGCCGGGGAGCACAATAGCACGCTATGATTGGATGAGGGGCATTTTGAAGGAAATCATGGTAGAGGTCGAGGATACCGTGGTGGATTCGGAGGATGAGGCCATGGTGGTGGAAGAAGTGAGTTTCCTCACGGAACATGTTATACATGCGGATCTCCTGACCACTATAGGTGTGAATGTCCTCAGAATATTACATGTTATTTCTATGGGAAGAACCATAGCTATGAAGAGTTCCCAGACTTATATGAGCATCTGAGTAAGAAACATAAATAAGAAAACAAAGGTGCAGGGATGGTTAGGATACAACACATTATGGACAATCAATGGATGCCCAAGATGGAAGTAGAATCCGAGGCACTACAAGTGAAGATCATGACCCATGTTGAGGCAACACGTGTCAGGAGGCATTACAATAGAAACCTACCATCACTAAAGATGAGGTTATTCATGCACATGGTACCCAGATCCTACCTATCAAAAGGAGGTTTATTAGGATACCATGGAAGTTCTAAGGAATCTTTAGGGTGAGATACAATACTTAAAGGAGCAAAAGAAAGCATCAGAGATGGTCCAAACTGATATAGATGACTTGAGAGAAGTGTGTAAAATGTTGTGCCAAGAGAACATCATTCCACTATTAGGGAGTTGGTTAAAAGGAACACTCCACGCATGCAAGTATTGAGATTGGATGAAAGATCCTGCATGCAAATATCCCTCCTCATAGCCTAGATTATGACAAGGAAATCACTTGAATGTTGTTGTGGATGGGTGGATGTTGAGTAATATACTTGATTGATACAAGCGTGAAGGTCAATGTTCTTACCTTGGATGCATGGGTACAAATGGGAAGACCCCATTGCAGCCATCCTCTAATGTATTATTCATGGATAATCAGACTAAGGCCACTCCCATAGGAGTTTTGAAAGATGCATCCATTACCATATAAGGAGCAAAGTTCACTAGAGACTTTGAAGTTTTAGTGCTAGTAGAGTCAGATAGCTTTCCATCTCTATTGGGGCATCCTTGGTGCTATGCAAATAATTTTGATCTTCGGTTCAACAAGGGCTATATCAATTTTGAAAATAAAGAGGAAAGGGTTATTATCCCTTTAACAGATGGAAATTCCATGCCCTATGTTGAGCCCTTAAGTGAAGAATATCTGAATAGGATTTATGTACGCGCCATCCGAGATCCAGAGATGATTGAACCAACCAAAGAAGGACTAATTTAGTGGGAGGATGCACAGTCTATTAGTGATATTCAAGTGTTGCTTTTGATAATTGGGCTCACAAAACTTATGAGTTGGTAGGGCACGAAGTCAAGAGCATATTCCTCGAGGCACAAAACCATGTTATGTCAAGAGGATAGGTAATAACTCGGTATCTTGTTACACAGAGAAGGGGATCCCATGGTATTCTTACGTGCCATGGAAGAAAAATGGATAGATCCACTAGAAAGAATAAATATGCTAGCATATACACTACGTGGGATAACAACTCACCGGTGGGTGGTCCATAAGGATAATCTTTTGGATGGAATGAAATTGGGATTGCTCTTACTACTAGTTCTTTAGGAGAGAAATGCACCTACACAAATATGTAATTATCATGGTAATCAACTTGTTCAAACACCACATTCAAGAAGTGTGAGAGACTCGGATAGAAGGGAAGGAAGCTTTACCACCTTCCCTTTGGGTGCACCGGTTTTATTCCACTTTACAAGGTTGCGCACATGTTTGGTATGTATATGCAAAACTCCATAGAGAAAACTTGAAATTGGTAGAATTTAATTTCAGGAATGGCCCAGACGTTTGACTTCTTCTCTACAAAGCCTCCAAAGTGGAAGAAGCATTAAAATTTATCAAGTGCTTAACTATGGGGGATAGTGCAAGGTTGAAGAATCCCTTCAGAATTATTAGATAAAGAGGACTCGGAGAGCATCTTGATCAAGGACTAGAGGCCGATGCAACATTACTTCAATGCGCTTGCCTTGAGAGAGAGAAAGGAAAAATGGTCTACTTAGTGGATGATAAAGAAGTAGATAATTTAGATGTAAACCATTCAATATGAAGGCACGAGGTATTGGACATTGTGAGATAAGACCATGCACACCTATCATGAACCTATGAAGAAAAAGTGGGTGAATATTGGAACAGATATTGAGCCCAAGGAAGCCATAATTGGAGACTATTGGTCAAGATCCTGAAGTGGCAAAAATCATAGAGTTACTAAGGGATTACCAGGACTATTTCCTAGGGGGTACCATGAACTTAAAGGCATGCATGAATCATTAGAGGAGATGAAGATAAAGCTTAAAGAGGGTGCGCACCTAGTTAGAAAGAGACCTTATAGAATGAACCCTAATTTGTGTGAAAAGGTCAAAGAAGAGATTGATAACATGTTGAAGTCTGGAATTATCAAGCCCCTTGATGAGTCAGAATGGGTTAGTCCAATGGTGATTAGTATTAAGAAGGATGGACGGATTAGAATATGCATGGACTATAGGGAGCTGAATGTTGCATGTGTAACAAATCCATTCCCTATGCCATTTACTGAGGAAATACTAGAAGGAGTTGCAGGGCGTGAAATCTATTCATTTACAGATGGGTTCTTTGGGTATCATTAGGTTAGGATTTCCTAGGAGGATCAAGAAAAGACTACATTTACTACTGAATGGGGTAGTTTCTCCTATACTGTAATGCCTTTCGGTCTGAAAAATGTGCCTACTGTATTTTCACGCATAGTTGTCCAAGCATTCAAATAATTTATTCACAACTTCTTACAGGTATATTTAGATGATTGGACGGTGTATGGATTAGTTAAGGATCACTATGTGACAATCTGTTTAATGTTTGAATGGTGTCGATAGTTGAGTATCTCTTTGAACATCAAGAAGTGCATATTTTCTACACCATTTGGGATACTTTTAGGACACATAATCTGCAAGGAGGGTTTTTTGGTTGATCCAACAAAGGTTGCAATCATTATAGGTCTAAGGGAGCCTACCAGTCAAAGTGAGGTGCGTGGATTTTGGGTCATATAGATATTACAGAAAATTTATCAAAGGCTATGCCAAAGTTTCCACACCATTAGAAGAGTTACTGAAAGGGAAAGGTACGTTCTACTGGGAGAACAACAACAATCGCACATTCGAGACATTGAAGGAGAAACTTACTATCGCACCTATTCTACATTTTCCTTCATGGGAAAACCATTTCATGTACATGTTGATGCCTCTGGCATGGCCATTGGCATGGTGTTGGCCCAACTGGAGAAGGTATTGTAGATCATCCTATATGTTTTTCTAGTAGAAAGTTGACTCCTGCATAATAGAATTACACAACTATAGAGTGCGAAGCTTTTTCAATGATCTATGCACTGCATAAATTCCACCAGTACCTACTAGCTACACCATTCATATTTTATACAGATCACATGGCATTGAAGTATTTGGTAAATAAACCTGTTTTACAAGGGTGCATATGTCGATGGGTGCTCTTATTTCAAGAATTTGATTTCACAGTTATGGTAAAACTAGGAAAAAGTAATTCTATGGACTAGACCATTTATCAAGAATACAGTCAGGAGAAGAAGCACAGGCAATTGAGGATACCATGCCAGATGCACAGTTATACATGTTACAATGCGCCATCAGAACTAGAGGACATTGTTGTCTTTCTATGCACAGGGATGACACTAGAAGGAATGAAATCCTTGGAGAAGAAACAACTTGCTATACGCACCACACCTTATATGTTAATCAATGGTGACTTGTACAAATTGGGTCAGAGATGAGGTATTGTGCCATTGTGTATTGGAACATGAGTGCACATGGGAATTATGGAAGAAGCTCATGGTGGAATTGCAGGTGGCCACTATGCAGGTGATGCCATAACGCGCAAAGATTCTACTCGCTGGATTATGGTGGGAGACCCTCTATAAAGATTGTAAGGAATTTTGTAAGGCATGTGACCATTTTCAATGTCTTGGAAGACCAGGTCGCGTGAGATGAAATGCCTCTAAGACCTATTACTAGCGCAGAACCATTTGAGAAATGGGATATAGATTTTTGGGTCCTATTTCACTAGCTTGCGCATAGAAATGGATCATGCTACATTATAACTTGCACAAATTATCTGACAAGATGGGCAGAAGCAGCACCTACCAAGGACTGTATAATGGCTACAACAACCCAATTTCTATGGGAAAATATTATTACAAGGTATGGATGTCCTTTAAGTTTGACCAGTGATAGGGGCACACATTTTCTTAATGAGACAATCAGAATTTTATTGGATGAGTTCATGATTGCACACCATAAGACTACACCCTATCATCCTTGGAAAATGGAATTTCAAGGCTTTTAACAAAATTTTGGGCTAGACATTGACAAAAATATGTGATGTTGGAAGAAAGGATTGGGATGATAAAGTATCTACAGTACTTTGGGCATATCGAACAACATATAAAAGGTTAAACAAAGCAACACCATTTCAGTTAGTGTTTGGCACAAAAGCCATTCTTCCTATGGAATTTATGTTACCTTATTTGCGTATTGCACATGCATTGGAGGTCTAGCTGATGAGAAATATTTAGAAGAATGGATTGAAAAGATAATTCAACTGGATGAACAAAGAGCCATAGCACGTTGGAGTCAGAAGCAAGAAAAGGCTAGGCAGAAGGCATGCATGACATAAACATAAGGGACAAGAAGTTTGAGATTGGAAAATGGTACTTCTCTATGACTCTAAGTTTTTATGCCATCCAGAAAACTTAAGATACATTGGTTGGGGCCATATGTTATCACTTACATCCTTGAAACATGCACTTTCAGTTATAAGCACTTGATGGAACACGCTACCCAGTTACTTCAACAAGAGTAGGTTGAAGCCCTACTATAAATAAGTCTTCTTGGTGTTTGTAATAAGGAAGTATTGCCATTTAGATTAGGTTTTCAATTCTGTATTTCCTTAATGTGTTTCCTTCTTTATTGATATGCTTTGTCAATTTAGTTATTGTTGTGTGTGTAATAAGTGTTCTTGCGCGCATGAAGCTAATTACTATATGAAGCATGTTTATGCACAGAGGACTGCACATATTTTTAGTGTGGGGTGGATGGATTGTTGGTATCCAAGTACAAAATTATGGAAATTGAAAGGTGAAAGGAATAAGCTACTACGGGTGCTCTTCAAGTCAAAGGATTGCTTCTAAAAAGTGACCAAAGATGGAGATGAATGAAGGGAACATAATAAACGAGGTAAGTAGAGGCCATAACAACTACTATTAGAAGGTGTAGTGATGAGGTACTCAGGCACAAGGAAGCTGCTTGAAGAGAATTTATGACCAGAGGGTAGGAAGGTGCTGCTAGAAGGTTATAGCTGGGGTGCGAAGATGTAAAGTGCATGGAAAGGATGGAATTGATCAATTAATGAGAGGATATTTGGTAGGTGAAGGAGTAATGAATGCATCAAAATTTTTGAAAATCTATATAAGGATGAGATATGAATTCATTTTTACCATTGTGATTAAGAGTATTTGAAAAAGAGCTAAGTGTGAAGAGCCGAGTGATCAAATTGAGGTGTGAGAGGTGTGTAACCAATCGTGATGAAGAGATCTATGTGTAGAAAGAGCTTACGTCCCCAGTGGTGAAGGGTTTGAGTGAAGCAAGGTGACAAAGAGGAGAAAGGGCATGTGATTTCACCTAGGGAATGCTGAATCGAGCTAGGGTTTGATTCACACATTACATAATTCAAGAGGTGAGTATCTACAAAGGATTGTAAGGTAGAAATGGCACCCAAGAAAGTAGTTGTAGTAGGAGTGAAGGGAAAGAAGAAGGTGGTCGAAGAAGAAGAGGAGATGGATCCCGAAAGTAATTTTTCTGAAATGTAATATCTAGAGGGGGTTATCGTAGGTCAGAGTGGGATTCTCACATAAGGAAAAGCAAGGTGAGTGAGTACAATCATTGTACCACTAGAGAATAAGAAGGAACTTGATGCCTTGCTAAACACAAAGACAAATAAATGCACGATAGAAGACATGCCGGTGTATGATGATGCTAGTGAGAAGCTCTTAAAGAAGATTGGAGTTTACCAGCTATACGAACTCCCTTACTTTGGGAAATATGAGCCCTTAATGGCTCATGGATCATGAGCAGAGTGCACAAAGATTTTTTCTACTTTACAGGATGCAGAGCTAGAATTTTCAGCCGTGCTCATCTCCATGGTAATGGGATTGAAGGGCATATGAGAAGATTTGTGAGATGATTTAATAGAAAAGGCCTGCAATATTGGAGACTAGAAAGGAGTTGGGGTACACAAAGGGTCCACACGACATGGACATTGATAAACTGAAGAAATATCTAGTGCAAGCAGCCACACATCTCGTTACAAAGCTAAATGACTAGGAAAGGTGGTCACAAGTGAATACCATGTGGCTACACATTGCTAAAAAGATGTCTGAAGGGGTAGTTTACAACATTTCATGTTACATTGCAGAAATAATCATTGAGGAAGCATGCACAAGAGGAAGGATCAACTTTGGAGCTATTCTGTTGTCACTGGTGTTCATGGAGATCGGAGTACCTGATGGACCAAAAGAGAAGATATGGGAGTATCCCATAGAGCACAAGTCACCTGCAGAATGCTTCAAAAAGTACTTGTGTGAAGGATCCATGATATAACAGGTCAAGCAAAGGGCATAGAGAAGTGGTATGATAGGCTCCGTGTGGCCTTTGAAGAAGAATGATGCATCCCTAAGGACTTTCCTTTGGTGGTTGGAAAGGCAGATTCAGATTCATTGTATACCAACACTTTTACATAACACGTTTCACCATGAAGGATGGAGCATGGAGCCCTTGGGTGTAAGTTACCATATGCCTTCAAATAAAGGTACTTCTAGTGTGTCAAGTACACAGGTTCTCGAGTGCACACCTCATGTTCAATGTGGACAAGGTAGATTGTGACTACCACACATTAAGGAAGAAATATGTGTATCCTGGGCAAGGTGCATATATTGAAAGGCTAATTTTAGATGTATTGAGCATTAAACCAGTAATTTTGGTTGTGGGAGATATTGGAGCACACTGGTGTACCTTTAACTAAAGCCCAAGTTGGAGAATAACAAGTATGTGGAAGATGAGTTCATACTTCTAGAACCACCAAAGGGTAAGCACACAATGGAGAACATCCCAGTGCCTAAGCCCACGGAGCCAATTGAAGTGGAGGATGAGGAGGATGAGTGCAAAGATAATGATGGTTTGGAGCATAGAGGTAGAAGACATCCTATGAACAAGGATGAAGTTAAGCGTGCCACTACACCACCTCAACCACAAGAGGGGGATGATGAGGACTTGGATGCAGTCCAAGGAGAGCACAAATTTAAGAGAGTTTTTAGAGAACAAGGACCCAAGGTGCTACTCCACAAACAGTGCACAAATCACCCAGACTCTCTCCATAGAAGGAGACAACCACGAAAAGGAGAAGGAAACTGAAGTTGAATGAGGAGGTGAAAGAATAAGAGGAAAGTGTGCCTAATTCTCCTACACCTCCAGAGAACGTAGAAGAACAGAAAGATGAAGAAATGAAGCAAGGAGAAGAGGAGGAAAAGGGAACATATGAGATAGTTATAGAGACTGCTCAGGATATGGAGGCACAAATCCCAAATTGGAGGCTCAATTTCCTAAGTAGCCAAGGTCTAGAAGAACAAGTGGTGAGCACATTCCACTAGCCATGGGTTATGTAGAGGATGCATGTAAAATTATTTGCGCCCGTTTCCAGAGCACACTGTCACAAAAGAACTTATATGGCTGGGAACTAATGGATGAAGATATGGCTACAATGCGCACACCAAGAAGCAATTGTCATGGTCCATGCACACACACATGGATGAGCCAAATTTTGATGTGTGTGAGGAGTCATGCATATCAAGGAGGTTGAAGAAGACACCTCAAGATAGACACATGACAAGTAAAGCCTATTGTCATGTTAGATGAATAGGTAAGCAATGCATTAGTGAAAGTCTCAACAGAGGTGGTGAGGTGGAATATGGACAAGGCTGCCACAATTAGGGTGCTCAAGGAAGAGATTAAAACTAAGGATGGAGAAATAGCACACCTAACATAGGAAAGAGACTTAGCATGTAAAAAAAATGATGTATTTATCAACATCGCAGAGGAAATCGGTGATAATGTTTTAAGGGCTAGGCCACACTTGGAGCCAAAGGTACCAAAGACATTTCCTTCGGAAATACACTATGTAGGTACATTAGTGGACCTAGTGCTTAAAGATGAACCTCTACGCATGCCAGTGCCAAAGGATCCAACACAAGAGTCGAGAAAGAAAATGCTTCAGTGATGTGGAATATTACATCATATGAAGGACTCACGCAAGTGCTACAAGAAGAGCTAAAGAAATAGACCATGCCTTGAACATCTCTGCATAGCTCCAGAGTGCTAATTAACATAAAAACCCTAGAGGAGAACAATGAGGTCCAGAAAGTGATGAAGGACAAAACATTGGGCCACGAATAAAGATTATCAATGGTTAAACAAAAGCACAAGGCCCTAATAATAGCACAAGAACCACACAAGAATCGACTGGAAGAGCTTGGGAAGCTCATTATGTAGAAGATGGATTTACTAGAGGGAAGGATGACTGCAATGTCCAACATTGTGTTGGTCTTGCAAAATGAAAAAGGGGAGATTATGAAAGATGAACTAGAGTCCATTGTTGTGGACATTCCAGAAAGAGTAGAGGAAGCACTCAGCGAGTGGCGGACATTGGAGTTGAAATAAAATAGGAATATCTAAATTAGTTGTTTATTTGTAGAAGAAGAAACTACAGAGTAAAAACATTCGTTCATTATTTCCATTCTTCTATTCTTTACTTTAGTTTTGGAGATGACCATTATCGAGGTGAAAATGAAATTAGTGTGGGGTAATGTTGATCAGAGAACACTTAAAAAAAATCACACAAGAATTCCACATGGGAAAGTGAGTCATATTCAAAGGTGCGAACAGATAGAGAGAGAACGTGCGCGAGAATAGAAGTTCAACTTTTTGGGACTTAGCCATTTTCTCTCATGAAGGTATATTTTTAGAGATGGCATGCGAAAACACAAATGAGGTAGAGATGTGCACGCCATGCATTTACTATTCTTGGAGGATTAGATACAAAGAACTTTACATAGAAACAGGTAGGAAATAGATCTACTAATGTCGGTTAGCTAGTAGTAGTATATTTTAGAACACTTGCATGTGTGCCTAATTTTCTAATGGCGTGTAGCTATTAGTGGCATGCGACCTATTTTGGAATGGATAAGTAGTGAAGGGAAAGTCCCCACCCTATATATATGTAGTAAACTATGTGATAGAGAGAGAGGAGATATATACAGAGAGTATGCTTTTAAATCTATTACGCGCATACTACTATTATTGTAATGAAGCTTATGTATACTTACTGCATTTAATATGATGGAGAATATTGGCTGAACCTAAGTATTAGATATGTGTGTATTTGAATCTAGTATGTTGTTAATCTCATCATGGTTAGTACTTAATTATGTTCTCCTTAGGTATAGATCTGGTATGCTCTGTAGAATGATGTGTTAGTAATGGAACTATATGTATCTCTTAAGTCTTCATCATGCTAAAATCCTACAACAAAGTAACCCTAAAGAGGGACATGGTACCTTCACGCTTCGGGTGAGTGCTCAAAAGATAGGATGAGTGATGTGCCGGTGCACGTCTAGGGTCTTATTGGATTCATATCACTGAATTCTAGGCTACTTTGAGTCTCCATAACCATTTTTCTATAGTTATAGTCCTATAACCCAAGGAGTGATATGATTCTAGTCAAGGTTCTCTATTCACAATTATTTATCTAGGTCTAATTTGTCTCATTGTTTGGAATTATTCTATACTATCTATTTTTATGTTTGATTTTTGAATTATGACAAAACATGTAGAACCATGAAACCCCTTTTCTAATTGTTTCAACAATTTCAATTTTATGTGCTCCTAAAATATATTAATTCATATGATTGTAATATCAAAATTAGTGTTAATCTAATTAAGACAATTATTATGTGTAAACACTTTGATATGGAATCATAAATACAATAATATGTAGTAAATAGCTAGATCCTAAATCATGTAATGATCAAATCTAAAAATAGACACGATATTGAATGCAACACCCACAATGTATAGACCAAACTCACAAGCCAAAAAAAGGGTATTTTTACTTAGAACACTTACATACACAATGCTCAAGGATCATTTGGTATGACACAATAATGCATGTTACACTTACACAAGCATGGACATAATCATGCGATGAGATAAGAGAGATACATTACATAAAAAATAAAGACAACCTACCACCAAGCATACCCATAAGACTTATAAAGGGGAGATACCATCATATGTACTTACCCTTTTATCTCCATGAAGGAATATTGGCTAGCCTCTAGTTTCTCCAGGATAAGACACACCTCAACAAAAACATACCCATTATCCCTTCATTAAAACCACCCCTTTATACCTCCACTAAGACTAGCCATGAATTCCCTTGGTTCCTCCTATGTGAAAACACACACAAAACCGTATTCCTCCCTTCACTAACCACCCCTTATTCCTATAATAAACAATGATGTAGTCTCATCGCACTTAAATACACACTTACATACAAGCATGAAAGAAATAATTTAGTTCCACATTTTCTCAAAGGAGAGAATCACACCACAATAACTAAACCACTAAGTGAGAGAAGAAGGGATTTCATCTACAATTTATATAGATTGAAATTAATTACACTTATATTACATTTAAAATTCTTTGTTTAGTCTTTTGTTTTGAATGACATTTAAAGCATATAAGTGCCACATACCACTTGTTTTCAAGTTATGAATTATGACTTTCCATTTCTAGTTATACATGTCTCTCTTAAGGAGTAACCCATGTTGAGCCCAAAAATGACTAAGTCCCAAAGTAGAGGATGAGCACATGCAAGAGGAAATATAGGAAGATGGTGCGTGATAAAGAGTGTGCATGGAGAACTAAGTGTGTGTGAATAGTTTGGATAGTTTATAGTCAACCATTTTGAATAAAGGACTTGAGTAAACATGGAGGATGTGGAGGTTGGCACGCGAATAGTAGAGGAGGGTTTTGAGACTTATCCACATTCTAGAATATGGTGTTGCATGGAAAACACATGAGGAAGCAGGTAGGTGTGATAAGTGGATAAGGTTAGTGCACAAAGACTTATGGCCCATGGAAAGCAATATTCCGGAGGAATAATCAAGGGTTAATCATTGTGCTTAAGGAGCTATAAAGTGGAAACTAATTATGGCTTTGACAAGCTAGCATAGGCATTCAAGTATGGAGGAGCATGATCCCTCTTGGCATGCAACTTTCTCATGAGTGATCTTGAGGTGGAAAGGAAGAAATCTTACTCTATTTAAGAGTGTGCTTTGGTCCCAAACAGGGGATGCAAGATGAATGTATGTGTAGGTGCACGAGTGTGAAGGAGTGTGAAGAAATGAGAGGTGGTGCATGAGGAAGAAGATGTATGATGCAAGGAATGCGGTATTATATGTGCATAAAAGATATCATGGATAGAACCCTTTGGGCATAGTCATTTTGTAGAGCTAGGGTGTTATTTAATAATGTATTCGGTCTACTATAATCCTTTGATGTAATTCAAGCATTGTAAATAGTTGTGAATAAATGAATATGATGGATTGTTTTAGATATCTTTGTTTATGGGTCCAAACCCTAGTGTTCTTCATGTTGCTCATGGTTTAGGGGTAAGTGCGGAAGTTGATGGACAAATATAGGGTCATCCGTGGACATCATATTGCAAATAACAACATAATATCAACTTGTAGGGATTATTAGCAATACATACACTCAAAATTAGACAAAATTATATTAATATGAATCATAGCATCCGGAATCTAGTTTCTAAAATATTGATTTTTGTAAAAAATGGACAAGATTAGCTATATTAAACACTCAAAATTCAATGACTTGGTTTTTTTTTTTTTTAAAAACGCCGATAAGATTATAGTCCGTTTGCCCACAATTTGGATGACCAAAAATTGATATATATATTTTTCCTTTGGTGAGAAGTTATATGCCACTATCTATCTTAGGATGGATTTTATTTTGTATTTTTTTGAGTAATATTTTATTTTTATGATTTTTTCCGTGAAAGTGGTATGAAAACATAAAGAAAACAGAGCACTTTCGTTTGCCCGCCATAACTTCATCAAAAAATATTGAAATCAAATAAATTTTTTTGAACATGTATATAATTTCACCACGGTTGGGATGGTATAATTTTTATCACATTCTAATAAGTGAAACAAATTTTTCAGTCTTAAACGTAGACATAAACATTCACGGGAAAAAGTGTCTTAAAGACCTACTATTAGTAAAAAATTATAAAATGATATTTATCCTCTTCTATTCACTTTAAAATCAGTATTTCTACAAAGCTAATAGTCTCCCCTACGCAATGGTACCATTTTTATGACATAGTATTTACTTTTTGGCATGGTTCAAGTTCGCAGAAGACTAAATTTGATGTTTTGCTGTTTTTAATGTAAAATTGAGATTTGATGTCCACTTAATTGTCCCCCAACTTGGTGCACTTACCCTTAGATCTGATTTCTTTATGATGTTGTAGTGTTTACTTTTACATTATGGTGCATCTATGCTTAGATCTAGTTTCTTCACTTCGTGCTAGAATGAATGCATGTGTTTCTATTTTTGTAAACATTCCTCCATTAATGGCGAAGCATTATTACAAGGATCACATAAAGGAGGGGCTCAATGCCCTCACATGCCTCGGGTGAGCACCCAGTCAAGGATGGGTGATGTGTCGGTGTGCTTGGGGTTTAAAGGGAGTAGGGAAATGTGACTACATTTTGGTTCCATTGTCGGGACCTCTTTTGAAGTTGTTGTAAGAATGGTGTGTGATGACATAACGCTTGACCTTGGACAATTTAAGACTTGGCTTAAGAACATGGAGGATGATTTTGCACAATGATTCAACACTGGACTTGAGTTTGATGCACATAAATGGGTAGAGGAGCATCTGTATCATGAACTCTATGAAACGTTCTTTTTTTTTTTCTAGTAAAGCTGTATGAATGGTTGTCGGCATATGCATCGAGGAAGAGTTGGTATTATTGACCTCATGTTTGGACCCAAGAATATTATCGGCTTCATGATGCTGATCTAATATGGACTCGTGTTGTTGATCGTTGGTGGAGTGGTGTGTTGACCAAATATACATTGGAGTACGTGGTTTCTATGTATTCTTTCCCAGAGGTTCGAGTTTAAGTTCTTGCAAGAACAGAGCATATTTCTTGTGTGTTATACCATTAGCCATCAAGATCTTGATCATCACTCTAAGTTTGGAAGCATTTCCTATGGCTAGCTAAATTCCCACTAGGTGCGAGGCATGGAAGCTAGTGTGGTGTGAGATGGTGGATCATATGACATAATTAAAGAGAGAGGAGAGGCAGATCAAGTATAATGAAGTGTGAGAGAGGGAATTGGAAAGACAACGTGAAGTTGTAGGATTAATGGAATTATGGAGGAAGACGTTGTGGGAAGGATTTGAGGTTCACATGGAGGATGTAAAGCCTAAGCAGTCTATGTTACCCCATCTTGGAAAGCATGGGATAAGAACCCCTCGGCTTTTGATGAGAGATCATCATATGAAGAAAGGAGAAGAATCATAGGTGCACATCTAAACCCACCATGTGACCAAACCCTTACACTTAGTTTCCCAATTTCGAGACAAGTATTTCTAATTCGGTTGGCATTGGTAAGAAAACAACATTAGGTAGATATCATTTTACATTACATCCATCTATGGTGTGCGAAATTTTTGGTGTTTGGTGGAATCTATCAGGCATGTCATTTGGACAAGGTGTGGGTACATAGAGTTTGGGTATCATGTATGGAAGTGGTTCAACGTCACAAACTATTGATGTGTAGTTCAACACAATGGTGGGGGTGTAGATTAAAACTTCTTCGGGCTCATTACCTACTACAAGAGGAGGATTTGGTGGATTTAGAGGGATAGGAGCTAGTGGATATAGTGACACTAGTGGTGGAGGAAACATAGGGGGAATCAAGGTTTTAGATCTGGTGGAAAGGACCTCAACCACCTTAGCAGGTGTTTTATGAGATGTCTTTGCATTTACCTGATTACAAAGGTGTTGAGGATGCTGTAGAGCATGTACAAAAGTGTGATTTGTTATGGCACACTAAGGGTATCACTTCCCTAGAGAAAAAGGTAAGTTAGTTTATAACCACGTTGCAAGGGTGCATGCATGCGATCTTGGAAGTATGACCCACATCAGATGGTGGTGGATTATACCACATTACATGATGCTTTTTGGTAGAATTCCATATTCCTAAATTTGAGCAAGAAGAGCATCAACATACTCAAGGAGATTTAATAGGGTATGGTAGAGAGTGTGCGAGAGTATGATGCGTGCTTTAAGACTCTCTTGTCAAATCTATCTTATGATATCCATCCCTTACAGCATGCTCAGTGGTTTGTTGGAGGATTGATAACACCTTTAAGAAATTTTCTCTCTATAAGACTTTCATGGATCGCGTGAAGTCTTGGAGGTTGTTTTATAAGTGAGGCTATCGAAAGTATGTACATTGGGGTAAGCCCATTTTTAGAAGCATAAATTTCTACCATGGCAAAGCAACTTGAAAAATTGTCTACAAATTCAGCTCATGAAACACACAGTGGACTTTGGTGCACAGATTGTGAAGTGGAAGGACACACAAAGGATAGTTTCCCTCAAAGGTCAGTGTGTGCCATGTCATTAGATTGTGAAATCTGTCATGGGGATCATGATCCAAGTAGATGCCCTTTGTTACAATGCATGCTCCATAAGAATGTGTCTTCTTATTGTAAGATTTACACATCCACTACTCATGATACGAAGGACTACCGATTGATAGACAAAATTCATGATGTCATTGATATTGGTGTGTGCCAGACTAGCATTGGGAGTAGTTCTAAGGCGAAGGTCATTAGTATGAAGGGCACGTAGATGGCGGAGGTTGAGGAAGAGGTTTTCATGGAGGATTTAGAGACCGAAGTGGTCATGGAGGAAGGGGTGAATTCCCCGTTGGACTTGTTATAATTATGGATCTACTAAACACTACAAGTGTGAATGTCAGATTTTCTATAGTGCTCATGGTGCGAGAAAGAAGCACAAGTATGAGGAGTGCCCTAAATTGTATGACCACATGAGCCAGAACTAGAAGAAGGAAAATGCGCAAGGATGGTTAGTGTGAAGAGAACTAACCCACTATGGATGCCTAGGGTAGTGCTTAACCTTGAGTTAGAGCTTGTATTAGTAACTACATGCACTAAAGATGCATGAGCTAGAGAAATACCAAAGAAAAACCTCTCATTACAAGAGAAGATGTATTACATGGGAAATATCCTGATCCAACCCATCAAAAAGAGGTTTACCAAGAGACCATGGAAGTGATTAGGAGCCTGCAAGGAGAGATTCAATGTTTGAAGGAACAATCATGGAAGTTAGAACAGATGAAGAATGTTGAGGTCCCTCAGAAAGACATGGATGAGGTCTAGAGAAGTGTGTAGGATTTTGCACCAGGAAAACATTATTCCTTTGTTAGGAGAGTGGTTAAGAGAAAATGTACCACACATGGGAGATGAGCGTGAGAGGCAGGTCTTACATGCTAATCTACCCCTCACAGTATTGATTATGACAAGGAAATTACATGAAAAATTTTAGTGGTGAATATTCGTAGTTTGGTGAATAGTATAATTCTAGGAATTTGATTTTGGTGAATACTACAACAACGGTAGTTCCCAGTTTCACCCAAAAACATCTAAATCACCAAGGAATTTCCAATCCCAATGTATATTTTTATATTAAATCGCATGATCATCGTTGTCGGGATTTGAAAACATTAATGTATCGCCAAGAAATCGATTCACATGGATTTGAAAACATTAATGTTTCATCACACAAGGATTTGAAAACATCAATGTTTCGCCAAGAAATCGCGCAAGATTTGAAAACATTAATGTTTTCAAGAAATTGACGCGTCGGGATTTGAAAACATTAATGTTTCACCAAGAAATCAATGCATCGGGATTTGAAAACATTAATGTTTCACCAAGAAATCTATGGAACCTTATTGGCCAAGAAAACGTTCCCAAAATTTTCCGATATATACATAAGAGGTGATGTTCTCCGTGATTTTCCAATTTACGTATTTGCAAAGTAGTAGAAAGGGATTTAGTGAATCAACATATTGCAATTTGCTTACAAAATTTCAAATAAATCCAGGTCTTGTCAATGCTCTGGCTAGTGCGTTGTAGTTTACATCCTAGAAGCACTTACTGTAGGTGAGTCCTCAGTCTATTTGAGACTGTTTTCTGTCATGTCGCATTGCTTTTATCTGTGATTCTACCTTTGTAAGTTATTACAAATCTTGAACATCCTCATCCTCATAACCACTATGATTTTTATGTCATCTAGAATAGTCCTCCGCTTGCAGAGAATCATAACTAGTATTCCTATCTTAGATACATCTAGATTCTATGTATATATATATATATATATATATATATATATATATATATAATTTATAATCACTTGGTTTTCATATCATCTTTGAATCTTTTTGTTAAGTTCTCTCTTTTGCATATATATATATTCAATATATATAATTTAAAATCACTATCATACATCTTGAATCTTTTTGTTAATGTTCTCTTATCTTCTATTATTATTATACTTTATCAATGTATTTCTTTGAATCTTTTTATATGTTCTATATATATATATATATATATATATATGTTTACTATGGTTTCACTTTCCATTTATTCCACGACCAATACCATGACCATTTTTTCACTTTTCGATTGACACTTGCCTCATCCCACAAAGTGGACCGAAGGATATATAAAATGTGGTACATTCCATGTTTCATGTTTCACCAGGGGCATTTCCTTGGGAGACTCGACAGAGGAATGGTGATGCGTGGCATAGATAATATTTTTATCAAACAATGTCTTGGACAATACATTTACATTGATAATATTTTGAGCAACAAAACTCGCTAGGACTTGAATTCACTTGTTTCTTGTACAAATTTTCACTCATGCATAAGGTTGTGCATTTGGTAATCAAACATTTATAAAAACAAGTAATATTTAAATGACCAATTTATAAAATAAATAAGGGTATTGAGAATAAACTACCAAATTCCAAACATGATTTACAAGCAAGCAAAAGCTAAAAGAGAATATCACTCTTTTGAAAATAGAAAGAGTAAGGTAATTTCTTATTTTCTAGAGATTTATCCTTTTTCCTAGTGATTTTTGCATAATTTGTGTGAAGTGAATGCAATTTTTTTAATATAGAAAATAGAAAGCTAGCAAGCATGCATTTTGTTGCTCTAATTATTATTTAATTTTTATTTATTAAAATAAATTTAACAAAATATAAAAAGTAAATTAGTAGCCAACATACAATTTACATGACAAGTGATTTTTTTAGTTAGCCCTTCTAATGAAAATTTATAATATTTTAATGTCTTTTAGTATTGAAGTGTAATTTTAAATTTCAACATTTTTTTGGAAGACCATATATTTTGTCTCAGCTCCTTTGAAATGATGAACACTCTTGGTAATTGGATTATGACAGACCTCATACCTATGATGAATCAATAATTTCTTCATGAGAAGATGCACACCTTATTTGGCTTGATGACAACATTTAGAACCTCTATACAACAGGACAAACCTCTATACATTATGACAGAGCTCGATCATCGAGACTCCTTCATTAATCAACTAAAGATAGATCATACCTTGGATGAATCAATGAACTCAGAGTCCTTCACGAGCAGATACATACTATACTTTGATTTCAAATTGAGCATAGACCCTGAGATCACCTATTTCATGTTTGATTAGCTACAACAAAGACTTCTTATCACTAGAGTGTCTTATCATTAGAGTGTCTTTGGTTGCTCAACAAATCTTTTAAAATTTTAAATTGCTTGTTCTCTTCTCAAACCTCTGATACATCTTCAGTTTTTCTTGATGTATGCTCTAATTCTTATTATACTAATGTAACACTCTTGCAAAAAGTAGTACATGTTAAGTGACACAACATAATTTTCTTTATACATATTTCTCATGTTGAGATGTTTGTGCACATATCAATATCATTTAGTCTAACATGTTGTATCTTTTTTTCTTTCAATTCTATAGGATTCATTGATTTAGAAAAATGGCACCTAAAAAGGGAAGCTCAGCCTCAAGAAAAAATGTTATTCCAACCCCTCCTGGTAGTGGTACTGGCCTTCGAAAAATAACATCTTATTTTGAGAAACCATCTAAGGAAACCCATCCTTCTCAGTAGGACCATCACAATCAAGGGATAATGATTACATTCAAAATGAAACTCAGAATGAGAATGTGTTCATTTTTTATTTTCTTGATGTTGTCAATGACAACAACAATGAAATGCCTCCCCTTGAAGACATTCCATTGAATGATGTTGAGTTTGACATTATACCACCTGCCCAATTGAATGAAGATGACACTGCATCACCTGTCAATGCCCAAGTGAATGTTGAAGGTGAAAATTTGGCAAGTAGTGGCAATCAACGAAGTATAAATTCCACCAAGGAAAATACTCAATGGACACCTATTTTTGGAAGAAAGAGAAAGGAAAGAAAATGGGACTTGGGAAGGAGTTTTAGGTTAGAGTGGGTTTCTAAGTTTCCATTTATTGAACTTGTTGAAAATGAGAATAAATTGAACCTCCCAAAGAATGAAAATGTACAATTGTAGCTAGAAATTGGGTAGGGACAAGACAATGCAACTTAAGTTGGATACTATTGAGAAGCATGTAGGAAAGATATATGAAAAGATAATTGTAGATGGCGTTGAGAAGAATGTTTCCAGATGGAAAAATATAGATGATTGTTTTACATATTAGGTATGAAAAAAATAATTTAAGAGCACAAGAGAAATGAAAGAATAGTTGCAGTGAATGGAGGGACAATTACCTCTCAATTCAACAAGATCATTCAAAACAGTCTTTTGGGTAAAACAATTCAGCTAGCTATTTTTTTCACATTTTGAAAAGAGGTCATCCTATAAAATATTTTCCTAAACAAAAGAAGATGTTGTCTTTCCTTGGTGTCCCACACTTTCCTCATTCTCACTGGTTAAAAAGTAGTGGTTGGGATTGGGAAAAATGCCTAGCTATGGTTGAGAAAGAAGACTTGAAAGAGAAACTGAAGTCTGCACGATACATATCTTTGTCTATTGATGAGGTTACAACATAGTAGATAATACTTCTTGGGTCTGTATGCATGTGTATATTGTTGAGAATTATGTGAGACAACCTCACTTACTTTCCATTCACAAGATGAGAGAGAACTCCAATGCTGAAAACCTTTGTGAGTTGGTGATAAAAAGTTTGAAGGAGATCGGTGACATGGATGATGCTGTAATTGCATCAAAGCTGGTATGTGTCGGGGTAGATGGGGCATCTATAATGCAAGGTCATCGTAATGGCCTATGTGTAAGACTCCAAACATCTCATTTCCCTTATATGATTTCATTCATTGTATGGCTCATAGAATGAACCTAGCTTACAGAATAGTTGGAAAATTTAAACTGTAGCAAAAATTTGAAGACCTTGTTCGAGAGGTGCATGCTTATTTCTTCCGTAGTCCTAAAAGGTTCATGGAATTCCAAATATTTTAGAAGGACTAAAAATGGGCATAAACTATTAAAATATGTTGACACCAAGTGGATCTCATTGTACTCAACCGGTTCGTAGGGTGTACAAAGAGTATCAATCCTTATTAGGAGTGATGTGGTAGAATCACATGGAAGTGGACAAGGCCCAAGATTTGATACATCGTTTGAATGATATAGAGTCATTTTGATGTTGTGTGGTCTCCTTCCCATGTTGGAAGAAATGCATCATTTAATTAAACAAGCACAGAAAGAACTATCTATATTGTTGATTTTTCTAGTTTGAGGAAATGAGTTTGTATGACAATAGAATATTTGTATCTCAATGAAACTACTTTTTACAGTCCAACGTTTGATGGTTGGAATGATTTGATAAATATTGGAAATGCAAGTATCTTTTATGAAGCTCAATTTTTTTGGGGAAGTATGTGCTTTTGTACGTGGATATGAGATACCGATGTACATGTTTAAAGTAGTAGTCGGTAAGGTTGAGGAGGTAAAAGTCACAAGGGTTGTTTGATAACATTGTATCATCAACAAGGGTGAGGTTAAGAGAAATTGTAGTGTCCCTACTAGAATAAATAAGGGAGTGATTTAGAAGGGATGCTTTACTTGAAGCAATGGCTATAGTAAATCGACCTTTTGGAATCCTGTCCAAAATGAAAGACATATGCAGGAAGACTACTTCAAGAGGTTGACTACATTGATTCAACATTTTTGTAAGCCTGTTGATATCAATGGAATGAATATTGCAAGGTATTTTAAGAAAGGACAGTTTGAGTGCTCAATCTCATGAATTTCCACTACAATGATTCAACAATTCAAATATTTGGATAATCCCTTACAGTGTGGAGTAATAACCCAGCTATGGAAAAAGTTGGGGTGAGTACTATTTTATAGCAAACCATGTCTTGAGTTTTTCTCATTGGTTGATCTATGTCAAACAATGATTTTGGGTTCAATTGAAGATGAGATAATTTTAGTGCCTTGGCCTTTATAAAGTCAAAATTGTGAAACAAGCTTGACAAAAATTTGGAAAATTGTTTGAGAATTTATACATCATGGTACGAAGTGGATAACTTTCCCTATGACATGGCTCTGGTAGTATGGAAGTCGATTACTGAAAGGAGAGGGGCTGAAAACAATGGCACAAATACAATCAGATGACCCTATTGTAGTAGTTGATTGTCAAGAAAGAGAGATTCAGTCTTAAAGAGATTTGGTGAATCAAATGATAGAGATGATCCAGGTCCATCAAGTTGGAAGCTTCCATTGGTGGATATCCCATGATATAGATGTTCATATAATAATTAATATATTCAAATATTTAGTACATTGTTCTGAATCTCAAACAAGGATTAACACTCACCCCAAACATGTGCCTAAAGGTAATCATATTGATTCCATTTCCATTTTGATTGCAGAAACATTACAAAGTCATGTTTTAATGAGTATTTAATATATTTCACATACAATGTTGTTGATCTCTTTTATAGAAAGCATACACCATGGTTGGTTGGCTATTAAATCACAATGCATTTACATTATTATATACTTTAGGCATATAAGAGTTGTGGTGCTTAATTTTGAGATAGAATAAGTGGCTTTTTCTTGAATCATTATTGAAATGAAAATTTAAAAATAACATTATTCCTCATTCAACTTGCTTGAGACATGCCTTGTATGAAAAAATTGAAGATTTTTCATTGCAAAAATGGAACAATTTTCAAATGGATCTAAATACACTAAAGAGTAAATCCATGCACATATATATTTAACTTGTGCACCTCTTTGTAAAAGTTTTCTTCAACCACAAGCAACCTAAATATCACATGTTTATTAATACAATAAACATAAAGATAACTTTAGTCTATTAATAAGACAATTTACTATTTTTATCCATGACCATGATTTCCTCCCAAATAATAGAAACAACAAAACCAAACTGCCACTTCAACTTGGAATAGGCTCCACAACTTTAACAAATTATATCATCTTTTGTAACATGCTCCACTCTTCATCTGTTGGAATTGCAATTTGTTGTAAATCAGAGTGACTGACATGTAACTTTGTTAGCAATTCATAACTGATAGTGGAGCTTTCCTTTATTATTGAATGCAAACTTACTGACAAGGTTATCAATGGTTTAACAGAGTCAAAAAATTTTTTTCTCATCTAGCTTCTCAGGAATTGGTCCTTCTCTTGAGTCATTTTTTCTTTCATCTTCTTCTGGAATGCATCCTTCTTAATGAATTGGCATGTATTGTCAAAAGGCATTGGAAAACCAAGCTTTGTGAACTCTTGTACCTTTCCATGCAGCTCTGTAACATTCTTTGACACTTATTCAACAATTCTTGTGCTTCGCCCAACATCACACACTTTGAATGATAGATGATACCTTTATTAAGGCATCAAACCAGTTCTGAATTCCTCTGGATGTCCAGTTTTGTGTCATTGAATTTGTAGATAGCTTCCAAAATTTTCTTTGTTGTATCCTCTCTTAAAGCCATCTTTTTTGCTACCTATTACGTATTCATGGAGCTTATCAAAGATTCTCTGTAGATCAGTCATGAATTCAAACAATCTAATCAAATCATCAATTTTTGGTTTATTTTCCCCAAACATTATCCGTCATATTAATCAATGCCTTTTTATGAAATCCTAGATAGTTTGATGTTGGAAGACTCTATTTCCTTTTTTGCTTTCACCAATTCCTGTTGCAATATTTCATTTTTTTTTTTCTCATCATCTAGGCTGTTGAAATCTAGATAGTTTGATGTTGGAAGACTCTATTTCCTTTTTTTCTTTTGCAAATTCTTGTTCCCATTTTTTGACCTTTTCTTTCTCTTCCTTCACAACCTCTTTCAATTCTCCCAATGTTTTTGTAATCTATTATTCTTACTCATTGTTTCTTGTAACTTTTTCTTGCATCTTCTAGTTCTACATGTGCATGTTCATTCAAAGCAACAACTGCAGTCATAGAGGTAGATGATTTTATCTTCCTCTCCAACTCACATGTCTTATTAACTATTGCTTTTCCTTTTGCTTTCTCATTTTCCAAGTCTGCCTCTAACTTTTGAATCTTATTATTCAACTTATTGTTCTCCCTCTCTACCTTTAGTAATGTTGTGTAAACCACATCATTGTTCCTTTTTGATACATTAATTTTTCAGAAGGTTTCATTGCCTTAAGATCCATTTGAAGGGAGGTCACATCATAGTCAGTGGGAAGCATTTCATTCTCTAGTTTTACAACTTTGGGCACAACATACATGTATTCCAGGGTATCTGTGTCTAGGTTATATGTAGGAAATACCCTCATTGTGGTTGGATCTGAAGTTCAGTAGCTTGTAGAATTTTCTTCTTGTTTTTTTTTATCTTTTTCGATTTATTGGAAAACTCAGCTCGATAATCAAAACCTGAGGTGTTCGTAGGAGTGAATTGTTCCACCTTGAATGGAGAAGGAGTAATTGAAGTTTGGGGAGAATTTCCCTGTGGAATGTTAGTAATTTTTTAGGGGTGGTAGTGGCAGTGGCACCTTCTATAAATAGTTTCCTTGAGCCAAGAGTAATTGTACTTGTGTCTACCTCTATCTTTTGCCTCTTCTCACTTCCTTGTTGGACAATAGCCCTAACAACTTCAATATGTCTCTATTGCCTCTTTAAGTTTCCAACACTTTGTTGACTACTACCATCATCACTAGAACCACCAACCTTAGCAATAGTAACAAATTCATGGCCAAACTTCTCCTCTAGGATTTTCAATGTGTGGCTGAACTATTTGTTGAGGATTTGACTCCGGAGTAAATTACACTGGATTAGCACTTGTAGATGTTGTAGTATGTAGTGGTCCTTTCTCCGAAGGTGAAGCTCAAGGCTTGACATTGTGAAAACTTTTCTAGACTGTACCTTTGGTGGAAGCCAAATGCCTTGTCCTCTTGAACCCAAACCACCACCAGTAAAACCCAAACTTTTCAACAATAACTCCTACAATATATATTTCTTTCAAACCTTCATCGAGACTTGGTTTATATGTGCTACTGCTAGGGGACTGTGTAATTCCTCAGAGGTAGTGTCATCATCACTACTTTCCTCTCGAGGATGCTCTTTATTCCATAATTTTTGAAATCTGCATCTTCTGGAATAGAATCATAGTCTTCTACAGATTTTGGATGGCCTAGGTCCTAGCCTCATAGACCAAAAGGCAGTAATTTTTGACCTTGTCCAATTTCTATCTTTCAATTCTTGTTGTAATGCCTTTGGCATGCTTTTAGAGGACTTTTTATCAGGTTTTGTAGATTGAAAATCCTCTGCCTTTTTTGTGGAGGCTTAAGCAATCCAAAATTTGTTTTGACAACTCTTGAGAACTAATTCCTTGCTCAACAAAAATTTCATTCATTTTTATTTGTACTTCATCCCAAGAGTTCTTGTTTTTCAATTTTTCTAGCAAGGGTTTGCTTTCATGTTGAATTTTAGTGGTAGAGTTCCTGTTCGCCACTACCCTTGCTTTAATCACCTCACATGGGTCATACACCCAGTGAGTCAACATCAAACTTAAAAATCTGTAAGATTTCATGTGCCACATAGAATGCTTTTCTTTCAAATGTGAACCCTCCACATGAGAATGGTAAGGAAGGAAATATGCTCTTTTTTTTGAAACAAAATAGAGATTATATGTGCTTTCCATCTACCATATATATTCCAAGCAAAAAAATCTCTCTTTGTCACATGTATTGGAAATTTGTAAGGTTGTACTCCTGATCCATAAAACCTTAGCACAAATATAATCCTCCGTGAAGTACCAATCTACTAACTGTATTTCTGATCCTAGTTGAATGCAATCTCTACATTTCACAGGAAATCTAGGCATTGTACTTTTTGTAAATGCTTCATACATTGGAGCCCAAAAATAATCTACAAATTGACTATAGTCCCCTCTATTATCATACATCCTTATCTTGGGGCCCTCAGTTAATGGATGCACGACTTCTGGTTGGAGCTCAATTGCAAGTTTTTTTTTCAAACCATCCAACAAACCGCCATAGAATTAAATAGCACAAGTAGGTAGTGAACCTAAATGTCTTAGTGTCGAGCCTTCTTTGATTGTTAATAATTGTTTATGCATAGATTTCTACAATGTACCCAACAAATCTGTATTGATAAGGTGGATTAATGAAATGGATATTGTATACCATTTCCAGGAGGGTTTCATCCACTATCTCATCGCTATCGAAGCCAAGGAAAAATACTAGCATAGAAATGGTATCCCGACCCATGGTTTAAATATGTTAATTACATATGGAGCCTTCCCTTTTGGTACCTCTACATCAAATGTTAATTTTTGTAAAAAAATCATCTATCTTTTTTATTTGTGGCATGATAATCGCTAGCAAATTTTTTCTAGGTTTATGTGGATGGTTCCTAAATATTTGCTTTCAAACCCCAACACACTGCCAAGATTTACCTCCGTAATGTACAAAATTTCTTTCTGTTTCCCTTTGCAACAATTTTTTTTTGTCTCATTGTAATTTTGGGCACATATATTGACAAATTCAGGGTAGGGGAAAACCTCGTGGAACATCATGTGTCCCAATCCAAGATGCCCATGTTATCCAACCAAAAGCTTTATGTCTACTTGATTGGTCCGAACTTCTACTTTCCCTCATCTTCGTCTCAGATGTGTATCTAAGTTGTGAAGCTCTTGTGCCAATTATAGGATCATAAATATCATGATATTCATCAAGTAAAACCAAGGGTTTTACTTTTAAGCAGTTTGGCGTATGGGATTTGGGTTTTACTTTTACTTTGGGATCCTATGGAAGTAGACATGCTTGGAATTTTGGATTTTGTAAACCCTCAACCCTAATTTCTCAACCCTTATATTGAAATATTTGAAAGCGAAGGCTTATATAAGTGCTACTTATAAAAAAGATAATATTTAAAGAATCAAGACTGGAATGCAGGATGACACTTACTCGAAATATGAAAATTTTGAGTCTTACACGGTCCACAACTTCTATGAATCTATTCTTCCTTCCGTTGCAGTATGCCTTCCAGAAACAAAATTTCAATTGTCAACATCACTATAAACGATTAGGTCTTTCACTGTACTTTGTAGACGTCAAATCTAGTCATTAATCAAATTCCATTCAAGTGGATGACAATTTGTCACTTATCAGATGGCCATGTGGCAGGATTTGGGCCTCCTCGAGGAAAAGGCATTCCCGGACTCCAAGCCCGTGGAATGAACCGATTCAATAATAAAGTTTTGGGTCGTGGTGATAGGTGTTTGCATTTAATGACTTGGCCCGTTGAAAAATTTTGGGGGCCATTGAAACATTTTAAATAATAAACCCCCGCTTTTTCCCATGCCACGTGGAAGAATTTTGTGGATTTATTTTTTTCGTGCCCCGATGGATGTGAATCTCCCGGATTTAGGTGGGATGAATTATAATTTTGGGTCGGGATTAATTTTTCATTGTTAATTTGTTGGTCATGGACATTGGAATTGGACCGATCATCTAGCTAATGAGGCAATTGATGGCCGAGAGTTGAATTAATTTCTAATAATATAGACTAGAAAAAGCATCCATAGGTGCTTGTGAGAGGCCGATAGGCATATAGGAGGAGTAATTGAAAGAAGTAAATTAGTGAAGATTTTCTAGCCATTCAAGATTCAAGTATCCATGTAAGGTGTTGAAGATCAATTGCGATTGAAAGATCCTACAATAATTAATAGTGTTATTAACATCATAGTATAAGTCACCTTGATCTTGGGAGAAGATATATTTATTTAATATAAAATTTTATAAGGGGTAAGATTTGAGGATGGTATTTAGAAATAAAAATATAGTTTTGCCTCTAATTAATGTCTCTAAATACCCCTTTTGTTGTAGTGTGTGAATTTGAATTTTCTACACATACATAAGTACCCTAGTGTTGTAGTGATCATTACAAGTATTACAAATAAATTGAGCATTTTTATAGCATTCATTGAAGTACTAACATATACGGTATAGACACATTGCACTACACTTACATTTTCCTGGCTAGAAAACATAAATATAAATTTGGAGTGATGTCTTTGATATTGTATAGAAGGATGGCATTTGATAAGAATTGAGCTAAGTGGAATATGCATCCCAAATACAAACCCCATATTTTGTTAGGTTTAGATGTTGGCACCCTGCTTAGGGTTAAACAAAAGAAGATTAATTTCCTAATAATTAGAGAGAAGTTTCAAAAAGCTAGATTTATAGATGATATGAATTAACAAATCTATTCATTAAAGAAAAATTAAACTTGAAAATTTTTTTTTCACAAGCTTACATATTTAAAACACCACCTTTTAGATAAAAATGTTACGTCTCTTAGGAATTTTGTAAACTCTCTTTTTCCCTAAAAAAATTAAACATGCAAGTTCAAAATCTAACACCTATCTCCCAATTTCCAAATAAACCAATTTCCTCAGCCTGTCATTTGGGTCTTTTATATCATTTATTTTAGGGATTAAATTCGATGCCTATTGGAACAGATAAAGAATTTAAGAGTGGAGCCATTGAAGGAAACCTCGAGGTTCAGTTTTAATTGATTCGACTAAGAATTCATAGAGCTCAGGTCAAGATCAGTGAAGAGCACATGATAAATATCAATTTATTTTACAACAAAATCCTTGGTAAGAAGTTTTAAATCATTAGTTTTTTTTTTTTGACCCCTGAAACTCATCATCAAATTACTCAAAAATTGAAACCCAATATCTCATTACTCAAAAATCCAGAAAAACTCTTGAAACCCATCATCAAATTATTCAAAAATATTATAGCGTCACTTAAAACCCATCACAATAGTTAAAATTCTAATAAGAGATACACTTCTATTGTTAACATTTAGGGCCTCACTCAGACCCATCATAAAGAAGATGAGAAAAATGGTAGAATATCAAAACACCCATAAGCTTCTAAACTATGGGAACTTAAAAGTAGTTAATTATTTTTTTGTTAGAGTTATAGTTGCGATTAACTTCTATTATCTATAGCTAAATTCTTATTTGGGAATCAGATGTTTTCAAGAAAGAATTTTAAGTACAAAAGAAGAAGATGGAGAGAGGGGAAGCGACATTCTTCTTGTAGTGATCATGTTCAACACTGATTCAACTGTGAATTCATATATCTTAGGTCAAGTTCAATGAGGAGGATGGGATAAAAATCAATTTCTTCTACAACATAATCCCTGGTAAGAAGTTTTAATGCATTACTTTTTTTTTTTTTTTTTTTATTTAAATGCAATGTTTCTCAGAATTAAATTGAATAACATGTTATTGTAAACACCATCTCGAGCCCATATAGTAATGGTAGAAATGAATTAAATATAAATGTTTATTTTCAACGTTTTAGCAAGCAACAAGGTAAAACTAGATTCAATAGAAATGTACATTTACAACATTGTATGGATTAGAGAATATAATTCTAATTGGTATAACTTAAGTTTAAGATATTAAACATATATTCCATTAAATATAAAAAGTATCCAAAGACCATACTATTAGATCATAGTTATTTGAAACAAACAAAATGGGAATCCAACATGTTCTAGTTTACTCAAATTTGTAAAACTATTTAAATATTTTTATTGCTTGTTCAAATTGGAATTTTATCATCCTATTTTTGATATTATTATAATTATTATTTTTGTTACTATCAAATTTTATATCATAATTTTTAATGCTAAATTAGTCTATGCATTCTATTGAAATCATCGATTGGATGGTTATGGGTTTCAATATAAATGCATCTACAATATTATGACAACTTAGTGTTTTTAGATATATTAACATATGCTTAGAAGATAATAGGAAAAATTGAAAAGTAAACGTCATGTGCAAGGTAATATTAATTAAGAAATTGTAAAAAAAAATCTTGACGGGTAGGGGTGACCATCAAATTTAACCCCCCTCGAGTTTTGCAAAGTAAGCACTATCGAAAAATGAGGCAATTGATGGCCCGAGAGTTGAATTAATTTCTAATAATATAGAATATTGGCATGACTTGGAAGATATTATCATTTATGATGGGTGGCAGACACAAAGCTCAAAGAATTAATGGTGGCATGTGCCACACTTTGGGCCTTTATTATTGGTGGCCGCTCGCATTCCTCTCTCCCTACCTCTATTTGTTCGTGTTTTTGGGTTGGTGAGAAAATGGTTTTTTTGGGGTTTCCTTTCATTGCTCTACGTGGGGAGAGAAGGGAAATGGCCTTTACTTTGGCCATTTCCCATAGGAAGCGGCTTCAAGAGGTGTTTCGCTATGATTTTGTGCTCGAGGCCGAGGCCATTGAGTGTGTGATAGGAGATTCCTATATGTAGGACTCTCACAGGGCCAAAGTCAACTTTGAACTCACTGTGACATTCATTTCTAATTTCCTCTTGCTCCATCTAGTCAAGGTGGATGTTGTGGTTGTCATGGAGTTCTTTATTTACCCTATCCATCGAGTCGAGGTTTGTGTGAAGAAATGGACAGTGTCGTCCCCAGACCCTCTGCTCTGGGTGGAGGAGGTGGATGCTTAGGTGAATGGCACCGGGGCGTGGGGAAGATTGGCTCAACAAGTGGTATAGGGAGTTGCTACTCTACGTAGAGGTTGTTCATGTTTTTTTTGGCATGGTGGTGGTCGGACCCTAGCAGATTGCCTCCTCTAGATCTCACCGATGCTCGCTCACCTATCGACTCGGCCATTGACCACCTCAATGAGTTTTGGGATAATGCTAGTGAGGCCTTTTTTCTTCTGCTAGGTAAGGCCAAGCAGCTGGAAGGCGGCATTTCTGGTGGTGGTGGTCGGGTCATTTCAAGAGGTGGAAGTTATTTTGGATGAGGATTAATACTCTTTTCTAGCTTTTTTTTTTGGTTTTGTGGCCATGTGTATTTGTTGTCTTGAAGCCACTTCTATTTGTTCAAATGGTGTTTCCTTCTTCTCCGTGTGGGCCATTTAGTGGGGCCTTGTGTTGTTGGTTTATGTTTGTTTTTGTTTAGAGTATAGTTGTAAGGGTGGGGTCCCTTAACCCTCGAGGTTCATAGCTCTGGTAAAAAAGTGTTTAAAAAATATATATATATAACATCATATATATATATATAGTGTTTTCACATTTATATAGTGTTTACATTATTGACTTCTTAAATTAGATTATTTCTTTCTTAAATTAATTTAAAGTTTTCAATAAATTAAAAAGCTATCACCCCCACTTTTCCCATGCCACACGGATGAATTAATATAATTTAAATACATTATATATATTATTATTTTTTATATATACTATTGAAGGCAGTAATATAGTCTTCACACCAACAAATAATCACTTTCACAAAAACCAACCAAATAATGCCATGTGTATTTAGATACCATTTAACTAAAGATTCAAGTGTAAATTATTATTTTTGTTTCAATTCTATTGGTTGGGCCCTTTATTCCTCACTGTGTAAAAAAATTAACTTTTGTGGCTTGTTTTTTCCTCGGGGCTATTTTCATGGGGCTCAAGGTTAGATGCATGTCTCCTCTCTCCCCAACATTGAGTCACCAAATTTACTGCAGGTATGGGCTAATTTATTTCTTTGTCTCAATTGGAGTGCTTGGTTCTTTAATCCACTTTAGAGGAAATATCTTGGTTGTTGCCCTACATTTGGAGTGAAGTGATTTTCTATAAGGGAAGCTTCTATTTCATAACATGGGAGGAAGTCAAAGTTATGGATTTTAATTTAGAGCAGTTGGCATGGAGAAGCATGGATGCTCGATGGCATTTGGGTTGTTAACATTTTTTCACACAACACTTCAACTGTAATATGTAATTTACTAAAGATTGGGGATTAATTATCTGATACCAACAAATATTACACAATTTTTTAAAAAGAATTTTCAGACAAGTTCTCTTCTATTTTTTCAAGTGCATCATAACATATTTTTCATTTTTATCTCTAATTTTTGCAAGGCTCAATAAATCTTTGTTTCCTATCAATTTAGTATCAATAGTAGGAGAAAAAGGAAAATGAGATGGGATTTTGGAGGCATCGACAATTTTACTAATTTCAGCAATTTTACAAACTAATTTCAGCAATTTTACTAAACATGTTTGGGAATTTGCAAGCAAAACTACAATTACACTAGTGTAACTCCTTAACATATACAATATTTTTGTCCCATAGCTTCCACTCAAATACCTCAAACTTCGACAATATTAGCCATATCATGGCCTTGTTTTTTATTGTTAAAGCGGGTTGAAGGGTCTGTTCCCTTTACAAAAGAGAGAGGTGAACCTCAGATACAACATGAAGATGCAAAAACTTCGTCAATCATGACTACTGGGTATATCGAGAAAAATCCATCTAGAATGAAGGAAGACTATAGCTATACTATACTATAGACATTACAACATATATTTAGATTAATCCCTGAATCAGAAGACACAAACAAAAATACAATTGGAGATCCCTACCTCTCAACCACACCCTCCTCAGAGTCCTGAGAAACAACTTCATTGGCCCAACCATGCCAAAGATGATTATAAGATTCCCCTGTAGTTTCATGGATTTCCATCCACCAAAGTGGCACTGGCTCGATGGGAGAATTGAGGGCAGCCAAATTAGGGAGTTTTAAGTGCATCCTTCCAACATTCTTGTCACGGTTGAACACCGCCAAAGCTTCTCTACGAAGGCCATCACTCCCCATGGTGACATGTTCCAGTTCCCTAATGACACTCAAATCCACGCCACCCCAGAGCTTCACCTCCTCCCCGCTTCCCAAGAAAGCAACATTACACTTTTGCACTTTTGCAACCAAATTTCGTAGAAAGACGACCGAACCCCGAGAGAGCAACGTTGACCGCATCAGGCTTCGATGGCTCAATTATCAAAATATTTTCCACAAAAATGAGGCCACACTACTATTAACCCTACACCATCCATCCTCAAACAAATATTTTCCCCCAAAACCAATTTAATTGCCTCCAGATCGCTACCATTACCAATTTTGAAGATCCGCGTAGATGATTATCGGATATAGATGACCTGAAATCCATTTCCCTTTTATTGCAAAAAAAAAGACATGGGAACTCGAGGGGAATCCATAGTGTCTCAAAAAAAGGATGAAAAAAAAAAAATGACCCACAATAAATAGGCAAAAAAACAAGGCCCTTCACACGCTCGAAAAGATTGGTGACAACATATATTTAAGGCCCTTCCGTATTTAATGATTTCGAGACCATCCCAAATTCCAATATATATATATATATATATATATATATATATATATATATATATATTATATATATATATATATATATATATATATATATATATATATAAATAATTTACACAAGTTCAATTTTCAAAATACAAAACCAAATATCCATAGATTTAAGATGAGAATAGATCAAAGAAAGTCTTTCTAAAGAAAATGAATATGAATAAAATCAAATGTTGCTTAATATTATTTACTATTTGAATTGAAATAACTAACGAAAATGTTGTTTTTAAATAGAATTCAGAATTGTTGATGTCATTACTGATGAAATATAGTGTTTTCACATTTATATAGTGTTTTCAAAATTATTATTAGATGTTATATATTTCATAATTTTGACCTTTTTCATATTTATTTTATTCAAATTAATCAGATATATATTGAAAGAAAATTAACATTTTCATTTTTTTTGTTGAAGGGTAATGTGTTTTCTAATATCTCATTTATGATGGGTAAAGCTTAACCTAGCCAGTCAAATTAAAGTATGGGGAGCCCTTCAAATTTGATCACTGAATGCAATGATGGCCATTTCAATATATTTTGTAGGAAAGTTCCCTTTTCATAAAGCTTAGTAACTTTTGAATATACATATTTATTAAATATGTCACTTTTATGAAATAAGTCTTTTCCATATTTATTAAATATGTCACTTTTATGAAATAAGTCTTTTCCATATGTATTAAATATCTCATTTCCTGGACCTTCATGCTAGAAAATATAACGTCACCAAGAATTAAAATTGATAAGACATTTATTAACTATGAGGGTACCGATTAAATCTCTGGTGACACACTTTACATGTGTCATGAATAGGTAAATTGTAATTAATTAAAACTCAGGTCGAGGGCCGAGGCTATCGATAATTGCTCACCAACGTCACTATCTCGATATGTTAAATGTTTATTATGAAGGAAGTTAAGTATTATTGATTTAATGTATAACATTTTATCCTTATCATATTCATCATGATAAAAGGACGTTTAAAAGGAAGGTGGAGGCATGTGGGATAGTGATGTTGGTTTCAATGCAAAATTTTTCACCATGATTTGCATTTAATATTAACCATCAATTCATACCCGGGTTTGGTTGACACGTGTAAAGGTCCAGTCGAAGAACTCACTCGAAATTTATAAATTCAAGGCCCATGGTCATTTTTCGACACTTGCTTTCTTTTACAAAATCATGGGGGACCAAATTGAGCGCATCAAACCAGTATCAAGCCATAAATACATCATGGTTTCTTCTAGTTTTGATATGAGACTCAAACAAGGTTACTGTTGGGAAATCCTTTTCCCTCTCTGCTTCTAGTTCTCATCCTGATGGTGCTTCCACCCCCCTCTCTCTAGCCAATCGATTGCTACCATTGTTCCCCTTCATTCTCTTGGAACTTCTTTTGCAGAGCTCCAACCGGATTCCCTGTCTGAGCAACCGATTCTCAAAGTATTACTGGAACTCTCTGTTGTTTATCTAGAATCCCAGACTGGAACCTATGGATTCTCCACATGCTGCTATAAACGATGTGGATATGGAAATTGATGGCAATCAATCCCCGGCGGTGACCCCTCAGATGGATAGTCAAGTCAAAATGGTGTCTTCCATCCTTGCAAGTCTGCAATGATCTTTTGAGGTGATTAAAACTGACAAGACTTAATAGACACCTACAGAGCTATCATTGATAAAGAATGTGTCTTGATACTAACCCTGGCTGACACTCTAGTGGGAGAAGATCGATACCGATGTAGTTAGGAAAGTGACACAAGAACTGAGAAATATATTATGATATGTAATATTTATGTTATAATATAGTTATAGGCTAAGGGCTTATAGCTTTTTTGGTATGCCTATGTTATGATATGTAATGTTATGTTATGATATGTAATGTTTATGTTTCAACAAATATATGAGATACTCTTATGGAACTGGATGCTCTTGTTTCTGGATCTCAACAAATATATGAGATACTCTTGTGGATACTCTTGTTTATGTTTCAACAAATATATTTTTCCTTGTCAACACTTGTTCTTGTGGATACTCTTGCATTGCTACAATGTCACGCCTTTTGATTTGTCTTCTCCTTCTTGAAACACCAGAATTTGTTCTTCATTCTAGGTTATTTCCAATGTAAGCACTGAAACCCTTCTTGACCATTTAACCTACAACCCCTGAACCCCGCTCTAGTATGTGTGCTTGTTGTGTGTTGCCCTTTAGCATCATCAATCGCCGTTGAATTTTCTTTGCCTTTTCTTTTTCAATTCACCGAGAAAAGGAAAAAGAGAAATCCTAGAAATGGATGATGATTTAATGTCAAAGAATGAGGAGCAACATGGAAATTGTGTTCTGTGGGATCATTCATTGCCTCAAGATGTTTGGGAAAACGTATTGCTTTGGCTTCCATTAGAATCCATATGTAGGTTCTCTCTAGTTTCTAAGGAATGGAAAGCACTCATGTCTTCCACCACATTCTTTAGGTGTTACAGTGAAACAAGGAACAAACATCCATGGATACTTGTAAATCATGATAGTGGTCATCATTGATGAGATACGATATTATAAAGTAGGACATGGAAAATTCTCAACTTTTTGTGGTTATCATGCTTTGATGGGGTATGGTTTGAAGATTCACATCGAGGGATAATCTTATTTTGTTTGAGTGAATCGAGTCACGTTTTAAGGGTATGTAATCCACTGAAGGCTGGAACCTCCTTCAAGCTTCCTCGAATGTTATCAACTAATGAATGACACTTTTATATTTATGCGTGGGGCATTCTAGTTTGTGGATGACAACAAGGGGTACAAAGTGGTTCAAGCAGGTGCTAATAGATCTAGAGTTAATGTAGGCAATGGTACTATAGAAATTTATGATTCTTCTACGGGGACTTGGAGGATTGTGGCACGATTGAGAGATTGTTTCTTCTATGGACCCGTTGTCTTCAACAACAATTTTTTCTTCTTAATGTCATATGAACCTATGTTGGGTGTGAGAATTTATAACACTCAAGATTATGCTACTGTGCATTTTGTGTTGTTACTGTAAGATATGGCAAGAGACCATTTCCCTCACTACAGACCAAGGTTGGTTGTATCTGAAGAGAGGGTGCTACTTGCAGCACCAATTGTAGATGGGGACCATTTGAAGGACATAATTGTGTTTGAGCTCGAGCTTGAGTTTGGAAGGAGGAGAGGCAATGTTTGGTCTTGGAAAGAAATTGCAAGGATGCCCCACACAATGTGCCAGTGTATTTTATGTGAGGAAAAGGATATTCTTATTTAGTTGCACTACGGTGGGAGAGTTCTTGTGTTTCAGAAAGGTGTTTTTGGAAATATCCTCATCCTTTGTTTTCATTTAAAGCAAGGGTCTTGGTCATGGCTTCCAGAATATATAAACACAACTGGCATATGTTATAATGGTGGCATCGCCTTTGAGCCCAAGCTGATTTAAGACAACTACAAATTTGTTTCCTAAAAAAACTTACAGATTTGTAGCAAATTTTCTTATTTTTACTATTATGGTCTATCTTCTAAAATCCAAGCATCCAAAAAATGGAAAGTTCTATATTTAAGGCATGATTATTCTCTATTGGAAACTAATTTTTCTCTTTTAGTGGCATGATTTTCGGTTTGTGTGTTTTTGGCATGTTTTTAGAATTTCTAAATTCTATTGCTTTCCATAGTTGCATGCAAAGGCATACTCAACACTCATCTTTATCCCTATTCCCATGCATGCATGGTGCTAACTGTGCATTTGAATATGACCATTTGACATCTTTATTTGATTCGATCATCGATTATTGAATGATCTTGTTATTGTTTTTGTGATTAACGATGAGAATTGTGCCAAGACCCTGTATAAATACATGTGATTTTTAATTTTAGACATAGTAATTAGGCCCCCATACTATTTTTCATTATTTATCAAAAGACAATAGCTTGAAGGATTTTCCATATCATGGCCTTGTTAAAAAAACACATTCTTACTGTTGCACATACCTAACATAAAAAAATTAATAACAACCAACCACAATGACGTATCCTTCATTATTAAATATAAGTTATTTTTCCTTATTATTAAAGTTATTAATCCTTCCCTGCCCATCAGACAGACACGTGGCAGGATTCTGGGCCTCCCCAAGTCAAAGGCATTCCCCAAACTCCAAGCCCTGGAATGAACCGATTCAATAAAGTTTTTGGGTCCATGCGGTGTGGTGAGGCAAGGCAGAGTGGCAGTGAGTAATCAGAAGATACCACGTGTCATTTTCCTATTCCTCGAGTGGCCAAGTGTCACACATTCTAGGAACTTGAGCATAAAGGTAAGACATGCAAAAGAAATGAAATTTTTTGGGCCTCATTACAGTCAAATTTGACAGAGGGTACTCACCAAACAAGTTACAAGAGATTCACCATTCAATTTCCAACTATTTTTAATATTTTGCATAAGTGTGGGCACATGGGACCTATGAGTATGTTGGAAGACAATTGAAGTGCACTATAACTCTGAGTTAGTGCACTCAATTAGGTACAGGAGGAAGATAGTACCAAGTTATACTAGGAAGGTCATGATGTATTTAGGCACGATGGAGATCCATTGGAAATGTCAAGTAGAAAGGAGGAATATGTTAATGTATAACTTACACATAACAACAATACGTTAAATATTGAGACAATCTTCTGAATGGTGCAAAGTGAGAATCGTGTTCTCTTAGGTTTCTCTAGAGCAATGCACCCTCGAAAATACACAACTATGATGGGAAGATCACTTCATGTCCAGAATGGAGAGATCCTGGATGGTAGGTCCGGAAGCCTTCCCTCACTATGGGTGCATAAGTTTTATTCCACCTTACAAGGTTGTGCGCACGCATGGTATACCCATTTTGAGCTATGTCATCAAACGAGAAATTAACATGATTTGATGGAAGAAATTATTCAAAATTTTGAGTATCTAAGTCTTAATCCATCGGTGAATGAGGCGTTGTAAGTAGTCAAACACCTTACTCTGGGAGATTGTGTTATGGTTGAAGACTGAATCCTAAATTTTCTAGGGGAACCTGGTTTGGAGGTGCACTTTGAGGAAGGAAAAATAGAGGAGATACGATCGAGCATGACTACCTGGAGAAAGAAAAAGGAAAGTTGGTGTACATGATAGATGATGAGGAAGAAGTAGAAAATTTAATATTGATCATATGGAAGGTACACACAAATTCTTGGAAAGTGTAGATGAGCAAGTGTGTGATTACTATGATCCCTTGAAAATGAAGAAAGTCAACATTGTACGAAGCATACCCAAAAGAAGTTTTCATTAGAGATTATTGGATTGACTAGAAAGTTTAAAAAATAATTGAGTTGTTGTGTAACTTCCAAGATTTTTTTCCTAATGGTACCATCATTTGAAAGGAGTTCATCAATCATTGGGATAAATGTGGATTAGGTTTAAGGAAGGTGCACGCTTGGTTAGGAAGAGACCTTATAGGATGAATCTGAATTTGCGTGTAAAGGTAAAAGAAGAAATTGACAAGATGTTGGAATCTAGGATCATTGAAGCTATTGAAGAATCGAATGGGTGAGTCCAATGGTGATTAGTATCAAGAAGGATGGGAGGATAAGGATATGTGTAGACTACATAGATTTGAATGTTGCATGTGTCATAGATCCTTTTCCAACCCCATTTACTGAAGAGATCTTGGAAGGTGTAGCAGGGTGGGAGATCTATTCTTTTATAGATGGATTCTCATGTTATCACCAGGTAAGGATTGCGAAGGAAGACTAAGAGAATACTAATTTCACCATTGAATGGGGAAGTTTTTCTTAGATGGTTATGCAATTTGAGATTAAGAATGTTCTGTTGTATTTTCACACATTGTGGTGCAAGAATTTCAAGACTTCATCCATAAATTTCGCAAGTTTTCTGGATGATTGGATGTGTATGGGTTAGTAAGACATCATCGTGACAATTTAAGATTGATGTTTGAGAGGTGCAGACAATTAAGTATGTCTCTAAACATTAAGAAATGTTTCTTTGATACTCTTTTGGCACATTGTTTGATCACATTATCTTGAGGAAGGCTTATTAGTAGATCTTGCCAAAGTTGTTATTTTAGGATTGGAGGAGCCTACCAATCAAAGTGTCATGCGTGGATTCTTAGGGCATACAAGTTACTATAGGAAATTCATCAAGGGTTATGCTAGGATCTTCACACCATTAGAAGAGTTGTTGAAACATAAGAGTAAATTCTATTGGGGTGAGCGCAGCAAGTGGATTTTGACACATTGAAGGAGAAACTTACTATTGTGCCCATTTTTTGCTTTCCCTCATGGGACAAGCCCTTTCATGTGCATGTTGATGCATCAGGGATGGAAATAGGAGCAGTGTTAGCACATCCTGGAGAAGGGATTGTTGATCACCCTTTGTGTTTTGCAAGTAGAAAATTAACTTGACTAAGCGAATTACACCACAATTGAGTGCAAAGTGTTGCTAATGATTTATGCGATGCATAAATTTAGGAAGATACTTGTTGGCTACTCCATTTATATTTTACACAGATCACATGATGCTCAAGTACTTGGTAAAAAACCTATTTTGTAAGGGTGCATATGCCATTGGATCTTGTTATTTCAAGAGTTTGACTTTTCGGTCGTAGTAAAACCAAGAAAGAGAAATTTAGGACCTAACCATCTATCATGGATTAATTCAAGTGAGGATGCGTAGAGCATTGAGGACACAATTCCATATGCACATTTGTTTAGATTACAACATGCACCCTCTGATTTGGAAGATATTGTTGTTTTCTTATGAACAGGTGTGGCACCTGAAGGAATGAAGACTCCAAAGAAGAATCGGGAGAATTTGGCTATGCATGCGTCGCACACTATATGTTGGTTAGTAGAGACTTGTACAAACTAGGTTGAGATGAGGTTTTACGCCGATGTGTGCTAGAGCATGAATGTACTGAAATCATGGAAGAAGCTCATGGTTGCATTGCAGGTGGTCACTATGTAGGAAATGCAATCGCATGCAAAATCTTATCAAGGCCTTTGGTTGGAGACAGTTTATTGGAGACAGTTTATAAGGATTATATAGAATATTGCAAGGCATGTGACCATTTCTAGTGCCTCGGAATGCCGGGAAAATAGATGAAATGTTGTTAAGACCTATTGCTAGTGCAGAGCCATTTGAAAAATGGGCAATTAACTTTGTAGGCCCTATTTCCTTAGCCACACGTAGGATAGGTTCATGTTATATTATCACTTGTACATACTATCTTATGAGGTGGAAAGAAGCGGTGCCTCCGAAGGATTACATGGTGGATACCTGCAACTAGGTTCTTATGGGAGAATATAATCAACATGTATGGATGCCCATTGAGTTTAATAAGTGATAGGGGTACTCATTTCTTGAATGAGACTATTAGAATCTTATTGACGAGTTTTATGGTGGCCCATCACAAAAATATTCCCTATCACCCTCAAAGCTAATGGGACTACTAAAGCCTTTAACAAGATATTGAGCCACACATTGACTAAGATCTATGATGTCGGAAGGAGAGACCGAGATGATAAAGTATCTCGTAGTATTATGGGTATATCGAATGAATTATAAAAGATTGAATAAGGCCACACCTTTTCATCCGGTGTTTGGCGTGGAGGGTTGGATGATAAGCAACCACTAAGAGTGCATTGATAAACTTATCAAGTTGGATGAAAGGTGAGTCATTTTTATGTGGAGTCGAGGACAAAGAAAGCTAAACAAAAGGCATTGCATGATTAACATATTAAAAAAAAGAAGTTTGAGGTTGGGTAGATGGTCCTTTTGTACGATTCAAAATTTCTACGCCATCCGGGAAACTCAAAGTGCATTGATTGAGACCATATGTTATAACACATATACTTGATTCATGAACTTTCGATTCTACAAGCACTTTGGATGGAACATGGTTATCAAATTACTTCAATAGGAGTAGGTTTAAGCCCTAATATAAATAATCCTTCTTGTTGTTTGTAAATAAGGTAGTGTTGCCATTTATCTTAGGTTTCATTGAAGTGCATTTTATTTTAAATGTGTTTCCTTTAATCATTGTTATGATTTGTCTTTTGGTTTAGTGTGTTGTGTAATAAGCACATTTGCATGCCTATAGTTAGTTACGATCTAAAGGGGTTTTCATGCACAAAGGATCACACATACTTTTAGTGTGGGGTAGGAGAGTGCATATAATGTCAGTAAGTGGCACACGGTTGGAGAAATGTTGATTGGTGGCCCAGAGAGAGAAAAATAAAGTGTGGGGCATCTAAGAAGGAACATGCATAGCAGGAGTGATAAGGGTTAGAGATGAAATTTTGTCAAGAAAGCTTTATAAAAATTACGTACATTGGTGAAACACATAGAATAAATAGAGGTAGGCAACAAGAGGGAAATCTATTTTAAGACAAGAGGAATGGACTTTAGTGCTAAGAACAAACATAAGGGTCTATGGTCGATATATTTTGGCATGCAAGAAGGTTGAGGAGGTTACACATGAGTGTGCACGTGGAATAAAAAGTGCTAGACAAAATGTGTGGGATGAAAGCATTGGAAAAATCCAAATTGAGTGTGGAAGTATAGTGGTAGGTGGCATGGAAATTAATGCGGAAAAAGTAGAAAACTATAAATAGGGATTTGGGGGTATGTTATTTTTCACCTTATATTTATTTTTTGAATAACTCTTGCGAACTAGGGCATCCTTGCGAGAAATATGTGAAAGTTGCATGTGAAGTGAAGAATTAGACAAGATTTGTGACCCAGATTGGAATGGACTACACAAGCATGTGCATAAGTGGTTGTTTGAAGGATTCATGTGATTTATTACATTGTCTTTTGGAATAAGGGGTTTCGGTGTTAGGGTTTTTGAAACTAGGGCACAAGCTCAAGGAATTTGCACAGAGGGTTTGGAATCGAAGGACCGATTAGTAAGAAAACTAGACACAAGGAAGAATTATCAAGGACCCAATAAGGAAAAATAACACCAAGGAAAGGATCAAATGTTTCACCCAAAAAGAAGGGAAGGGAAAACCAGTCACATCAAACAGTTTTAATGAAGAATGGTATGTGGAGATGTAATACCCGGATGGTGTGTCATTGGGGAAGGAATGGGTATCTCACGTGTGCAAGATGGTTATAATATATTATAACCATAGGAGAGATACAACTAAAAAGAGATGATGCTAGAGCTTGTTCACCCTATAGGAGAAATATGAGAGGATGAAAGACCGATGTATGATGACTCTATGAAGAGGAAATTGGAGAAGGTTGAGCTTTTTCAACTCTATGAGTTGCCATTTTTAGAAAACTTGAAAGGTTGTACTATGGGTTGATTTTGTGCATGTGTGAATATTAATTTTACTTCATAGGAAGAAGAATGTGCATAACTACACCTTTGATCTCTAAGTACACCGGGTTTATCTACACAGAGAGTCACAGATGATGACTTGGGTGATAATCAAGTTGTCATCGAAAGAGATAAGGCATTTGCATACAAGAAGGGAGGGCACTACTTTGATATTACCAAGATTATTGACCCAATTATGAAGATGGCCATGTGCTTTCTCACAAAGTTGAATGGACAAGAACAATGGATGCAAGTGAACAAGAGATGGTTGAATATTTGCAGAAAGATTTCAGAAGGAACCATATACAACATCTCGACATTCATTATGGAGGATATCATAGAAGTAGCGTGCGATGGAGATAAAATCATGTATGATAATATTCTTCTTAATATTTTATTTTTAGAGATTTGAGTGCTCCGCCTTAATGGGCCAAACAACTACATTTGGGAGTACCCTGATGAGAATCCCTCCTCTACTAAGAGGTTTGAGGCATACACTTGTGAAATAATGAAATCTTATTACAAGGCATGCTTGGATAAATGGTATAAGCAGATGCATGATGCATTTGGAGCAGCAAGAGTGGAGAATTATAGAGCAACTTCCACCTTGTTGAAATATGAGGTTGAATGTTCAAGCGCACTCAATAATTCGCATTGGAAATTTCACCTTGACATATGGCACCAAGATCACATAGTGTAAACTACCCTTTTCCTTCACAACACAACATTTTTAGAGTGCAGAAATGTATTTAAGGAGGTGAAGAAACTTAGATTTGATCTAAGTGAAGTAGATCAGGAGCACCACATGCTTTGTAAAGACATTGGTGTATCCTAATAAGTGGGCATATGTGGAAAAGTATGTCTCCCATGACATACATATGCCAAGTTCCGTAACATTACCACTTGTAGGAAAAATGACGCACGAGGTGTACATACACCTAAGGCCTAAGTTTGAGAAGGGTGCATATGTTGAGACGATGTCTCCATCCCGAAGACCGCTGAAATAATAAAGGGACGAAGAGAGAAAGGGAGGAAAATCCAACAACCAAGGCACCGAGAGCGCGTTTGGTTCGTAGACCACAAAATCATAGGATTTAGGTGTGGGCACGAGTACTTATACTTGGAAGAAGAGGTCCCAAAAAGGAGAAGTCTCCCATAAAGGAGAAGTCCCCAGTGATAGAGGAATCTCTAGTGAAAAAGAAGCATAAGGTAGCATAGAGTTCAGACTTTGAGAATACAAAGAGCATGAAGGGTAGTGAGATGGAGGACAAGGAGCATGAGGAAGAAAAGAACCCACCTGTATACAATGTGCATGAATCGATGTGGAGAAGAATGAATCCTTGGAGGGTGCTCATGAGGGAGAAAGAAGTGAAGAATAAGTGGGGACCAAGGCACTTGAGACCTTGCACTTGTCAGTGAACAATTAGAGGTCACAATAGAGAAGGAGGTGGTGGGAATCAACAATGAATTATAGAGAACTAGGTGGAGCACAACACGGGAGAAATAGAAAAGGATAGTTATGGAAGCATGGGTGGAGAAACAATCTTAGTAGTTGGATTCCTACTGTGAGTGCGTACATGCGGAAAGGGCACCACACCAACATCTAGAGGACATGTAATGACTTATGATGATGATCCAAACAAGGTCCTACGTGCGCATTTCAGAGCATGATGCCTTCAAGCTAACTCTTATGTTGGTCATCATTTGACAAATATAGCACATACCCATGCACCAGGAAGATGTTGTCATGGAATTTTGAGTCCCATGTTGATGAACCATAATTCGAAGTCAATGCAGTGCATTGCTAGATACACCAAACACCAAGGAGGTAAATCCCATTGTGGATTCACAATAGCTAATGGATGAGTAGGCATGCAATGCGTTGAACAAGGTGTTGGTAGAGATCAAAGCACGGTTGTTCAGAAGGAATAAAATAATCAAAGCATTAGAGAAGGAGTTGGAGGAGAAGAACAAGGAACTCATAGAAAGAGACAAGGAGATAAAAAGGAAGGAGTTTATAATTACGTAGTGAGAGCGAAGTTGAGAGAAGACAAAGGGAAGGTATGCAAAGCTTACAAGAAAGTGGAAAATATCTTAGACTCCATTATTTTGAAGTGCCCAAATTTAGCCCCCGAGCAGTATGATTCGGTCTTCCACTACCTAGAGGATTTAACACGATTAATCACTATAGATAAGCAACCACTTACATGGAGTCACCCAGAATTTATGGCATGAAAAAAGAACAGGAAAATAAAAGATTGAGGAAACCATAGCCCGGTAATCTAAGCTCCATGCTTTAGTTAAAACCGTGGCGCACATAGCCAAAGTTGTGTATGACAAATATGAATACAGAGAGACGGAGAGTATCAAGTGTGTTGGTTTCTACGCACAAGGTGGATCTGAAGGAGTTCAAGGCCAAGAATAAAGGAAATAGGGTGGAACACGATAAGATCTTGGCAAAGGTTAAGAATAAAACGAGGTAATTGAGATTCTAATTACCTCTATTAAAAATAAGGTAAAGGAAATTTATCCCCGAGTTACACATAAGATGGACGTCTTAAATGGCCTTAGAAGCATATGGAGAATATCATTGATACATTGAAGTCTAAGTGAAGAATTTACATTTGATGAATTTGACGCTACTGATAGGGTATTTGTTTATATAGGTGCAGAAGGAGGTGGTTGCTTGGAATGAGATGAAGCATCCTTGAATAAGAATTTCCCAATCCTTGTACAACAATAAATAAAATCTTTTATTCTTTGGCATAACTGGATACGAGTTATTCTTTCCTTCCATTCTTTATTCTTTTTTGAGATCAAATTGTTTCCAAGGAAGGACAACATGTTTAGTGTGAGTTAATGTTGAGCCCAAAAATGACTAAGTCCCGAAGTAGAGTATGAGCGCACGCGAAAGGAAAGATAGGAATAAGGTGCATGAAAAAAGAGTACACTGGGGAGAACTAAGTGCGCGTGAACAATGTGGATAGTTGAACAATCAACCAGTTTGAGTGAAGGACTTGAGTAAACATGGAGTGCATGGAGGTTGGAGTGTGAACGTAGAGGAGGGTTTTGATACTTAGCCACATTATGGAATATGGTGTTGCATGGAAAACACATGAGGATGTGGGTAGGTGTGATAAGTGGATAAGGTTAGTGCATGAAGACTTGCTGACCTAAGGAAAGAATATTCTAGGAATAATCAAGGGTTAATCATTGTGCTTAAGGAGATGTAAACTGAAACTAATGATGGATTTTGCAAGCTAGCATAGGCATTTGAGTATGGAGGAGCATGATCCCTCTTAGCATGCATTTTGCTCATGAGTGATCTTGATGTGGTGAGGAAGAAATCCTACTCTATTTAAGATTGTGCTTGGGTCCAAAATAGGGTGATGGGAGAGAAACGTATGTGTAGGTGGGTGTATGTGAAGGACCAAGAAGAAATGAGAGGTGGTGCATGAGGAAGAAGATGTGTGATGCAAGGCATGAGGTATTTCAGGCGCATAAGAGAGAGAATGGATAGAACCCTTTGAAGAGAGTCATTTTGTAGAGCTAGGGTGTTATTTAATAATGTATTGGTCTGCTATGACCCTTCCGATGTAATCAAGCATCAGTAAATAGTTGTGAATCAATGAATATGATGGATTATTCTGGATATCTTTGTTTATGGGTCCAAACCTAGTTTTCTTCATGGTGCTCATGGTTCAGATCTGATTTATTTGTGATGTTGTAGTGTTTACTCCTACATTATGGTGTGTATGTGCTTAGATATAGTTTCTTCAATTCTATGCTCGAATGAATGCATGTGTTTTTATTTCTATAAACATTCCTCCATTTATGGTGAAGCATTATTATAAGGCTCATATGAAGGAGGGTCTCAAAGACCCTCGCACACCTCGGGTGAGCGCTTGATCAAGGTTGGGTGATGTTCCAATGTGGTTCAGTTTAAAGGGAGTAAGGAAAGGTGGCTACACCCCACTTTATTTTCATAAGAGTCTAAAGGTTCATAAAAAGTTATAAGGGAGCAACTCAAGTTCTCATTAAGATAAGCAATCAAATCTTATTAAGCCCAATATTGGTTGTTATAAGTTACAAGGTTCTAATCGAAAATTCCCTCCTAAGAGGTGATAGAGTTGAGTGTGTTCTAAATTTCCAATGGTTAAATCCCATTATTAGACCAATACATATATTATAAAAAATACTTATTTCGCATAGATTGCACATTTTAATTGACCATTCACTTGTTTTACAAAATAAAGGAATACACAATTATTCTTATTTATCTCAGGTAGAGAAGAAACACGAGGGAAGGAGAATCTATGTAGTAAGATCAAATTTTCCTCAAGGGTAATATTACATTATTTCGAAATACTTCAAGGTTAGCTATATGAATTAAAGTATATGAGATAAAATCAACCATTTTATAGAATAGTCCTTATAACTTAAGAGATGTGTAACCATAAGATACACACAAAGGGTTACTAAAATTTATGCATTTAGTAAAACCATGAACCAATAAAGGACTTGAAAATATACTAGAGTAATTTATATGATAGGCATATAAAGAAAAATAGATCTTTGAATGAGGAACCCTAAGGAAATAAATAAGTAATATGAATCAAACCAACATCTATCAAAAAATAAATGACAATAATTGTTTTATTCCCAAAACATGTCATAATCATAACTAAAGCAATTAAAACTAGCATATAAAGTGTTATAATAATATGGCAAAGATCCGTCTAATCATTAGATAATATCCAAAATAATAATGTGAAATTATCAGAAGTGGCCACCAGCTTTCACTTCCTTGATGACTTTGACTGTGTCATATTCATGATTGAGATATTTGAATTGATATTGTCTGGACTATTTGATTTGAATAATTATGTTTCTATAGTCACATTACTATTTTTTGCTTACTCATTCTTTTTTTAGGATGATATATGAGGCATACAATGCTGATTTATTGCCCTTATCATTACCACTTGGTTTTGATATAATGTTATGGATATTATTGATATAAGATTTACATGAATTATATTTTGGATATTTTTCATAATGGTTAATTGATTTGAATTTATATTTATATTATTTTGTCGTCTCTTTATCTTGAATATGTTAACCTGACTTGACAAGTTGTGTATGAGGCACACAGTGCTAATTTACTATTGTTACCATTATTGCTTGTTTTTGGTGATGTTGTTTTGGATGATGATATTTAGATGGATTATACCTTGGTATACTATGGTGTATTTTGTTTAGATATTTATCTTGTTATGGATATTAATGATTATTTAATATTAATGAACAAGCTTGTAATTGATTTGATTATTTAGACATATGTATTATCGTTTCACTTGGTTTATCAGTATCGAGCAAGTATGATGATGTGTGAATCAAGTGTGCAGGTTACAAGTTTACCACAAGAGAATATAGGACTCATAGTTTATACCTCTAAGATTGTACAATTGACCATCTCGGTTAAATCCTCACCCCTTCGTTTGATCAAATTTTTCTTGTTTGTCCTTGGTTTTGAGTGGATATGAGAAAACCATTCTCCTTATGTATGTTTCATCATTTGATACAGGCACCATGGGTTGTTGCCTCTTTGGACTCATTTTCGTGCTAATTATTTTACCTTTTGTTTAAAATAATTTTAAGGGTCTAATGATCCCTAATTGTATTAGTGGTCATTTTTATTATTAATATTTTATAAGGAGGTGTTGGACCACCTAAACATAGGCTAGGTGGGCCCTACCACCTCTCAAAGCATACCACTTTTCCAAGCCCGAGATTGAGCTAAATGGAGATATTGTAAGGGGTTCTTAACCCATGGGGTCTCATTTACATAAAAATGGACCCCTTGGACCCTACCTATGGGTAAGGGGCCCTTTTCAAGGTTCAAATGGGCCTTTCCCTCCCATTTGAGCCTCTCTTGTCACATCCAAATTTATGAACTTGTTTTGTGAGCCACCTTGAGATTTGGAAGAGATTTTATTTTGTTTAATTTTTACTTTTGTGGGATTTTCCTCCATTAAATATTTTATATTATGTATGATGGGTACATGGGGTGTCTTGTTTTCAGAAGGAGATGGGTGACACATGTCACCTCTTCTTGGTGAGGATACTTTATATTCCTATTCTTATTCCTCCCTTTGAGGGGGTGAGTACTCCTTGCATCATTTTTCACTTGAGAGTTTTGGAGGATAGCTTGGAGGAGCTAGAGCTTGGAGATATTGTCTTGAACTTGGAAGTTGGTTTACTTGGCTTATGAGGTAGTCCTCACACCCCTTGGTTGACTTTATATTGTTTAAGAAAATTATTGATTAGTATTTTTGTTTTGGTCTTAGGAATTTTATTGTGTGATTGGTTTATGGATGTTTGTTCTTGTATTTCCTTGTTTTTCTCCATACATCTCACTTGAAATGGATTTTGTATTATGGGGAAGAGGGAATAAACCCTCTTAAGAAGCATGTAGATTCTTAGTTATGCCTTGGGTTTTGGAAGAAATAAGGTGTGGGATTCTTGAGACTTTTGCAAAGTGATGAATTCATTTGGGATTGAAAATGTGATCAAAAGGGAATTATTTACCTCTCCCCCTCATGAGAATCTTGGATATTCTTATTGGAATTGATTTATTTTTGGTGCTTGTTATGAAAATCATTTATTTTCTTCCTTTCCTTGTGAATCTTGAAGGCATACAACCTCTTCCCATGGGGTTGGAGGGATGATAACATGTCCTCCACTTATGGGGATGACATTTAATGATTCTAATTGGTTTAGTGGATAAAAATCCACCTCTCTTATGTATTTAGATATCTTGTTCGTAGTTGGATCATGACACTAGATCCTTGGTGTATTCAATCAAAAATTTGAAATGTTGTTCCCATATTAGGGAGGATTTCCCACTTGTATTTTAGGCTGTAATTTTCTTGTAAAATGTAAGGAAAGGAGTATGAAATGGTTATGTTAGATGGAAAATCTCTTTTTTATTTCTTATATAAATCTTTCTTGAGAAAAGAAGAGGTGAGAAATTGTTAACAAGTGACATTTGATTGCCTTTTTATTTCAACATTTTGAGGGTAGAGATATTCTTCTTCTTCTTCTATTGTAGCTTGATTTGAAAAGGAAAATGGTATAACAATATAAGGAAAAGAGATTTATTTTCATTATGTTACAAATAATAAATTTTTTTGTTATGTTATAAAGGTTTAAATATGTAGGATTTTGTAAAAAGAAGCCTTTTCTCCATTTTTGTCTCCAATGGGATGGATTGAGTTAATAAAATTTGGAGCTCAGAGAGAACATTGTCTTCATTCTAGAATTCATATTTAAAGAAAAATAGATGATGTAAAATCTAAATGCATCAATCTTTAATAATCCTACTAGTAGGTATTTTAGTTGGTTTTGGGTTTTAAGTTGAAGAAAGAAAATGCATTCATTTTGCGTGTGTAAGTTAGGTTGAGTGTAAATAGATTTGAGATAAAGATCCTAAATACATTCTTATTTTATCTTCTCATTCAAATCATCATGGTTAATGGTTATGGAGAGTTTATGTATCTCCTCATCTAAGAGTTGGAATTCAATTAGAGTAAAATGTGGATTTTCCTTCATTGAAGCATATATATTTACATCTTAGGATGGTGTTTTTAAATCTCCATGGTTAGGAAAGAACATTTATTTACTTTACAAGTGTACAAACATATGTAGATTCCATTATATCCATTTACAAATTGGTGTAGGTATAAATGTGATAACGGTATATATATTTGTATATGTTTTTACTTTGACTTTCATTAAAGTTTACAATGTTATAATTCTCCCTTTTAACCTAGATATATCATCATTATACCTCTCATTTGATATATACATACATACATACATACATACATATATATATATATATATATATATATATATATATATATATGTAACTTAGGATATATTCATTGGTTATCTTCTCAGTATTGGATAAAGATTCAATAGATATTGAACATCTTGATCTAAGAATAGAATTGATTCTATTATACCCAGAGGATTGGTATATTTATTCCTATATATGTCAAAGTATATATAAGCATGTAAAATCATGTAGACCTGATTAGTGTGGTGGATAAAACAATATAGAAAGGAGTAAGCTATTATTCGTGCATGTGTTGGTAATACCACAAATATGTACACACACACATAGAATTTTATTAATGTTTAAATATAAAGAAAGAAAAAAATCCAGGGCCATGACCCCCAAACTTCATGTTTTTGGTATAGGTCTTAGCCATGTGTTTTTTTCACCTACTAATCCTTTGGTTGGTTCCTATTATGTAGCTCTTGTGGGCTTATCAAACCATCGACCAAAAACTTCAAGTCCACATGACCTACTCTACCCTAGTCGCAACACGTTTCTCATATATATATATATATATATCCATTAAAACCCTAATAAGTGCTGAAATTAAATGGAAATTGTTGATGCGAGAATCACGGCAAAGACCCTAATTGTTTGTAATTTGGTGGATTGAAGCTATTAGTTTGATTGCATAACATGGAGCATTTCAGTGTGGGACTTTACAAACGGAAAGGCTCTCTAGAGAAAGGTGGATTCTATTCTTGTATCTATCACCACTCACCAATTGCATAGAAAATAGTCTAAATCCTACTCTAAATTTTCCAAGGAGATAGGGAAGAAGGAATTGCAAGAAAAGTAAACGTAATTCTACTAGAGGTGATGCACCAATAAGGAATTTTGAACACCTGATTTTCTTGGAGATGGAAACAACAATCAGATTAAGGAGGATGAACACACACCATAGATCAATATACTATTGTAAATCTACTAACCAATAAACACAAACCATTAAACATGTAACACACTAACCATGCACATATAACCAAGATTGTAATGAGAGATCAAGAGAATGCAATGCACACAAGAGAGGGTTGAAATTCATCTACGGACTTAAATTATTGCTCCATGATTTGATACGAGTACATCCACAATGGCCAAGAGGTACAAATTTGCATTATAGTTCGAATGGGAAGTTTGAAACTCCACAAAATTCCTTACAGATAATAAAATAAGGGAGGGGAAAAGAAGAATTATCCAACATTAGAACAATGCCCCTCATTACAATTTATAGTGGAATTTTTGCAAAGGAGGAGAGAGAAAACTAAATCCCGAATTTTCCCAAAAATACTTCAAAATATTTTTTAATCATGTAATGAGTGCTTTTAGATCTTCAAAATCTTTCTTTAATTAATTGTTTGCCTTGAGCTTCAAGAAATTGACTGTGATTACACCTCCTGTCTAGTCTAGCCCCTATAGACTCATGATGACCCCTACTTTTCCACCAACCTCATTAATAGATTTCACCTACCAAGAGCATGTCTTCCATTTTTAGAGGTCCAAAAACCCTAAAATTTGAAATTGATGTTTCCATGTTGTAGATCCCAAAATCACCTCTCTAATGATGTGTAATATTCACAGTAATAAATAGATGAGAATATTGGAAGATATCACAATTTTTACTCTGGATGCTTGAATAGAGTTATCCTTCATTTAACCTCCTGGAAACTAGATTTATTCACCAACATCACATTCTCCTCTAAATTACCTTTCTAAAGCAAAACTTTTCCAAATTTGGATAAAAATTACATGAGATATGTTTGTTTGAAGATTGGCATCATTTAGGGTTTTCTAGAACTACATCGAGCTAGATCCTCTGCCAGTGAGCTCATTTTCTTCATCTTCGAGCTGCCTCCTGCACCACCAATCCATGTCATTATGAAATTCCCTCAACTCAACACACTTTCCCATGTACCTTGACCTCCCATGTGGCTAGGTGTATACTTGGCGGGTCTCGAATGGAATGGGTGGGAGTTGTTTTTATTTGAGGGTTTTAGATCCATTTCTTCAAGCTTGAAGAGCATACAAACCCAAAACCAAATCACCACAACCTCCGAATCCCAACATGTCTACAGAAACCTTAAAACACTCGACTTGCCACGTGTCCACCTCATGTTCGGGGTTTCGAGTTCACCTTTTCGAAGTTCTCATTATTCCCATTTCGGGATTTTATCATTCTAACCTCCAAAGCAAACCTCGAATGTGGTCGTTCTCGAAACCGAAGTTTGACTCGGTCCAAACTCATTGAATCCCAAAATTTTGGGTTTCGAGAGATTTTGCATTCATAGATTACTTGCTCCCCCACCACCTAGATCTCTCGAAACCGACACCTCTCGAAGTCCAAAATGTGGACTTTGAGTCTCCTCTTCACTCTACGAGCTCGAGTGAGTTGTCCTCCTTGGCCGCTCTGCATGAGCTATTCACCTCCACCGATTTTTTTCTCCACTTTGGCTCTATCGGGAGCTAAGTCCTTCTAATGTTTCAAGACCACTCAGGCTAGCTCATTCGAGTCCTTCAACACTATCATCGCGGGCTTGTCTTTGTGGCCCTACTACTTGTTATCCATTGATGTGACAGTTGAGATTACGATGAAATTCAGCTAACCAACTTTATCCTATGCACCAACTTGAAGTCCTATTCACTTTCTGCCAAGCCTATTGTAATGTTGAGGAGTTTGGCTCAATGTTCACACTCCCGCCATAGCTCGCCCTTGATGAACTCGCATCACCCATTCCACGATGCCCTAGATCTTTGAGATTGGTGAGCTCGACCTCGCTCATACACTCCGGCCCCCTTGGTTCTCAATCCGCCCGAGCTTGATGAGCTCACAAATCTCACCGCCCGACTCCTTCCCCACCCAGTACGTCCTCTCTAGAAAGGTGAGTTGTTTTTCAACTTGGTTGGCTCAGAGGCCAAATGAGGTTTTTTCTTTATGATTTTTTTCAAGCCTTATTTAGGGATTTCTTTGAATGTTTGGACCGAGAGAGGGAATTAGTGCTCGGAACCCTGAAATGCTAAACTTTTCCATCATGATCCATTTTTAACCATTTTTGGGGCTAGAGGTCATTTCGCACGCGCAATGGGATTGTGATCCGGGGTGGTACTGAATGGCCTAATTACATCTGAATGTTCCAAAACACTTGCAATTTCTTCCCAATACCTTGAAAACACACTGTGATCGTTGTTACACCCTATGGGGCCCACTCGGGATCCTATAACTACTTTAGGACCCTTCCCAAATTTTGATAAATGACTTATCATAATAATATTTTACTTGAGATATCATGATCAATATTAGGAATACCTTGGATTATTTCTTAAGAAGATTGGAGTGACTTAAAATCAAATTTCCATGGTTTTTTATGTTTTATTCCTTGGTTTAAATCATTTTGGGAGAATCGAGTATTAATTCTTCATTAATAAATTAAACAAGTGAATCTCGTCTATGCCCTTTACTTATGATAAAAATTGACCAAATTATTTCTACAAGGTTAATGGTTTAATTATATGAGTGTATGGACATTATTGGGTCAAAAATATTGTGCATGATAGGTGGTATCGGAGCGGATGTTTAAAAACATGATCCTCTCGGGATAACTTGTTATAATTCGATGTTCTTGTTTTTAGTATGTGTATTATATGGGTGAAATCTCAAGCCCTTTTGAGAGGTAATGCAAAGTCATTGTGGTGACTTTCTAGTCCTCTTATTGTGTTAGTTATATGGCTCATGATGATCATTTTATCTAAGAAGTCCCCAATCCTATGTTATAGTCCTGGTACTATTTCGGATCCCATAGAGATAATCAAATTATAGTTCCTTAATTTCTTGGTACAAATTTTGAAACGATTGTGGCACTATGGGTAACACTTAGAGATCGATATGGAATATATTAAAAGATTGGCTAGTTATTATTGAATTTTTCATCAATGGTTTTGACACTATGTATGGTATTTTAGAGTGACATCATACATTTGGCATTATTTCGTACTTGGAAGACTTATTTCCCTTGTTAGAAAATGCTTAACTTGACTTAGGGAACTTTCTTCCCAAACCTTTTCACTACTTTGTGGATACACGATTGAATTATCATGGTGTGATTAATGTTCATGTAATCCTTGGGGATCATGGACTTATTCTTGTACATTTGTACAATTAATATTACCCATCAAAATTCCATGGATGACCCTTTTCATTTTCTAGTGACACTCGATAGTCAAATAACTACAATAACATGATTCCCTTCTAGATTATAAAATTTTCTTCATTATTTTATACTACAAAGTGATGTATTGACCGAGTTATGGTCTCCTTTTAGGTCTTCTAACTATAATTCTTTGGAAATGACAACAAACACTATTTGACTACCTAAATTTATAAACATATGACTTGTTAAGTGATACCTTAATGGAAAACCCTTATATTTTAGTCGGGGTGAAATTCTTTGAGAATGTTGTTACAAGTGGAGATAAATGCTCACATTTGAGCCACGTAAATGTAATGTGGGAGGAATAATGTTTACAGAGGTTATAATTCATTCGTGAGACTATGACAACTACATTATTTGATCAGTTATTATGCTTATATGTCGATATGCACACTCGATGCTATAGTACCCCTACAATTGGCCTAAAAAAGCTCGTGCAGTAGTTGTGATGTGGATATTTTCATGTGTTTTATTTTTAAACATTACTCTCTCATTACCAATATTTTATTTAGTTGATTTATTAAAAAACTTCAAGGATTTTCATTGTTATTTTGTTTTCTTGCAAAATTTCTATGGTTTGAATGCAACTACGTATCCATTTATTTTTTTATTTCGATATTTCTTGAATTTTATTTGTTTTGGTAACTCAGAGCTTTATGTTTTTTTAGGCCACTTGGCTAAATGTCATCAAGAATTTTACGTGGTTTTTATAACCTATTTGATGAGCAAGTTATATCTTGTTTATATTGTGTACACATGTCGTATGGGGAGTGCGCCCAAGGTGTCATGATTTTATGCTTGGTCTATAGGACATGTCCTTCTTGTTGAGGTGATGATACTCTAATATACGGGGCCCATGGGTGATCGGCCTCACTTGGATACTTGATACTCTTTCCTCCTATGGTGGAGTTACACTCGTGATATTTGGTACTCATATGGTGGAGATAAATATATTATATTGAGTCCTCTATGGTTGAGATAATCCTATGATATTCAGTCCTCTATGGTTGAGTGACCCTCGTGATGCTATGTTCACTTGGGTGGATTGGCCTTTATGATTGCATTATCTATTAGTGGATTGTAAATTGATTTGTGCTTCTCTTTACTTTTTATGATGATATTCCTCACCGTTGATATGGATATGATAATCAATTTAAACTTCATGGATTATGCTCGGGATGGTTTACTCTTTCATAATTATAGTTTCTTGGAGGATGGTGTAGTGTTGGGATATGAGGGTGTGGCTTTTACCCCATATCTATAGAAAGAGAATATTCTTAATAATTCATTCAACATATCACAAACAATATGAGTTATAAATATATAGGGGTTTAATTCTACATGACTCCTCATACGATTAACACTAATCTAGGATGGTTGTTCTAACCTCCTAGATTCTCTCCTAACCACTAACCACCCCTACAATTTCTCATTGTAATACCTACATGAGATCTAATTGATCTCACTTTCCTTATTATTCTCATATAACCTAAACATTAACATAGCACATTTAAATGTGCACGCTATTTATTCCCAACATTCCCCCCTTAGTGTGCACATGGGGTGAGGAATGCTTTGGAGCCATATAGTGGCAGTCATCCTTATTTGATCATTTCCTTTATGCAGGTTGCTGAAATTAATTGATGTCCACTTGTTTTATATCCCCCAATTTTAAAAGTTGTTAGATGTCAATTTTTACCGATAATGCATCCAAAATAATCTCTAATACAAATTTTTGAAACTATATTAACTTCCCCCTTTTCGAAAAATAAATTATCTCCCCTTTACAAATATATTTTTATATCTCCCTTATTAATTTTTTTATATCCAAAACTTGACCATTTTATTAATCCCTAAAACTATATTCTTGAGGGATTAAAACCCAATACTTACACTTTGCATTATCCCCTTCACAAAATGCTCCACCCAATCATGCTCTAAATTAACCAATTAGGGTTAGACCACATCTTGCCTTAGTTGTGGCACAAATACTGAGGAAGATATTCCATCATATTTGGGGGATGAAAATCCATCGAATAAAAAAACAGGACTATGTGGAGGGAGCCAATCCATTCTATCGAGATTCACCATTTTTAAGTTGAGGAGAAGAGATTCTCTATTGTGATTTTTTTGCGCAGTGAGGATTTGAAGAGTTCTTTACATCTACCATATCTATGGTTTGATCTTATGAGAACCGATCCGAATAAGACTCGGTCATTTTGATCTGAGGATATTTGTAGGGACCTTAATCACATCATTCTTTGCCATAGAACTATGACTAATTTTCACGATCAATTCACCAAAATATAGCAAATTGAATCTAGAGGGGAGGTGTAACATTCACGAGGAGGTCACAATCTGACCAAGTTCCCAATTATATGGCCTTAATGAAAATTGATAGGATACCTTTCAATACTTGATCACCACAAATGAGGAAATCACACTCGCAGATACGGGAGATGAGCCTTATGGCCATCAATATGAGTTGTAATATCTCATAGAGATATGGGTTGCGAGGATCAGGTATTGAGATACATCAATTGATTGATTTACCATGAATCATAAAACATTTGATCTAGGTCGTTGAGGAGACAAAATGAGGAGATGAATGATCAATAGTTGGATCGAGTTTCTAATCACCAAGATCCAAAATAAGGGCCAAAATTTGAGAGAAGGTTCCTCATGTTGCGGGGTTTAATGGAATATTGAAGTCATATGGAATTCAAGGTGACGGATCTTAGGATTTAATGTTCGATAAGTTGATACACCGATTAAACCAAAAGATGTATGGGTCGATCTATCCATACAAAGGTAGCTTGCAAAGATTTAGACTAGATGGGTGCTGACTAATTTTCCTTTCAACGCCTATGTGTGATTCCGTAAAACATTTCTCAAGAGTCTTGAAGAAAAAAATTAACTCGCACAAGTGCTGAACATACGAAAAACATGGAGCTAGGAAAAATAAACCTAAACTAAGAATGATCACAATGAAAAAAATGGAGAAATACAATAGATAGATCAAACAAAATGGAAGAGAGAAGATGATGCACGTGAATGATGGATGTCACTGGGTTCACTTTGTGAGGTCCGTGGTATCCGCTATTACCATTGACAAATATGCAAGAAGGGTGGATGCTACAAACTCCAGATTTCACGTGAGGTCCATGGTATCCCACTAGTCTTTCATTTGCACCGCTTGACTTCACAACAAATGAATGGGCACGAGAAGAATGGGATGGGGTAAGAGAAGTGCTCTGTGGGATACATTAACCAATTTATTAATCAACTTCACAAACCAAGCATGAGTAGGGTGAGATTCGGAGAGGCTTGAGAAACCTTCATGATACCAAATGTGGGTTTTACCCCATATCTAGAGAAAGAGCATACACTCAAATAATTCATTCAACATATCACAAACAATATGAGTTACAAATATATAGGAGTTTAATTCTAACAACTCCTCAAACAACTAACACTAATCTAGGATGGTTGTTCCAACCTCCTAGATTCTCTCCTAACCACTAACCACCCCTACAATTTCTCATTGTATGTCACCAGACGTGAGATCTAATTGATCTCACTTTCCTTATTATTCTCATATAACCTAAACATTAATATAGCACATTTAAATCAGACACTATTTATTCCCAACAGAGGGTTCATCAATAGGCATATTGGATGTTCTAAATTTTCCTTTTAGTTTTCCTTAAGAGGAGATTGATGTACTAGACTACAAAATTTCTATGAAAAATATTGATATACTTTTGTTCTTTTAGAAATTTTGCATGGAGAAATTTGTTATTTTTTTCATGGGGACACAATTATAGACATTTTTATGTCTTACTCTTTTGTTTGTTTCTTTTCTTACCATGTGATAAAACTATTGGTATGAAGTCCTTGCTTCATATACCGTGTTCGGGTGATCGTTATGATCCTCCTTGGTATGTGGATGTCCTCTTAGTGAGGAAGTGTGGTGTCTATAGGGTAATATATTTATGTAATCTTAGACTCATGATTGAGGATAGTGTTTTGGAAGTGATATATTTGGAACTCACTCGTTGGGTGATCTTATTTTGGGGTTAGTCCTTACCCACTTTATTCTCCATGCTACTGAAACAAATTCCTTAAAAATTTAAAATTAAACATTTGGCTCCATAATTTATTATAGACACCCCTTTTTCACCCCTAGGTGACTTGATGCACATCAATCAAATTATCATTACCTATTGTTATTATCTCTATCCTAAGTATCATGTAATTTACCTTTGTAAATCCTATTTACCTATGTAAAAACCCATTTACCCTCCTAACCACTCAAAACAACCTAAACCTATTCTACCATACTTATCCCAACCCCTAACCTCTTATAAACTAAATCCCCAACCTCCCACCATTTCCTAAAAACCTAATATCCTAGATGGAAAGTGGTTTTAACCATTTTCATTCTTCCTCTTTTTGGTTTTAACCTTTGTGTTAAAATTGACGACGATCCATGATTGGCGAAGATCGTTATGGACTTCGGCGATTCTATTTAGCCAACCTTTATCTCCCTTATCTAGTTATTCAAAATCTATGTGTGAGGACAAGTTACTTCACCTTCAAATAAAATCACGAAGCTTAAATATCACAATACATTGTTGTGAAGCCTTCAAGATTTCATTTAAAGCATCGAGAGAAAGTCTCTTAGGAGTTTCATCACCTCCAAATTATTTATCAAGGTTTTTACCCCTTATTTTTCATTTTATCAATTAGTTTCATATCATATGTAGTTTGTACCTTGTCGTCTATGTCATCATGCACTCTCTCTTGAATTACATCTCTTTTTCCCTTAAATATACCAACTCTAAGAAACACCGCAATGTATAAAGAGATCATTATCGACCCCCGATCATCGTTGATTAGTCATTTGGCCTTTAATTCTCCCATTTAGCTTCCTAAATAATCCTAACCCTCCATTTTCATAACTCTATAGGCTTCTAGATCTCTTATAGCACATAGTTGTATTTTCAAGCCTCTTTTTCTTTCATTTGTGTCTATTTTATTAATCTTTTTATCACTACAAACATTTTCTATTTGATTGTGGTCGATCCCGATCATTGTCTATTGGTGTCCATAGCCCTTTGCTTTATATTTTGGCCTCACAAACACATTTTAATATCTATTTGTAGGTTTTACAAACTCCTAGACTCTTCATAGTTTGTCTTATGAAGAACATCAATCTATCTTTTACATTCATATTTATGTAACATCCTCATTTTAAGACTTCAATACAAGGGATTTTTTTACACTTTATGCTTCATTGATTTAAATACCCATATATTTAAATCCAACATAAATCTTAATTTCCTATTTCATATCTTAATGTTTCATTGTTCTAAATTAACATAATTTAGAACCAACATTATCTTAGTCAATCCATCCTATAACAGAAACCTTATGCAGTTGTATGAGTTAGATTAAAACCGATCCCTCATATCCAATTCATTTAAATATGTATACTAAGTATACCATGGTTCCCTTATTCATTCAAGGAATTCAAGTTTTTATTCTCTAAAGTGTATATCTGGGCATCTGTTACCAATTACCCATATGATATCCTACATCTTTAAGTCTAGGTGAAATTAGGACAACGCAATCAACAACTTGCATTACTTTGGTCAAAGTTTTGATTCATGTATTCCATGCTCAATTCCATGACGGCATAATCGTCAATTGGAATTTGTCTTTCACCCTTCACTTGAAAATATGTTATCTAGATTAGGACTAATTTGATTTGTATCAATCACTTTCAAGTTGTGCACTAGGTGCCCGATTCGGATCATCCCGCATGGGCAAGAGCTGATATGTTGGATTAGGATGACTAAGGGGAAGTAAGTGTCTCAAATTACTTGCATCATCTACACATCCACTCCCTTTCCCGTAGTCATCATAATATGACATCGATACTTAACCATAAAAAAAATTACATTTTCAATTATGACGTACTTGAATCCATGGCTTTACGACAATTCTACGATTAGTGGAGCTTGATGAGTTTCACATCATAATAACTAATCCATAGTATGTCGAGTAATGACCTAAGTCATTAATTGGGTACTAGCAAAGTAAGCGGATATATTATGATAGCCCACCGAGTTCGATAATCAAAACATCGTATCTTAACAAGTTTAATTAGTTTAATTAATTCCCAACTTGCCAATCCTTGCTAACCAGTGTTACTCTCAACGATAGGTTTCATACCTAAGGAACTAACGAGAGTTTTGTAATTTTCATTTACTTAATTAGAGGTAGTACATATTGACCTAAATAATTACAGGTTGCAAAATTAAATCTTAATGTATTAGTCCCCATGATCATGCTTTGATCACTAATTAAGTAAATATGGTTAAGTATAACTTTTTCCATACTAAGTTGAAACTAGGTAAAGACAACAATCTATACCTTTAATTATCAACTTATGTCCATACATTAATAGATGTAATTATACACATATATCAATTTCATATATGTTCTAATGAATTACCTCAACCAGTTATAGATACTAATTAATTAGCTTGCAAACAATGTACACTTCACCTTAATTCACAATATTACAGCAAGCTTTTATCATACCAAGTATACAATACTTTAACACTAGTAAGGTTTATATAAATGCAACTCATATATTTACTTAGTTTTATAAAATTCATTTTTATATTAAGGCAATATAGTACTCAAGTATTCATCAAGCCTCATTCCATTTCCATAAATCAAATGCAACTATATATATTTGTATTAATGGAATATAATCTTGCATCTTAAATATAGATCATATAGGAACCAAATTTTATAATCATCCTTTTCATATCCAAGCATTTCATTTGACAATAAATATAAAAACAACCTATTATTCATTTCTTGAATCAGATAAAACAAAATTTCCCTAAGACAAAGTAATTCATACAATTTTCGTCTTCGATTTCATACAGATTAACTATGATAACTAGCCTTTGTAAATCAAACAATATAAGACTACTTATTTTAATGATAAATACAATCAAGTGAAATAAATTCAGCTTCTTCAAACAATAGAACAAATGTAAACTTTTACACTTCATCTTTCTTTCACCTTTCACGAAGTCCATCTACAAAATTGTTAGCAATTGTCAGTTCATATGAATTGGCATGAAAAGATATAAATTTCTTGTAACAACTTGCAATATCTAGTATTTTCATAAAGTAAATAGTGCAATAAATTAGATTCACATAATGTACCAAAAAGGAACACACATCACATTTGACTTTTCGAAAGAACTACTCACATTCATTGAGGTTTACTTTAATAAGAATAACAACTTAATTAAGACACTCAAGTATACTTAAGGTATCATTATATTACTAACTACATAATATAAATTTGTCATTCCCTATATATCGACTATATATTTTTGTAACAACATTACTAATATGCCATAATAATATCAAGTTTTGGTTACAATTATATTTTCACTTTTCTTAATTCAAGGCTCAGCATTACTTATTACATTCAAGTAGTAATATACTATCCAATCATTCTATTCCATATGGGTCAAATAGTTCTTATTCCAATTAAATACCTACTTGAATGGATAATACTAATCAGATTATACTTAGTCTTTAATCAATACAATCATTCATATCCACTCAGTTTATCCCATAGTACTAAATAGTACTTAACAAATTACCTATACAAATTTCATCCATATTAGTATATCTTACTAAGGTATCAATTAATAAGTTTACCTCTCAGTAAACGGGTATCAATATTTTCATTAATTGTTATTAATCATAGGAACCCCACAATACGCTTCCTAAATAGTAATATGAGCTAATGTTTTACCATCGTGGTTTCCACATAAACAAAAATAGTTCATCAACAATATCTACCTAGAGGTTCACTTTTTGAAAACCTAGGTGATAGATTCACCTTAATAATCACGAAGGGATTAAGAAACCAATCCTTGCTGCAAAAATCTTTAAAGTATGCACAGATTGCTCACACATCCCATCAACATCAGTCCATACCGGTTGACCTAGAAAATATAACTTTAATAACCGGTTAAATTTTAAGCAATACGAATAGTCGAAAGTTATACTTCATAAAAATAATCCTCAAATACATTATGGCACATAGACCCAATCTAAGCCATAGAAGAAATTATTAAACCATGAAATCATTATGATTTCATTTTAGCAATAAAAATAATACAGTCTCCTTGATATTCACAAAGACCAAATGGTACAACTACCATCTTATTAAACATATTAAGGACCCCAAGCAATAGTGAGCTAAAACGATAAGGTTTCTAGGACACGATGGTACCTAGATCGGAAATACCATAGGATTCCATAGCTGGAACTACCAGTAATTAGTATAACTAAAGGATCACAAAAGGAATGAATATACACATAGTTATAATCTAGAAGCAACCCACGATTGAAGAGGGAAAACATGGTTTATACTAGGTATATCAATATCTTATACCTCTTCATAGGTTTACGACATGCTTGAAAGTATTACCTTTATTTAAATAACAGACCCAGATTTCCACATATATATAAATATAGGGTAAGATATACCTGAAAACCATTTAATCAAGCATCCCAAGTTACACAGAATGTCATACCGTAAAATACATATACTCAAACCCATTTATGCATGCAACGATACGACTGGTTCAAATCTTATTCACTTCCAAGTATCACTTCATACCCATATCTGAAAATTTGTAGGGAACACGAAGTATACCATTTCGATTCAAGCAAAAAAACCCATAACCACTAAAATACTGATAAAAATTTAGAGCAGGATTTCATTAATGAAAGTAATAAATATAAAAATTCATCAAGAAGAGTTAGATCCTATCATGTCTGGTAGATCTCATTTTCTTTCCTTCAATTTATCCTCTACAAGCTCGAACGAAATGCAATTCCACAGAAAATCCAAAATTGATTCCACAAAAACCTCAACTCCTCCAACTTCCATTCTCTGTATTTATTAATCAAATATAATAATAGCTTCCTATATTTTGTCTCCACCATAGCAAAAATAACATGCAACACTCGAATATAGATTGAACATAAAAAATAGGAAGAAACAATAACATGCAGAGCCTCTATGCCAACAAAACGAAACAACAACAATGAAACCACCATACACTTTCCCCCGCAAAAATGTTGATGCATTCTCCAAGGCAGTGATGGGTATTTTGAGATTATTCAATGAACAAGAGGACTGTCACTCCTTTCCCGTCGTCCACTTCCACTTTCAATTTTAATGGAGTAAGAAAAAATCCAAACTACTACTTCCGTGGCCATGACGTCCAACTTTAGCTAGGTTTCCAACTAAATTAATGGATGTGGCCATTTATTACTTCCTCATTAATATGGTAGAGTACATAGTGATAAGGATCCTATTTGAACCCAATGCCAGATTTGATTTGATATTATCCCCCAACATTTTAAACAATAGGCTCGGATTTTATGATTCGAAATATTCAAATAGGTGTTGCCACATAGGTAAGGATTTCATAAATCAAATGCAACATAGTCACACATTTTTAGGTCCCCTTAATACATGTATGCCAAGGCTTACAAGCCTTCATGATTTTACATAAAAATGTAAACCTTAGTCAAAATTAAGATTAGGTCCCATATCAACTTTGGCCCTTACATATTGTAACCTTAGAGCCTTTGAAAAATCAATAGTGAATTAACATTACAAGTCAGATTTGACATGATAACACAAGTTAATGGTCTATGTAATCATATCCTGAACCAGGCCCATATTTACTAAGGTCATTCTTGTTGAAGTATTACAATAGTAATACTTATAAATCTTACCTTATCAATGTTAATATTTCTACTGCTCTTGAATCCGGATCACATTATTCAAGTGCGAGTTACTAAAATCATCCAAATGATCAACAAACCAAAGTTAAGTGGATAAATACAATGTGATCTTGGTCCACAAGTATATCAAATCATCACATCATAAAGTACCGATTTTACTTACCAAGATATGCAAGTATAACACATCAAAGGATTTCGATCACAATGTGTCGACATACCTCAACAATGACACACATGTTGTCTAAGCAATAAATCCATCGAATGTAATTTCATTGATGAATCATGTCCAAACCAAACACATTATATCACAACATGAATGATAAGACAACAGGATATTACACTTTATCTATTTTATCAATTACTTTATCAAAGAAAACATTTTGTCACTAATCACCATTTATCCCTTTCATTCATAATATTTTTAGCATTATCATATTAAATAAATCTGATTTTGATCTAACAAGTTATTTGTAAGAATGGGTCTTCTGTAGATGACTATTACAGGTCTATCTCATCCTATCACTAGCATATGTGATCTTTCGATCATCCAAAGTAGTTGTTCGTGTGGGAATAATTTGACATCTTCCATGAACTCACCTTATGTGCAATCACAACCAAACCAAACTATAAGCCATTGAATAGTAGTTAGAGATCCTCAAATAAATATGAGAAGCAACTCGGAGTTATGGTTCAACTATTTTGAGGACTTCCAAGATTGCCACTTTCCTAGCTTGGGCTGCTTATGAAGTTGAATAGGATATTCCTATCCATCTTGAATTTTGAAATATATGTGTTATCATTTATCTTATTATTATTATCAAATAAACTTAATTATATCAAATGTGTTGACACCCTTGAGGAAGTTCCTCCTGGATTCCTAGGATCGACACTTTCAAGCAACTCATTATTATATTTGTCTAATATATTTTGTTTAGCTATCCTTACTTGCAGTCTCTTCACTCACCAAAAGGAGGATCATTTTTACATTTTCCATATTCCATCATCTAGACGTGTTGATTTTCGAAGAAGGTATCGATAAACCCTATTTATTTGATTTTTAGTTACTTTACATATATAACATTAAACCAAAAACTACTTTAAACATTTAGCATTCATAAAATCTCTTGTTGTGACTTATGAGAATTTTTTTGGGGTGCATTAGTAATTTATAAAGCTCTTATGAACCCCTATATTTAGCTTGGTATGTTTGGTTTTGTTTAATGGTCACTTTTTATCCTTGTTCACTTTGAAACATTGTAATGCAATTGGATTAGACCTTTTTACTCATTTGAAGTTAAATTGTGAAATTAATAAACATGAATCTATAAGTAATCTATTCGAGAAAATGTGAATTTCAATACTTATTGCTTAAATGCGAACATTATGAATTTAAATCTTCACTCAAACCTTATTTTCAAAAGGAGAAAAATGATTATGTGAAAAATCACAAACTATTATTTCACCCTTTTTCTCGCACCTCTCTAGAAGAAAAATGGTTATTCATTCACTCACATGGTGAGGAGAGATTTCATACCATCATTATTTTTGGTACATAATGGTGCAAAATTATGGGATACTAAGAACTAGGAATGCAATTATTGGAAACTCATAATAATTGTATCTATAAGGGTAATTATAACTTATGTCTTATAAATAAGAATACAATTTGGATAACTTTTTGTATTTGAGAAGCGAGTAGAATATATAAATAAACCACCTTAGTGGAAGGATTTTTTTTTGCTTATGCCCCTAAAATCTAGAAAAGACGTGATCTAAATGGTTAAACCAATTGAAATGTGAAATTTTCATTACCTTGTGAACTTTTAATCACCATTACATACCGAGTTTTGGTTGTTATTTTGATTAGTAATTCCCCATGTCTTAAGTTGATATAACAAAATTATAAACATATATAATGCATATAACATAAATACACATTGATTTACATTATGGATCCTCCATTGATTACTATGGGCTCAAAGACATATGTGTAAAGTTTTATTTCCACGATAGACCTTATAACTTGTTAATAAACAAATGATTTGATTCCACATTACAACATGCTAAAAGTGGAAACTATGTAATCCTTCACCTACCATGGATGATGGAATCCTTTGAAAATGGTGTTGCTTCTATTCATGTAATGCATCCTTGGAGTTTGAATGTGAATGATTTTGGCTAATAGTGCCATTCTTGACCATCGTAGCCCTATTGTTTATAGCTCAATATGATTGTAAACTTGTGTTCCCTTGCTAAAAATGAGCTTATACCTCTAGTTTTGAGGGAATTACCCTCCTTTGGACTTAGTGGGTCATTGGTGACCTAGGTTAATTAGCAAATTTAAGCAACATATGTTAAGGGTGTGGAGAAATATTGGAATCTTTCTTTCCATTTATAGGGAACATACTTTTGTTCTTTTAACCTCTTTGGAAAGTATGAAAGCGAAGGTTATTTTCATGATTACCTAATAGATATTTTTAGGGGTTTCCTAGTTAAATTTTTTTCTAGTTCTTGTACCTCTTTAGACACCCAATCCATCTATTTCATTCGATTTTCTTATGGATTATAAAGTTAAATCTTGTGATGATTTTAAACTTCTATTGGGCCATGTTGGGTTTGAAATAAGTTAATTATTGTCAATAGATGATGGTGGCATGGTTTGGAATGTGGAAGTATGGACTTTGGGTTAGAAAGGCGGGGACAATGGTTTTACTAATTATACCATCCTTTCTTAGTCCTCTAAACAAAAATATTTGGGTGTTATGATATAGGGTAAAGGAATAAGCTATTGAAACCCTAAGATAAAGATAGTGAATATTTTTAATGTGGTTACATGGGAGATACTCTTGTCTTATTTTATGTACCTTAGATGTGTTCTACATAATATTTTAGAAATTGTTGTTAAATCTAGGCATCAGCTTTCATCTAGTCTTATTTTTCTTCAACGCATCGACATCATTAGAATTTTGCGAAGTTTCTAAATTCTAGTGCACATTTGAGGGTCATATTGGTAGTTTACCATTACGTCAAGAAATAAGATGAACTTCAAGTAGAACTTCACACAAGATGGAAAAATTATCTTTATCAAATTGTGTATATAATGTAGACACTAAAAACACACCTTACGCGTAAGGTATCTTATTCAAAAATACCAAAACATCATAAAACATAATAATAATAAAAAATCAAATAATCCCACAAAATAAAATAAAAATAAAGAACCCCATAAAATGGTGATAAAAGACACCTCATTGCTCATTTAATAACGATCACCCACTCATAATTATATATTTCCATCCCACTCCACCCCATTTGCATTTCCGATGCACTATGGACCCCTATATCATCTCACCCACCTATGCACATTGAACCCATATGTGTAACAATCCCCTATGCACTAAAAAACCATTAAATCTCTCACCCCCATCATTTCACCCTTTTAGACACCCTTAAAACTTGATCTCATACTTGAGTTTTTACTTATTTTCTCACATATTTCGGTATTGTAGGTCTTGGAGAGGTTAAGGTGGATCACAAAGGATAGGTGCGACTTGTTACATCACCATTTAAGAAAATTTTCAACACATGATCTAGGAGCATCGTGGGAATAAAAAGCATACAAGTGGTGATTATCATTTTATCATGATCCTAGGTTGTTCTAAGGTCTTGGGGATAAATACGAGTCATGTTAAAGTGTTGAGAATGTTAAAATTTAAATTTACCTCATTATTGTAATTTCCCTCCAAAATGGAATTTGAAATTGTAAAGGTTGTCATGAAGGTACAAGGGGATTGTAAGAGTAATTAAAGCGTCTATATGGGGTATCATGGGTTATTATAGTTAGGGACATGTCAAAAGTTGTGAAAATGGTCATAATATGTGAAAGAGGCATATAGGAAGTTGAAGAGTCACAAAATGTCAGTTATGAGTCATTATGAGACTTGTAGGTTAGGTAAGAAGTGTAATTAGGAGTTACATGCATATGAAAATTTGAATATGTGAGGGATAGGAGTAAGTAAATGATCATTCCTCATGTAGGGTAGGATGGAGGAGGAAGGCAAGTATTGAATGTAACTTGTAATTTCGTATCAAATAAATATATATGTTAATGAAGAAACTCTATTTTGTAGTATAATCTTGTATTGGTCTTAGTTTATTGTCAAGTTATTGAATATTGAATTTGGGAAACGTTGCATGGAATCCTTGAAGGGATAAATATGGAAGGTTGGAACAAGATTTTTAGGTTTAGCATTGAACTTTTTTATGCTTGATACAAAGGATTGTTTGAACCTATAAATGCTTAGAATTGTGCATTGCATGATAAGTATCTATTTGGTGATAAGTTTGAGCATATTTTTGTTTGAATCACATGGTGAATGATTTATGCATATATATAGGTTGATAAAAGTATAGGTTGTAAAGGAGAATTTCTTGCATACTTTATTTTGTGAGAAAGAAGGTCTATGAATTGTGAAGTCATTGTTTTTTATTGTACTATAAAGTGGTTGTATGAGCTAACCATCCATGTTTGATTTGATTGATCACCATTAGAGGAAAATAATGTGTGGAGACTTTGTTGTAAAGTAATAATAATGGAAAAAAATATTCATTGATAAAAAGGACTAAATTCATTGCATGTAATTTGTTGTCGGGAAAGGTCAAATAAGGAAGAGTGAGTAGAAGGAGTTCAAAGTTTATGTGCATACATGGAATGTACTATTAAGATCATCATGAAGGTAAGTTTGTTATAATTCTACATTTCCCAGTAGAAGTTCCTTGAAACTAATTACAAAAAACATTATATAATTAACCCTACTTAGGAGGGTTTTTCTAGTGATAGTGTAAGGGTTTGTCAATCTAATGGAACCAAATAAAGGAATTAAAACTATGAAATTTCAAGTAATTATGTTGGGTGAATCCTCTAGGATTATTCAAAAAAATTAAATTAAATTTAAAATTGGGTTATTTTTAGGAAATTGAAAGTCCACTCTTAGGGGCATATACATGGTTTAGGGCTATTTGGAAGGAGTATTTACAAAATAAGTTACATTTCCCTTTAGAGATAAAACTCGCAACTTTACATGATTTAATAAATCCTTAATGGGTGTCTAAAAATGTAAATCTTGTGATCTTATAACCATTTCCATCAAAAAGTGAGCATGAATGAGAAGTAGTTTGTCCTCCAGACTAGCTAGGGTGTTTAAGAGGCTTAAAAGGAAAAGTGAGATAAAAGGAAAATCAATGAGTTGGGGCTACAAATTTTGCAATCATCTTAGTGGTGTGAAAGAGGACTAAATAAGCTTAAATATCTTTTTTCTGAGGCCTATAATAATCTTTATATACATGTATTTTCAAGAATACATGGTTCTTAAGACATAAGAGACAATTTTGACAAATGTGGTTAATATGGGTGTTTGATTTCTTTATATGCATTTATTGATGGATTCTAAGTGGTTTTAAGTTGTGAAATATAAGGTCCTAGGGAAGTGTTAAGGAGATAAAAACACAAAGAATTTCATTTTGAGCACCAAGAGTTAGTGAAGCAAAGAGAGAGCAAGTTCAACAGAGGTGAGTAAGTTTAAAGAATAGTTTGAATGAAAGTAGAGAATGTTGGAACATGAAAGGACATGGTATAAGGAAGTAGGACATATTATGGTGAATATGAATCCATTATAAGGTGTTATTCAATAAAAATATTTGCAAATTTTTCCATTTTGACCTTGTATAGTGATCCTCTCATTTAGAAGGATTATGGTTGTGTATTTCTAAACTTCTTGGTTAGTATTTGATATATGGTTATTTTGTAATTTTCTACATCATTTGGTATCAGAAACTTTGAGGCTATTATTTTTATTTGGTTTTGAGATTTAAATGTTTTCTTTTGTGGCTAATGGTGTTGTGAATAACAATGTTGTGGAAGTGTGTGTAGTGAATGAAGAAGAAGTGATGAAGGTGAAAGAGAAAGTAAGACACCAAAAAGACCTGGTGAGACAAGGTGAGGCGTGGAGGAGAAAGGAAAGTTGAAAATGGACTTTTAAAAGAGAGAATATGGATCAAGAAGAAGTAATAAGAGAGTTTGGGAAGTTAGTTATCTATAAGAGAAGATAAGAAGAGTTAGAAAAATAGAGAAAGATGAAGCAAAGAAGAAGAAAGAAGAGAAGAGGAAGCATGAGAGGTGGATGAAATCAGAAATAAAGAAGCCGAGAGAAGATATAGATAAGTTAATAGAGCTAATTATGGAGTGACCAAGGTATTGAGTTGATTTTTTCATGAATAAGAAATCCAAATGGCCTATAGAGAACATCAAAGAAGAAATCATATATTCATTTAAAGAGGATCAAGAATGAAGAAAGGAAATTGATATAAAGAGGAAAAGAAAGAGGAAAGAGTTGAAAAGAAGAAGAATGAAGAAATAAATTCAAGATAGGAGACACTTGAGACCAGTTCCAAACCATGGATACATCAATTCCTACATGGTGGAAGAAAAACTAGTAGTAGTGAAGATGAAGATGACCAAAGAGAAAGTGATAATGCAATGAGCAAGAGAACAAAGTCAAGACAAAAGAAATTTATACTTCTTGAGAGCACAAGTCAAGAACACAAAGATGAAGATGGTATGGATAAGAAATAACACAAGCATGGAGCGTAAAAATGAAGATGGAATGTAGAACAAAAGGACACACTCATAAAATCAAAAAAATCATAAATTCCATAAAGAAAAAAAACAAAGGATGAATGCAAGGTAAAGACCAATGGATTCATTATTGATTGATATTGAAGATGGAGTGAGTGAATTCCTTTGAAATTGTACAAGAATGATTTTTATTGTGCATTTGAAGATGATAAACATGGTGATGAGAAAGTTTTTGTGAGTGACATGGATGAAATTATTACAAAATTATGATAGATGAGTTGGATGGAAAAGCGAGAAGAAGATGTAATGAGGACATAGATATTTCTTGGGCAATGATGAACAAAATGTTAGCAAAGATATAGGATAACATAGTGTGACAATATATTGAAATATACATGTAAATAAGTCAAAAAAATATATTTCATTAAGGAAATCCAATGAATACAAGTTGAATGTGAGATATGAAGGGATGGAGGATTTTATAAATGTTGAAGAGAAATATATTTTGTTTTTTTGTTGATTGTGTATACGGGTAAAAGGTGAAATCCTGGAGATGGTGCAAAAGAAGATGAAGATCATAAAGGAAAGATACCTAAGGGAATAAAAATGGAGGAAAAAATACAACTACATGGGACCCATGTGGTTATGAAGAAGCTAAGAACATTGGGAGTAAGGAAAGAAGACAGAGAGACAAGAAAAATATGAAGACGTGATCAAGAGAGCCAAACTGTATGAAGGATTTTATCCACCTTGGGAGTATGATGTAGGAGCATCGGGAATGAAGAGAATGCATGTGGTGATTATCATTTTATCATGATCCTAGGTTGTTCTAAGTTCTTGGGGAGAAATATGAGTGATGTTAAGGTATTGAGAATGTTAAAATTTGAATTTACCTCATTGTGTACTTTCTCCAAAAGGGAATTTGAAATTTTAAAGGTCACATAAGGCACAAGGGGATTGTAAGAGTGAGTGGAAGTGTGCAGTATGGGGTCTCATGGGTTATTAGAGTTATAGACATGTCAAAAGTTGTGAAAATTTTCATAATATCTGAAAGAGGCATATAGGAAGTTGAAGAGTCACAAAATGTCAAGCTTATGAGTTATTACGAGACTTGGAGTTAGGTAAGAAGTGCAAAGTAGGAGTTAAATGCATATAGGGAATTGGAATATGTGAGGCATAGGAGTAAGTAAATGATCATTCCTCATGTGGGAGGAGGAGAGGAAGGCAAGTATTGAATGTAACTTGAAATTTTGTATGAAAAGAAATATATATGTTAATGAAGAAACTCGTTTTTGTAGTATAATCTTATATTGGTCTTAGTTTGTGTTAAGTTATTGAAGATTGAATCTTTCATTATATTTGGGAAATGTTGCATGGAATCCTTGAAGGGAGAAAGATGGAAGGTTGGAACAAGATTTTGAGGTTTAGCATTGAACTTGTCAGATGTGATCATCGAAGGATTGTTTGAACCTATAAATGTCGAGGCAGTGTCAAATCGGTATTGCATGTGATAAAGTAGATATTTGGTGATAAGTTTTTGAGAAGATTTTTTTTTACATCACGTGCGGTTTGAATGATTGATGTATACATAGATGTTGATAATAAGTTATATAGGTTATAAAGGAGAAGTCTACATACTGCTTTTGCTAAATTAAGGTCTCTTGAAACCACCTGATTCACTATCTTTCACCGTGTACTTGAGAAGGTGGTTATATGAGCTAACCATCCATGTTTGATTGGAGTGATCAAAATTAGAGGCAAAAGAATTTGTGGGGACTCGCAGAACAATCATTATAGTGGAAAGAAAAAAGATTCATTGACAAAAGGACAAAATTCTTTTAAGCAATCTATTGTCTCCAATTCGTATAAGGAAGAACAAGGAGGAGTTCAAATTTTAGGTGCATAAGTGGAACATATTGGTAAGATCGTCAAGAAGGTAAGTTTTTATAAGTCTACAGTTTTCCATTTAGGTGCCTTTAAACTAAGTACAAAAATGTTATGGCTAATTAACCCCCTAACGGGTTTCTAGGAGGAAATCTAGTGGCAGTGATTGGGGGCTTCGAATTTATGGTCCAAATCAAGGAATTACAAACTTGAAATTTGAGTAATTAAGTTTCAGTGAATCTGTAGGATATGAAAAAACAAATTTAAATTTTCAAGGGGTGATTTTTACGGAAATATTGATAGTCCATCGGAGGGTATATGCATAGTTTAGAGGCCTATTTAGAAAGGAAGTGACACTTCTCTTTAGAGATAAAACTCACATGACTTCACATGCTTTAAAAATACTTAATGGGTGATAAAAAGATAAATCTTGTGCCTTGAATTCATTTTTCATCAAAATTTATGTGAGAATCAAGATTTGGGTCTAACACATTTTGCAATCATCTTAGGGGATGTGGAAAGAGGTGCATTGAAGGTTACATCTTATTTTGGTAATCCTTAGAAGTCTCTGTAGCATGATTGTTGCAAGAATATAGAGTATTAAGGGTATAAGAGAACATTTTGATAAAGACGTGCAGTAGTAGTCTCTTGATTTCTTTGGAGTTCATTTCTTTAGTGGATATAACAGTGTGGTTTGAAGTGCATAAATATGGGAGAAGGCCTGTAAAGTGTTAAGAATCAAAATTCTAAAGATTGCATTCTTGAGAAATAGCTAATTTAGTGAAGAGATACCAAGAGCAAGTTCAAGAGAGGTGAGTGTTTATGAATAATTCATGAGAAGAGAGAGGACTTTTGAACATGAGAGGACATGGTATGAGGAAGATAGGACAAAGGTTATGATGAATATGGTGTCATCTTCTTAAGTGATATTAGTTACTATTTGTAATTTGTTATCCTTTTTTCCCTTAGTGTGATCCTCTCATGCAGAGAATGGATAAATTATTTTTTACAAACTTCTTGATTAGATGAATATATGGTTATTTTATATTTTCTCTACATCAACGCATGTGTTAGATGCAAATACGAATGGCTTGTGATCTCCACTTGATTTTTAGTGAATCACAAATGTGACTATCATATGATTAGCTTCAAGTATACTTTTCATTGACTGGGTGCATGCATTTTTGTCATTTTTTAATTCAATAAAATATCTTTTATCTCCTTGAATGGTTATGGGTCTAAATGAAGCAGTAAGTCCCCTACCCACCTAAAACAATAAAAAAAATTCTAGGAGTATTGCTTGTGTGTAGGTTATAAATTTAGATCAAGAATATTTTACCCACTTTATTCATTAAAGAAGCCATGATTGTCTCCTCACTTTTTTTTAATGGCAAAGTGTAATCCCATTATTTTTACTAGCATTGATTTGGTGATTATTATATCAACTAATACATCTTATAGGTGATCTAAATATAGAATATATTTTGGTGACCACGGTGGGACCATTTTGGTTGTGGGTAAATTACTTTGTTTTTTTGAATCTAATCATGTCTTCTTTAGGGTTTTATAGTCCTTTTAGTTTGGTTTTATTTTTCCCTAACATTTTGGTTATAGATCTAACACTTGGTTTTGTAAATCTGCTAAAAATACCAAAAACAAAAAATTGGTCATGCAAAACAAGTTGTAGGCATGATTATGTTACAATTTTTCTATAAAAATATAATGATCTTATTAGAGGTGTGGTCACAGATGCATATGTTCTATAATTTTGTTTATGAAAAAACATAAAAAAATACTTGTTTCTTCTTAAGGGAAAGAATTGGGAATGAATACACATTAAATACATGTTTGAATTCAGGTAAATACCCATTAGCATAATTTTGGCATTAAGTACTTAGCCATAAGCCCTCAAGACTCATTGTGAGGATTACCACATTAACCCTAAAGTAGATGGAGACATTGAGAGGAATCGCTAATGAAAAGGGTCAATTTCTTAACCTATTTGACTAGTTCCACCCATGAGGTAGATCCAATATTGTCCATAGGTAACTTGGCCCCATTTTGATTAATCAAGGGCTAAAGTCCGTGGCTGTAGAAATTTCTCGGTGAGCAATAATGCTGGATCCGATAACATTAGTAGCTAAAGATAGATCTTTATTAATAGGAAACAAAACTAATCGAGCCAATATTCAGCCTAAAAACAAATAAAACAAAATTATCTCCGATTAAAACACAAGTCATCTAAATTTTCACTATATCTAAGTCACATATGTGGTTGTTTTTGTTATTTAAAATATTCTCTCACACTTCCATATCTATTTCCAACAATTGTTTTGAGTCTTGATTTTCCCAATCTCAGCCGTAGGACTGAATTCCCTACTATTTTTCATCTCATATTTTTCGAGAACAAATCACACTACAACTTGTTTATAGCCTTCTAGATCCTGGCAGCTTAACCATTCTACATTATGTTATACATCCCTAATTTTTCCCAAACCTGGGCGGTCATGACTATGACTACCCCTGTGGCTTTTCATTTCCATATTTTTCCAAATCTAGTCATAACGCGTGACTGAGTCTATAACCTTCTAGATCCACAGTTTAACCCATTCTATATTTTGTTCTACATCCTATATTTTTCCAAGACTCAGGCCACAATTATGATTACTCCCTATGATTTTCCATTAATCACTTTTCCTACATTATGTCATTTTCCAAAATTTTCCTAGAGATAATCACATACATAATCGCCTCTGATTTTCTAGTCATGTGAAAATTTTCCCATTTTCTTTCATTCAAGTCATCATGTTCGTCCAGTTAATTCATATTTCATATTCCTAGTCACAAGTGTGGCTTTCCCGCATATTTACATCATGTCAGGTGTAATTTGGTCCCTTATGTGCCTCAAGTCTATCCCTTGCACACTCCAGTCCCTTATGTGCTCTATTATTCCCCTTGTGAACTTTAGTCCCTTCCACGCTCCAGTCTCACCCTCTTGCACACTCTAGTCCCTTTACACTACGATCGCCCTTGCATGCTCTCAAGGTCATCCCTTTGCGTGCCTTCGGTCCCTTGTGCACTTCAGTCCATTTCACACTATGGTCCCTTGTGTGCTTCGATCATATCCTTGCATACTCTAGCGTCCCTTTGCACTCTGGTCCCTTACATGTTTTGGTCATCCCCCTCAGATCACTCTTGCTTTTGGTTACTGTGCACAACCAACCTCCGCAATTTCCCATAACCACCCTAAAAACTTCATGTAAATGGTCTACAAAATCATGTCATATAACCTTTTTTCACCCATCTCTGTCCTACAACCTGCATTCCATCTTTTTTTTCCCACACTAGTTGAGAGTGTAACTTGATAGAAATTTACATTTCCCAATTTTCCATGGGTCTACCACATGTCCAACTAGATAGAAATTTACATTCCAAAATTTCTCCAAGATATTGAGTCCATATCCATCAAATCTGGTGCATCTCTTTCACATTGGGGTGGATCTACATCACATTAGGTGAATATTTTACACATTCTGGTGCATCTCTTGTCATATTGGGCATAAGCATCTTCGTTGAATTGGGATGTGTCTCCATCACATTGAGTATGTCTTCATCGTATGGATGCATCTCCATCACCTCTATTGCATTTTCATTTCTTCCTTTCCCACTCATATTGTCATTGTGCATCAGTGTCACATTAGGTTTTCCTCCATTGCATTGGGTGTATTTTTCATATTAGCTTTGTTTCCATCACATTATCTACATTTATGTCACACTAGCTGTGTTTTTTTCACATTAGCTATGGTTTCCATCACACTAAGTTGTGTTTTTTTCATATTAGTTTTGTTTCCATCATATTATTTATGTTTCATCATATTAGTTATACCTCCATCACCTTGAATATTTCTCTATCACATCTTCCCTCTCCGTTACTTGGTCTTCCACACCTTAAAAAAAACTAATAAAAATCAAAACAACCCCTAATAAAAATTTCCCAGCCACTAGGATGATTAAGAGGGCCTTCCCTTTACCTTCCACATTCTCACCATAATCTCCTTCATGTAGAGCTCAGCTTCCTCGCATATTATAGTATCACCCTACATGTTCTCCACTTACCCCATCTACCTAGTCATTCCTCATGGATTCTATTCACCCCCATGCTCACCTACACTCGACTTGCTCCACCAATACCTCCTTGACCGCACCAGGAACGAGTCCCAACACTGGGTGGGACTTCCACATACACCTTCACTTATCACACCATTTACAATTATCACATTCACCCCCTTGGTACCCCACATCCCTTATCCACCAGCAACATGTAACTGAACGAAGCATAATG